>JAKZAP010000002.1:18925263-19506886 GCA_023053575.1 Branchinecta lynchi
TAGGCGTGCGACATGATTTCCGGTACTCCCTCCATCTCCCCCTACAGTGGCCGAATCTGGTTCGGACTCGAGAATGAATCATCTAAAGCATCTTCTTTTATCATCTGTCATGTTTCACTGTAATCTTAGTATTTTTTTTTTAATCCTGGTACCCCCCCCCCCCACCGTGGTCTTATCCGGTTCGGACCCTAAAATGTGTCATCGAAACTTGGGATGTAGAGAGATCTGCTCTCTCTACATCCCAAGTTTCATTTAAACTGATGCACTCTTTTGATCCCTATGTTAGCCTCAACATTTCCGGCAATCTCCCTGCAACTCCCCCCACTGTAGCCGAAGCCCCCCCCCCTACCTTGACCGAATGCCAGATAACCCCCCCCAGGTACCCCCCCCCCCCCCAGGGTACCCCCCCCCCCCCCCACCGTGGTCGGATCCGGTTCGGACCCTAAAATGTGTCATCGAAACTTGGGATGTAGAGAGATCTGCTCTCTCTACATCCCAAGTTTCATTTAAACTGATGCACTCTTTTGATCCCTATGTTAGCCTCAACATTTCCGGCAATCTCCCTGCAACTCCCCCCACTGTAGCCGAAGACGACTTGGAAACATGAACGTCGTATCTCTCAATCCACTCTTCCCATCCAGATCAACTGAAATCGGAGCATAGCCGATCTGCAAATCCCCCCCCCCCCTACCTTGACCGAATGCCAGATAACAAATCTAGGCCGCATAAACTTGTCACTGTCCAACTTGCAACCCTTTCGGTCCAGCCGTTTGTTTTTTGCGCATATCAAAACTTCAGCCCCCCCCCCCCTAATTCCCCCAACATGTAGCATGTAGTTCGAACACATGTTTTGCATGTCTAGGTCATCCATTTTTATCACCCATTCAGTTTCATTCGAATTAGATCACTCGTTAGCAATTTGCAGAAGTCAGCTTCCATCTTTCCCTTCCCTCACTCCCCCAAAAATGCTCGGATCTAGGAACGGAAGATTCCGGGTGCATGTTCTGTCGGGTTCTTAAGTCAACTAAGTCGGTTCACTAATATGCCTGCAAAGTTTCGTTGTCTTAATACATCTGGTACTATTCTAAATCGCGACTACCGGAATTCCAGGACACCCCTCCAACTCCCCCCACAGAGCCTCGAAACTATCTGGCTCCGTCAATTTCGTATTTAGGCCTAATGATTGTTCTCTCCACTAAGTTCCGTCCCGATTCCTCCACTCTAAGCGTTTCTCAAGATTTCCGGTTCCCTCCTCCAGCTCCCCCCGTGTCATCGGATCCGGTCCAGATTTAAACTGGGACGTCTGAGAAACGAGGTTATCGTAAATATCAAGTTTCATCAAGATCAGATCACCCGTTCACAAGTTAAAAATACCTCAATTAGTCGGCTTCCCCCTCGCTCCACCCCCTCCCCTCGCAGCTGGTCGGATCGGAGAAGTGACTGCTCCTATCTAATCTGGTCGGATCCCTGATATGTCTGCCAAGTTTCATCGTCCTAGCTTATGTGGAAGTGACCGAACTAGGAAAACTGGGACCAACAGACCGATTGACGGACAGAAATTGCGATCGCTATATGGCACATGGCCAAAGGGCAAGTGCCGTAATAAATCAAGTCGCATACGACGCAGCAGTGTGAACCAAGGGTTACGATAGGAGCTTTTAGTACATGCAGAAGACTACTGAAAATTGATTGCCAAAATATCCGGGAATCTGAATAGGTAGTACTTCCTGTAGGTATTTTGTTTTGCAATCAGCTTTCTAGGAGCTTTAAACTGTTGCGGTCGGTATCACGCACCTTTCTATTTTTATTCCTTTACTTGGTTTCCGCCATACCCTTAATTTTAACTGTGTGTATTCCCTCGATCAAAAGTAAAACTCGGTGCCTTTAAGAAATGGTAATGTTTTTTTTTCAATCCCTTTCTCGAAAACTAAAAATGCTGCGGTCGGTACCACGCCCTTCCCTATTGTCATACCTATGCTCAGTTTCTGCCGTAGCGGTACCATTAATTTTAACTCGATTCAAAGTGAAACTCGATTCCTATCAGAAATCCATAATTTTCTAAAAATTCGGAAAGTTTGCTAGCTAAGACTAGACTAGGTTTTTTTGTTTCTCGAAGATCCGCTTTTTCAGAATTCTTCTAGTGTTGTGGCCTGTACTGCAATACTCAATAGCCCATCATTCCATTTTCTCATTTCACGCAATACTGTTCAATTATTTTTGCCTCTTTGCTCGAACTTCGTTGACTCGTTGGATTAATAATCATGAAAGCCAGCTCGCTGAATGTTTTGAACACGTTTGGCAGAGCAACAAAATAAAAATGTAAAATAAAATATACAGTCACTTCAGGCCTATCCCGCGTCATTCAGGAGCAGCTCTGATCTGTCGGCTAGTGTGATACCATCAATACCGATACGTGAACAAAAAAGTAACACATGCAGTGTGGAGATATAGGCTATCTAGATACGGTAGACAATGAAAATGTGTCGTCATCATATCCATTTAAAGAAACCATTAGGTGTGATATGGTAAATTCTTGGGATGACAAGGGGAAAATTCAGAACTTGTTTCTGATGTGTAATGGAGGAGATCCTGTACCGATTACCGTTACTTCGACCACTTTAAAAATAGACGTTCCTTCGATTATCGTAAATGTCAATATGTAGTCTGACGACAAGGTACCGTTCCATTTACTGAAAAGAAATTACAGAGGGTATTAAAGTACGTTGCTTCTGCTTAAAACCAGTTCATCTTCGTGTGCTCATCCAACTCATCCTTCCACGTTCAGTGCCATATACGCTGGGAAAAGGGCAAATACATTCACGTCCTTCATGTTAGTACTTGCAAATGACTCACCTGGGAGCGGGTTGACGATGACAGGAATCTTAATTTCATTCCGTCAGCAAAAATGAAAGGTCGTTTATTAATTAGCAATGTAATATCGGTGACTTTTGAACATAAACCTATAATCAGTTTATCTTTACGAACATTTTCAGTGTCTCCTTTAATTTGAACATTTTCAGTGTCTCTTTTAATTTTTATTTCAGTTCTTACGTGAAATTGGTTGCTATTGAGGACAAATATCTTTTATGCCTGAAATCTTGGCTAGTATTGATGGTGACTCAAGGGAGGGTGGGTTTGTGTCAAGCAGAAGCTGAAGATTTGATTAGGACCAGGACGGAAGGATAGTCAAGATAAGAATAAGAATAACGTAAGACTCGAATTAAGTATATCCTGTGGATCCGGCATCCACAATTGTTCTACGAAAGGGTGGAATTTAAATGTATTTGACTCGAGACGTTATATTTGTCATTTTCGCTAACATTTAAACTAACGCACGACGGCCTTGTACCTATACAAATTAGCATAGATAATTTTGATCACGAAAATTCCATTTATATCCGGTAACCCGATTCATCTGGGGAGAAACGCGGGTTAAATTTGTCTATGCCAAACTATGATTCAAATATCCTTGGATAAAATATCTGTCTATTTACACTATTGGTTGTTTGTTAAGGTTGGTATAAAAATCTGTACTTTTCTTTTCTCTTTGGCGATAGCTCAAAAGAAATCGACTGGACCAAACTGCCAATTAGAAACCTTGTGTTTTCGCACTTTTAATTTATCATTTCCTCGAAAATTTAAATTGATTTGGGACTGACATACGTCAGTCATGTTTTTACCACTGTTTTCGTGGACGTAATTTTACACGTGAAAAGAAACCGACCGCATATACAATTTGGGAATTGTGAACATTAAATATGACTTGGAAGTCGGGAAAGTTTCTCCCAACAGAAGTTACAAAACCTTAAAGCGCAAATATAGTGATGAATTGTAAAATATAAGTGTTGTTCAATGGGATTTGAAATTTGTAGCCGAATAGTAGAGCTATCGAGGGGCTTGTGAACGTTGTATTTTCTTGGGGAAGAGTGGGGGTTAAATCCTTTTCCAAAAAGTTAAAGACACATTTCTCCCCAGGTGAATCGTGGTTACTAGATATAAAAGAAATTCTCATTTCATCAGATCAGAGATCTTGTACCAACTCATCAGGAAAATGTTAAAAGTTCTCACCGAAAGCCAAACTTTTCGGGAGTTTTCCTCCGATTTTATTACGATCAGTGTATCGGAGTGATATGTACGCGTAACGTGGGAAGCGGGTAGTGCGTGAAGGAGCGGCTGGGAAATATCTTTCCACGCTATTATTAGGGGAGCAGCCCTCCCGTAATCCGATGTTTCGTTCCATTAAAGGTCTTTGGTTATTTAGTAGTGAATCCCTTTCATAGGTTTCGATCGCCTTGCCTCCTATGGAGGTCTCTCTACTACCCAGTGACTTTCGTCGACTTTCGTTTATTGGAAATGCGCCCCCAAAAGTATAGTAAACTGTGTTGGATCTAGTCGTTTCATGTTGTTTTCCCATGACCAGGTCTGCACCCTATTCCTAAACTGGCCGAGGTTTTCCCATGTTGAAATGGACATTCCCGTTAGATTTCTCTGCGCTGGTTCGTACAGAGCGCGTCGGCTGCACTAAGTTTTTATCGCAGACACTATTATAGCGTCATATGGTGGACTTTTTGGGGCTGTAAATCGATGCTGAATTGAGCGTATACACACGCCATAGATCATGTCAAGACAAAGTAAACACGTAACTTTGAAAAGGCTTTAAGAACCGTGGGAGGCCGCTCGGCTACGTGTTTTGAACTATTTGGGTTTAGACATGTGTAATACGGAAACTGAAGAAATGAAACTTTTCGGCACGGATTCGATCATGGTGGTCGAAATCCAGGCTAGTCCACGCCGGATACATTCTGGTTGACTTCCACTTCCCGATAATGTTTGATTACCATATATTACAGATGTGATTGCATCAGTGCGAAAAAAAGAGTAAAATCTTGTTTTAAATCTAGAATTTCTCATGGTCCCTATTCATTACCAGATGTGGTATACAGTGCAGGAAAAAATAAGTAAAATCTTGTTTTAAATCTAGAATTTATTAAGGACCCTATGCTATTCGGGCTTGGTTGGGACAAGACAGTGTCCTTTTTTTTTCAAAAAACAGCGCAGCCTGTACGAACCAGGGTATTAAAAATGTCGGTTAATTTCGGACAGTTTTTGAAGATTGTGCAACTCTTTCCATCTAACTTTTGGCCTTTTCGTCCTTTATGTTGTGTCGTGCAGGTGTTGCAACAACGCTTCTTTAAAATTGTCAAAAATGTTGTAACTTTGAAGTTGTCGTAAATCTCATTGGAGTACCGTCTGCACGGAACTGTACCTTTGTTTGGAAGGTTGAGGGGTGTTTTGTGATCTGGTTGCCTCTCGCTTCTTCTACCCCAGTTGGGGTTCACATTTGCACGCCACTTTCCTATGGCGCTGATCGCAGTCATCTCACTCATAGGCACAGTGCTGTTGTAGATCCATCGTGCGGTGCTCATATAAACTTACTAGGTAGACGATAGTACAGAAATCGGTGCTGTGACATGTTCTTCGGTATCGCGAGCTGTGATAAAATAACAATCGTGGGTCCTTTTTGCAAATATCTCAACCAGCAGTTAAAGTGTAATCTGAAAACAATAACAACCGAAGAGAATCGTGCAGATTCCAAATTAGGCATCATCACCATAGATTTCTCGTGACCCGTGTAAAATACTGCTGCTCTACATCTCTGTACCAGTGTGGGTCTGTGTGTTGACACACCCAATGCCCTATATTGCTTAGGAGCGAATAAACATACTTTTGGCAGAGTAACGTTTTAAATGTAGGTAAAAAGTACAGTACACAGCGGGGAACGACTTAACAAACTTTTGAGGCTGCAGAATCGCTTCTAGAGCCAAGATTCGAAGATTTACAGAAAGATCATCGCGAATGAGCACTAAGCTGTGATGGGGTATATAACACGAAAGGTGATTTCACTGATATCTTGTGACATAGATCACGAGTTAGGACATGTGTTCTGGAGGAAATAAAACAAAAACAAAACCTTTTACAAAAATAAGGGGTCCTGTAATACTTCCGCAACGAAACTGTGGACCACACAAGAAAAACCTTGCACAGAATTTCGGTCAGATGACTGAAATACAAAATAAGACATCAGGAGTCGCCCCAGATTTATGTCTTAATCTTATCAACAGAAGAGCTAAATTTGTACCCCTACCTCGGCCATAATTTTGTTTATGCTCATCGCTGTCTTTGTTTGGCCCTAATAAATCTGGTAGTTGGTCGCCCGTCATAGTGCCCTGTGAAATAGGCAGCGGGTTAGCAGATCGAAAAACGCCCATTTATAAAGTACGGTAGTCACCGCCGGAAACGGGGAAGGGTGACCATAAATTAAGTCTCGCCCGAATTCAGGTCGAAACACGAAAAAATACACGAGAGGCAACCAGATTGAAGAACGAGTGTAGCATTTTATTTCTGTCATCGCTCAAGCCACAAACCATGAATCTGTCAGCTGAAGTTTTGACTTGTGGCCGACTTGCGAGCTCTCAAGAGGAGTCCGGACCCCCCCCCCCCCATCTATTTTCTGTTACACTATTGTCTACTTTAAATGACCCGTCTCACCTATGTTATCGTAGTAACTACGTAATCGTTCCATCGTCTCTCAGATCCGAGATTTTGCCATGAGCCATGTTTGGCTCGTTTCAAGGTGGGATCAGACTCCTTCTTATTGCTTCCGAGAAGGTCATTGGTCAGAAATACCGGTTAGGCTCGTTTTCCCGTGTTTTTCCATCATAATCCAAGGGGACCGAACGAGGCTCGCTGAATCTTTCAGAACTTAGCAGTGTTTCAAAGAATGTCGTACTATTGGATTATAACCTGTATTCTATGCGACTTGCTATTCAAAATTCGCTCTGCTCTTAGGTGATTACACCCAGCTTCGGCTGTTTTATTCTAAGCTTATGTACTTGGGTTAGATTAAAGTACGGCAAAAAATAAGAATCGGGAGCCGGATGCGTCTCTAACAGCCGAACAAAGCAATGTTAAAAATCAGCGTAATGCCGATAGGGGGACATGAAACGTAACCACGGAAATAAGAAGGGATGGAACGATTTGAGATGTAGTAGATAAATCATGCAATGGGTGAATTTGAACATGTTTCAACTTTTAACTTCTTACACTGAACTAAAATGCGGAAAGTCCTTTTCACTTCAAAGTGGAAGGATTAACTTCCTCCTTTCGGGTAAAAGCTCTAGGGCCTGGGCTCTTATTTTTTTTTCTGTGTTTCAGCTTATTCGGAAAAGATCTGAAATCCCTACGCTGCCTTATAGCGTAGATTCCGGTTTGCCGAGTTCCTCTCAGTGTTTCCTCGCCTTCTGAACATAGCTCCTCCCGCTTTTAGCATGATAATAGCCTACTTTTTTGTCCCATTTTGATTTTTTATGTTCTTTTTTATAGACCGTGTGATCAATGTTTTCGTGACCCTGCCTGACATCATCTGTGCACAATCTTATGTCTCATCCAAGTCGTTCGTGCGTCGCCGTTCGTTGCCCGTTGATCGTAGCCTGGTGCCGTCCTGCAGTTTCGTACTTTCGTAGTTGCAACTTGGAATTTATGTTTCTTTGCTTTACCCATCTCAGGTTTGAGAAATTTTGGTTTTGTACCAAACCGATTGGATTGGTGTCTACTGTCTAGAGCGATTTAATTAGCATACACAAGATGTGTTCTGTTCTAAAGGAAACTGCAAATTACTTATAATTCAAAAGTTAAAATCTGCTTTACTTTGTCACCATACCTAAAAAAAAAGATCGAAATCAGTCTGGAAAACTCTGCTAGTTAACAGTACAGTTTCTTAACAAGTTCTTATCCTGTATGTTTACCTAGTTTGGGTTTTGTAACCTGTAACGTGGAATTTTTACAGCTGACCACTCAGAACTAATAGAAGCCACGCAATCTGATAATGTCACATTTGAATTTCTTGATTGCGCTGTTCTGTAAATCTAACTTCGTTGATTTATCAAAGTGTAAACTAGGAACAAAAAAATTCAAACTTGAAGACAACTTACGCCTAGATTATTACCTAGGCTCTTATTATCTAGGCTATCATCTAGGTTCGATCTCCCGTGCTAGAGTTGTGGATACCCACAGTATTATCTCGTATCGTTATTTGTTGCAGATGGTTAAAGTAACGGACGCGAACGTTATTGTTGTCGGCCATACCTCCTTTGCTAGTCACTCTGGGCCAGACCACGTACCGCTTTACCTTACCGAAAAAGGACTGTGCCGTGCACATAGCAAAGATATAAATTGCTAGCCAGTTTACGATTTGTGTTGTTTCGAGTTGACTAACGGCTGGGGTTGTGAATTGACAGTGTGCCATCATATTTCTGAGGAGGTTTGCACAAAAATAGTGCCAAAATGATGTCACTGTTACAGTAGAGGTTTGGTTCTTGAACGTTAGTTAACCTTGAACAGTGCAGTTTTAGACTAAGTTTTAAAGTGAAGGCTGAAAACAGGCTTTTTAAGAGCTCGACTTAAGTGTCGAAATTCTTGAAAAGGTGCTTTTCTGAACTCAAAAGTTTCATTTGTATGAAAAGGTGTCATTTTCAGAGAAAGTGTAATGTTGTCACCCGGAGGCAAAAAGTATCAAGAAGCACCAAAAAAAGTGACACTTGGCAACACTGACTGAAAACATCCGTTCAGGTTCTTAATTCGCTGCTTTAGCGGACTAGTAGAGTAGTTGACTTCTGTCACAGCAAGTGGATGTTCACGGCTAACTAACGTTCAAAGAAGAATACCTCTGCTTCTACCAAGAATAGATAATAAGTTTCATAGAATGTTCAACTTCTGTAAGTGCAAGAGTTAGCGGCTGCAAGCTATCGCTTCGATCATATTACACTGTAAAAAAAAATCTTGCAGTACTTGCTACTGGGATTAATCTTGTCTCTACTGAGATAAGATTATCTCTAATTCGGATTAATTCTTATCCCAGTAGAGATAAGATTTATCACAGTAGCAAATACTGCTTTTACAGTGTAGTAGCATACGTCCGTACTTCGAGCATACGAGTTAGCGCTTCCAAGTATACTAGTTTCTGAAAGTCCCCAATTGGCCTATAACACTTGCAGCAAAGTAGATCCACAACTTGATCAATAGAATATTTGCAATCTGCTTCCGCAGACCTATCGAAGTTTTGCATTCTAGGAGAAAGTGAAAGTCATTTGGTCCCATTCATTATCTTATAGATCCACATTTGACTATCTCTCTGTTAAGGATGTTGACAATAAAACAGTGGAGCAACTTCAGAAACTAGTCGACTTGGAGCGCTGAAGGCGAATTCCACATTTTCGACAGTCCCGGGCGGAAAGTGAAATATCAGCTTTTTCAGACGGAAGGACATAATGCTGATTATCCGGGTAGGAATTGCTGTCCGCTAACGCCAAGCCCTGATCGTTTGTCTTCACCATAAGTGATGGTTGACGTCAGATAATGACAAACATTGTTTCTTGGTGGAGATTGTATTGAGTTCAGTGCTTTTTCCCACGTATGAGCAGCAGATACGTGTTTAGACTTAAGAAGAGAGCAGTAGTAGAAAATTATGGTTGCGAGAGCTAGTCAAATTTGAGGTCTTAGTGTTCAGTTACCTATACGATTCAAGTTGGCAACCACGAGTTGTCTAGGGGTCGCTTACTCCGACGTCCCTGGCCGACACCCGTGTCCGGGCACAATTACGCTGTTAGGAAACCTTAGACATCAGATGGAAGTGTTCGGTTAGTCAAAGAGTGCCCAGACCAGCCCACCAACAGGTGTAAATAGACAAATCAAGTGAGTGACCCCTCGGTTTCGATATGAAGTTCCTCGGTTTCGATATGAAGTTGCCAGCCCCTGGTTGTGATGCGCGCCAAAAAGACAGTGGGGTCAGCGGTGATTTTTGCGCCAATGTAATTACTTCGTATTCATGATTGTCTAGTGCTAAATCAAGTGGAAAATCCTGAGCAACTGGTCGTCCATGGTTTGTTGAACTGCAGTTTCATTGGACCCTCGCCAGTTCATGTTCTGCTGCAAGGGGTTGTTTCGAGCTCCCGCTGTTATCATGTGATGAGTATGCGGACCGTAATGTTCATATTTCGTGTCTGGCGTCGGTTTAAACGCACAATTATAGCGTATCTAAAACTCGAATTTAATCTGGCACTAATTTTACATGGATGGACTGTAGAGCCAATCAGGTGCTTTCTTTCTTGGGCTTCTTTGCTCTTCGAGTATACGTCAGTTTAGTTCGGACACATCTATATGTTCAGTCACCCGTACGTTCCCCCAGCATATGTTTTTACTACAGTTTGTTTTACCGAGAATAGATAATCCCTTCGGAGAATGTTCCAGTGTTGATAGTCAATAGTGGAATGAACGCATGCGGAGCGACTTTTGAAGATTTACGGCGGGCAGCTTGTATTACAACTGTTGCTACAACTGCATGTCCGAAACGAAACCCTTGAGAAGCTGAAACACTCTTATACCCTGCCGATTACTAAGGAGTTGTGGTCGAGCTACCTCAATATTCTCAGAAGACTATTCGCTCGTTTCGGTTAAACTAACTAGATTCTCCACTTTTGGAATTTCGCATCACGCATCTTGCAAAACAGTTCCCTACTGCATGTTCTTCCCTTAAAACCGATGTCCCAAAATTGCAATAATAACAATGTTGATGTTTATTCAACAGAAAAGCCACACAAGAAAATGACATGTTACCACAGAATCAAAAACAAACCGTTGCACCTTAACCAGTTTAGACTAATCTTACTGGACGAATTTTTTCAACGATGAGGTTGAGTTTCGTCGATTTCAGGATACAGGGAAGCAAAGCCTACCCTCACCCCTAACAAGTTTAGCCCTCAAACACGGAAGCTCCTAGGGTTAAGTGGACAAGATTCTCCTCCTCCATCATTGCAACGAGGGCAAAAGTATATCTCCCCTGGGTCACTTTCTATCCAACTAAAAAGTTTCTTTGGAAGACTGACTCTGCGACACTGAAACGAATTACGACTTGTAAATATGTGCAAGAAGGTTCAATTTATCTGTTCCGGGTCTAACAAACTAGGAAGCGGTTTGTTCTGCCGCTATTTACTCCCATTAGGGAAAATAACATCCACATGAACCTGCTGGCTTGTGTGGTGCAGAACACGAACCGGCGGGTCTAAGAATGAACCGCATATCGTCATACTGTCTGGTCGTTCTTACGAATTAGAGTGAGGCGAACTTGTAAGTACAGTGGCTATATGAGAGTCGTGGGATATCGAAGTGAGGGGTTGCGTGAGTCAGAAAACCCTGCGTAGATGGCGCTAGCTTGCAAAAGGTCAAGCAGGGTTCTCGCACAAACATAAACGTAGTACTTAATTAGGGGTTTTGTTACTTTAGGAGTCAGATTAATTAGCTGAGTTTATAGTTTCTTCAGTGATGATGCTGTTTTTGCAATGTGCCAAAATTTATTGATGAAAGTGGGCGCGTTGCGGTTGTGGTTGAAATTGAAGTGTTAATGATGTTTAGCTATATGCGATAAGTGAAAGCACAACTTTTGAGTTTGTTTTGATGCCAAATCCCTGAATAAATTATTTTCAAAATAATCACACAAGGTGCGTACGCCGAAGGATAGGACTGGTTTTCTGGACTTTACCTACGTTTGAATGTGTTTGACTACGACGTTGAGCAAATTGACCGCAAATCTTACAACGAATCCACTTAGACGACACTTTCGTGTTTCATCTTAGTAAGATATGATAGTGGCGTCTATCGCGAAATCTGACAGCCACTCAGGCATGAGGCACGGGCTTTTACTGTACAATCCGCCAGATCTTCCAAGCGAACTAGTTTCTTAAAGTTCACCATTGTCTCATTATCTCATCAGATATTGTAAAACGGATCAGCAAGTTGATGAGTCGAAAATCTACAATCTGCGTCGAGCAATGGAAGTGTTGTACTGTCTTTGGAGTAGAAACTGGAAGCAATCATTTTCGGCTTATTACTGTGGGTCCATAATTTATTACGTCTCTCGCAAGTGTTGATAATGAGACTATGGGTGACTTTCAGAAATTAGTTCGTCTGGAGCGCTGACCTGGAATAGTACGAATTATGCAGCTGCGTGATCAAAGAACTGATAACGATAGAACTTCTGTCTCTCACCCACAGCGCCGAGCAAAATCCAAGACCGAGCTATGTAAATACTGAGCGGGTGCTTATGCAGTTTCGCCGATAGGGGGATGGTAATTTGTCGTCATTTTTTTTTTTTTTTTACTGAAACCTGTTGTTACCTGTCCACGGTATTTTCATAAACAATAGCCGACAGTTCACCGATTTCCGCGGCTCACTTGCGTGTTAGTTGTAGCCTCGTGAATATCTTCAGTTTTACAATTTCTAAAGCACGCAACGGCAAATCTTACACCGATTACACTTAAGACGCCGCTGTCAATACTTACTGACAGATCGTTGATCGTAAAATTTGATAATCAGTGAAGCGTGACAACTTATAGGCACGGGGTTCAAACAAATACTGTACGTGCTTGAAAGGAAGACAAGAGACTCCGCTAGAAGTGCGACACGGAAAATGGAGCGTCCCGGCACAATAGCACATAGCATTTAGTTTTGGTCAGAACTTCAAACGCTAGGTGAGCGCGGGGGGGGGGGGGTAAGGGAATCAGCCCCTCCCCTCCGACTTTTGTTAAGTCGTATCAGTCGTTTATTTTGGCCTCGCCGAGGTCCCGGGCATTCATTTTAGTCAAAGAGATTTCGGGTCGTTAAAAAAAAAAAAAAAAAAAATCAAATTTTGGTATTGCCCAGCTTCAGCCTTAAACCCGTCCCTGCCGAAGTAGTTTAAACGAGGTTTCATAACCCTGTTAGGTCGACATGATTCATGGCCGCATCGCCTACTTGTTTCAATCCATGAGACTTTTATCTTAGGTCTTTCAGATTTTAGCCTGCCAAAATTATAATAGATTGGATAACATGAATAAGCCTTATGGACCAAAAGCGAGAGACAAGGTTATGGGCGTGGATTGTTGGTGAAACTTTGACTACACGTGGAAAAGAAGGCATGGAATTTTAAACATAATGGAAAAGCCGTCAGAATTCAAATGGTAGGAGACCCGCGAAACAAGTGCACCCAGTGGAAAGATCTCGAAGCGGGTTGAGGTGGGTACGACACTTGAAAAGGACAAAGAAGATTTTAATATAGCCTACACCCGAAATTCGTTTCCCACGATAGGAGGAATTCTGCAGACGCTGGAATAGCTCATTCATGTCAGGATGTAAAATTTAGGCCTTTATGCTAGTTTCGAAAGCACATCTGAAAAGCCTTCATAAAATTCCACAGTCTGTATATGAAAAGTCAGGATAATCCAACAACTCGAGAATGATCTCTTTTTATCTTAAGTTATTGTGCAAGCGAACTTCTCGTTCTTCAATTGCTGTGTATAGCATCTTCTATCGCGTATTGAGACTCGGACCTAACTTGGTGGCAAGGTTGCAGATGAACGTTGAGGCAGACAGAAACCTCTCAAATGTGCTTTAATATGCTGCATTTGGGAAATATATAGTGTTTCTATCGGGCGAAAAGTTTGTTTTGTCAATGAATTGGGTGTTGTTTTTACACAGAAGGAATTAAATTCTGCAAACCACTTTAAGTACTAGACCTACGTTGCCCGGGCAACGTGAAGTGTTGCGGCAACCTTTGTCCGGCTTCGCCGGCTAAAGTGTTGCGAGAGCAACACTTTGGTTTTGTTTCTTCGCTGTCGGTTAAATGCTGAAATTGTCAACTTATCGAAGCTTTTAAAACGGTATGTTCTAAAAAGAATAATCACATAATCAAAAGCTGTTGTTTAGCGTTGTAAAACCAACAACAAAACAATATCGGAAGAAGGCTATCCGTAACGTTTCAGGATTAAAATACCATAGATGACACTATTAATTATTACAAAACTACCTTCTTGGTTTACATTACCGTATCGTTTGTACCCGTTGCGTAAACAGTTAATCCTAGGTTATAGCGATAGACCATCGATACAAACTTTCTTACTGTCATATTTACAGAAATCGAATACAATGTGCACCAATTTTCAAAAATTTCTAGCCCCTCGTGAATCGATCTTACTTACAAGTCCCATGCATGTCTTACAATTGGGAACAAAATTGTTCTTACCATCGAATACACCTGAGACAAATAACAGGTATACCAGCTAGCAAAAGCTGCAAACTCCTCGTTGCCGAAGATGATTATGAGCTAACAGTCGACTGTTGCTTACAGTCGACTGTTGCTTACAAGTCCTTTACATGTCTCGCAACTGGTATCGCCTATTTTTGGTTTCAGTGTGTACCTTACTCCTGAAGTTGTCAACCCCTTGAAACTTTCAAACTGGTTTATCTCATGAAGGATTTTTGTTCAAAAGAATGGATGGCATATATTTTGATCAGCTCTTCAAGGGCTATCGATTGCCATAACCACAACAAAAGCATATCGGAAAAAGGGACTAAATTGACTTTGCAGTCAGTTGAACTTTCTCCTTTTCAATCGTAGACATCGTGACGGATGAAAACTTGGAATAATATCCTATATAATCTAGTTGGTATTATAAAGCTATCCGTAACTTCTTAGGATTAAAATACCATAGATGACACTATTAATTATTACGAAACTACCTTGTTTTACATTACAGTATCGTTTGTACCCGTTGCGTTAACAGTCAATCCTAGGTTACAGCGATAGACCAACGATACAAACTTTCTTACCGTCAGATTTAGATAAATCGAATACAATGTGCAACAATTTGCACAAATTTCTAGCCCCTCGTGCACCGATTCTACTGACAAGTCCCTTTCCCGTGATAGACATCAAGTTCACCGGATAAAAATAATGGGTACACCGACTAGCAAAAGTTGAAAACCTCTCATCGCTGAAGATTTGTGTAGCATAACAGCCGATTATTACTTACAAGTCCCTTGCATGTTTTACATTTGGGAACCAAATTGTTCATCAAATGACAGGTACGCCAACTAGCGAGAGCTGCAAACCCCTCATTGCCGAAGATGATTATGAGCTAACAGTCGCCTGTCGCGTACAAGTCCCCTAAATGTCTCACAACTGGTATCGCCTATTTTTGGTTTCACTGTGTACCTTACTACTGAAGTTGTCAACCCCTTGAAACTTTCAAACTGGTGTATCTCATAAAGGAATTTTTTTTTCCCAAAAAATGGATGTCATATACTTTGATCAGCTCATCAGCGGCTATCGATTGCCGTCGAAGTTGAACTTTATCCTTTTCAATCGTAGATATCGTGATGGATGAAAACTTGGAACAATATCTTATATAATCTAGTTGATATTATAAAGCTATCCGTAACTTTTCAGGATTCGTTGCGTAAACAGTTAATCCTAGGTTATAGCGATAGACCATCGATACAAACTTTCTTACTGTCATATTTACAGAAATCGAATACAATGTGCACCAATTTTCAAAAATTTCTAGCCCCTCGTGAACCGATTCTTACTTACAAGTCCGTCTCCCGTTATTGACATCAAATTCACGGGAAACAAATAATGGATACACCAGCTATCAAAAGTTGCAAGCCCCTCATCGCTGAAGATGATTATTGCATAAGCTTTTTAAACGGGATGTTCTAAAAAAATTAATCATATGATCAAAAGGTATTCTTCAGCGTTGTAAAAACAACAACAAAATAATATAGGAAGAAGGGACTAAATTAACTTTGCAGTCAATTGTACTTTATCCTTTTCAATCGTAGACATCGTGACTTATATAATCTAGTTGGTAATAGAAAGCTATCCGTAACTTTTCAGGATTAAAATACCATAGATGACACTATTAATTATTATGAAACTACCTCATTGCTTTACATTTTCGTTTGTATCCGTTGTGTAAACAGTTAATCCTCGGTTACATTGATCGACCATCGACACAAACTTTCTTACCGTCAGATTTATAGAAATCGAATACAATGTGCACCCATTTGCAAAAATTCCTAGCCCCTCGTGAACCGATTCCTATTTACAAGTCCCTCTCCCGTGATATACATTAAGATAACCGGAAACAAATAGTGGGTACTCCAGCTAGCAAAAGCTGCAAACCCATCATCGCAGAAGATGATTGTAGCATAACAGCCGAATATTACTTACAAGTCCCTTTCATATCTTGCCATTGGGAACCAAATTGTTCTTACCATCGAATACACCGGAAACAAATAACAGGTATACCAACTAGCAAAAGCTGCAAACCCCTCATTACCGAAGATGATTATGGGCTAACAGTCGACTGTTGCTTAAAAGTCCCCTATATGTATCATAACTGGTATCGCCTATTTTTGGTTTCAATGTACCTTACTATGAAGTTGTCAACCCCTTTGAAATTTTCAAACTGGTGTATCTCATGAAGGAATTTTTGTACCAAAAAATGGATGACATATACTTTGATCAGCTCATCAATGGCTATCGATTGCCGTCGAAAAAAAAATTCTACCTGTCTTAGTTCAAAAGTTGACTTTTTTGCCGTAGGCCAACTTTCTAACGTCACGACTTAGAAAGGAGCAAAGGATAAGCTCTAGTTTCTTTAGCAATGAGAGAACTTTTAAAGTTTAAGAGGCTCATCTGATACCGTTACTCTACCACAAACCAAAGTGCAAAAAAATTATAAACTCAGCTGAAATCGTCGCAGACATGGACAGAAACAATAGATGGCAGCACTTTCGGACCCGTGGGAAAAAGCCACTTTTTTGTCTCTGTAGATTTTTCTATTCATCACTCAAAGAACATATGTTGGCTGTGGGGCCGGGTAACTGCCGCATATATTTAACACTTATAGATTTTAGTCCATCTTCAATTTGAAACTGGTGCCTGCCTGCTTGCGTGCTAGAACGGAGCTTTCCACTGGAAAGCAGAAACATCTTTTGATGAAACGAAAGGTTCGCTACACAACTTCAGATAGTCCTCTCTGACATAGGCTATACAACTCCACTTCACTTCGCAAACCGTAGGCTCTGGCTCGATGACAAGCAAAAACCATCCTTATTGGCCCCAGGCAAGCGTTCTACGGAGCTTTCCAGAATGTAATGTCATATTCATCAATCCGGCCTAAGGTCCACACTTTCCGTAAAAACCGCACAGGTTAGACCCTTCTCAGTTACCAGGAATAAAATGAAATCGGAGTCATAGGAAAAAAAAAAAAAAAAAAAAAAAAACGAGGACAAAACCAAAGTGTTGCTCTCGCAACACAATTAAATTCTGCAAACCACTTTAAGTTGCAATTTTTCGGATGTAGTTTCACTGTAATTTTACGTACTTTTGTTCTAGCTATGAAAGTAAATGTTTCGAGTGGACAAATAAATCGGTACACCGTTAAACAAAAGCACCTCAAAACTACACCCTCGACTGCACCCGAACAAAACGCAACTAAGTCTCGTCGGCAAACCGGACTCTTTTTAAACATCAAAAGTCACGTCCGAATCTGTAAGCCACTTACCGACGAAATGTCCCCATGACAAAACGTCCCCGGCGAACGTCCCCATGACAAAACGTCCCCGTGGCGAAACGTCCCCAAGCATAGATTTATAAGTTATGATCGAGGTAAAACAACTTCAGAGTGTGCATCACGGATGTTGGAACATTCCTCATAAGCAGAAAAGATCGGACATGGGACCGGTTGCTTCATAAATGTGCTGTTTCCAGTTAAAATATTAGTAGTGTAACATGCCTTGCAATGAACTAGAAACTTATCAATTCTAGCCTTCTAGGTCGTTTGAAGCAACATGCACAATCTGAGGAGCACCAATATGCTCCTCAGAGAAAGGGGAAGCCCGCTGTGGCTCAAAGAGAGTAAAACAAGGAGAACGCAAAAATTAGCATAGTGCCGTTATGGTCGATAAAAAAGACATGGAACCCTTGAGATATGAATGATCATGGAACATTAGGAATCACGAGAATATATAATTTAGTAAAAAGTAGTTTATTTTTTTCACTTTGTTGTTGTGAAGCTCACTTTACGGGAGCTAGAAATGTATCTCTAATCAAAACCCTTGAGGCAAAAATGATCCTGGGCCCTTTCGAATCATGAATATACATGGTTTGGTCAAAAGTATTATATTGACTTTTCGGTTAAGATTCGCAGAGAGCTAGAATTCGCTAGAAATTAATCTCTAAGCAAAGGGGATCATGAAAATGTATATTTTGCTTAAAAGTATTTTCCGTACTTTGCGGTTAAGATGAGTACTTTAAGACATGGTCGGATCTGGGAAGTGACAATTTCTAAGCCAATTTTGTCAAGTTTCTAATGTTCAAGCCAAGTTTCATCGTCCTAGCACATCTGGAAGTACCATAAATCCCAAAAAGCGGAAAATTTAATCCCGATATGTCCACTCTGAACATGTCACACTATTTCCGCGCCCCCCCCCCCCCACTCAACTCCCCCCGAAGTCACCAGATCCGTTCCGGACTTGAAGTGTATCACGTGAGACACGAGGTCTTTCCAAATATCAGTAATCCGATTCCCCGTTCAAAAGTTACATATACGTCAATATTTCGGATTCCCACTACCTCCCTACGGTGGTCGGATCGGGCAAGTGACTTTTTCTAAGTTAGTTTGGTCGGGTTCCTAATATGCCTGTAAAGTTTCATTGTCCTAGCACCTGTAAGTAACCTAACTCGCGACGACTGGACTGAGTACTGACCGACCGACGGAAAAGTGGTTAGTATATGGCACTTGGCCGGAAGACCAGTGCCATAAACACTGAGTCTTGCGTCAAAACGCCACATCTCATCAGGGTTGGTGGTACCCTTTTGGACCAAATTTCCACCAACATGCATGAGTTTTATTGTGCCCCTGTAGCTGGTCCGCCTTTAGGAGGCAGCTACCACTTTACACTTGAATTGAACCCGTTAAATAAAATAGAATAAATTACACGACTACAGAAACAACAAGTAGACCCATCTCTGAAAACGGGCTACTGAAGTTTGAAGAATGGGTTCAAAAACAAGACTGGAAGGAAGTGTATTCTGCTAGTAGTACTAGCGAAAAAGCTTCTGTTTTTCAGGACCTTTTGCTTAATACATGTACCAAACTTGCTTCCCTGAAAAAAAGACAAGGCGCTTTTCATCAGACCGACCTTACATCATGAAGGAGGTTAAGAATTTGGTAAAGGAAAGGTGACGGCTTTTTCGTGAAGGTAAGCAAGAACAGGCGAATAAACTTAAAAAGAGAATTAGGAAAATAACTCGTAAGGCAGCGTCGCAGTATTATGATAATCAGGTCAGTCAACTTTTTCAGACGAAGCCTAGCAAGTGGTATGTAAATATTAAACGTATGATCGGTAAGTCCCAGAGTGTCGTTGATTTCAGGTTGGATGAAGAAGAAACAAAGACAGCAAATAAACTAAATACACATCTAGCCGACATCGTCCAATTGAGGAAGAAATCCCGAGTCCAGCTCCTGATTTTACGGAATTCCCCGAGATTTCGGAATCGGACACAGTGAAAAAATTAAAGAAACTAAAGCGAACTAGTGTTACTCCTATTGATATACCAGTGGATCTTATAAAGGCTTTCCCAGATTCATTATGTGCCCCTTTGACTCATATTTTTAATATTATAACAAAAACTGGGGAATATCCGTCTGGATGGAAAAACGGTTTTGTTACCCCTATCCCCAGAAAAGATTTCCCTAATGATTTTTCAGGTGTGCGACCAGTAACGATGACGCCTATTTTCAGCAAGGTTTATGAAAGTTTTGTAGCTACTTGGTTAAAAGGTTATATACTGGAGCTGATTGACCCTAAACAATTTGGGAACATGCCGAGGACGTCAACCACACAATACCTGGTCAGTTTACTTGACACTATGCTCAAGCATCTGGACGACCCTGAACGTTGGCTCAACTTGATTGCGATTGACCTGAGGAAAGCATTTGACCTGGTCTGCCATAGTGTGCTTTTAAAGAAGTTAGTTTTAGATTTTAACGTTCACGCTTTCCTTGTGAAAATAATTGCGAATTTTTTGTCACATAGAACCCAACGAACGAAATATAAATCAACGTTTTCT
Source organism: Branchinecta lynchi (assembly GCA_023053575.1). Taxonomy (NCBI): domain Eukaryota; kingdom Metazoa; phylum Arthropoda; class Branchiopoda; order Anostraca; family Branchinectidae; genus Branchinecta; species Branchinecta lynchi. Next base: position 18,945,275 of record JAKZAP010000002.1, read on the forward strand.
GATTCCCTCCCAGTTTTTTGCGGTGTGCCTCAGGGTACTATTTTAGGTCCCTTGTTGTTTCTTGTTATGGTCAACGAGCTGGCCCAAAGTTCACCAGACCAGCTGAAATACGTCGATGATTTGTCTGTCCTGGAAAAGTGCTATAAAAATATCGAAAGTAGTTCTGCAACCATAATGAAAGATATCTGCGAGGAAGCAGAGTCTGACAAAACGGTTGTTAATATGAACAAGTCTGTGATTTTAACAATCGTTCAACCCACCACTCCCAGATGCGTGTCAGGTTAACGAACTGAAGCTGCTGGGAGTACACATAACCTCGGATCTAAGGTGGCAAAGACAGGTTGAGAGTATGCTTAAAAAAGCTAACGCGGCTATAAGCTACCTTAAACTTTTGTCCCGTCACGGTGTTCCATCTCCCCATTTACTACGAGTTTACATTTCTTTTATCCGTTCTAACCTAGAATATGGATGTCCGGTTTGGCATTTTGGTCTCACCCAGGAACAGTCGGATTTGACTATAGAGCGTTGCTTGTTACATCTAAAGCTCCAAAAGTCCCATACATTCAGCTCCTAAAGCAATTTAAGTTAGATACCCTTTCATGCCGCCGACTTCAACTTTGTATGAAGTTCGGTACATCTATAGTCCAAAACCCATTTCACCGTGATATACTCCCCCCTGATTTTCTCCACTCCCGAATTCGTCTTCCTCGTCAAGCTGCCGACCCTGTGCCTCGTTTAGAACCGGTGGTAGCTTTGCGAACAAGGTATGATCAGAGTTTTGTCCCCTCGTTTGTTCGTTTATATAACTCAGAGCGTTTTTGAATGTTAAGTTTTAGGTTATTTGTATTTTATTAATCGTAGTTCAGCATGTTATTGACCATATTTATCATAAGACGTCGGTATAAATGTCTCAAAATTGTATATATTTGTAGATTGTTCTGTTATGACGTTTGTTTTGACGTAAAAACAACCTATCGGCTTGTCCGTTATCCGTTTTTTAGATTATATTGAATTGAATTGAATTGATGTCTACGTATCCCAAAGTAGCTCTATGTATCCCGAAATAAGAAGTTCCTGAACTCACTGGATACTTCGATGTCTGCGAGATACTAACCAAATTTATAAAGAAGTTAAAAATTCTTTGGGATACGTTGAGTAGAGATACACTGAGCTAATTTGGCTAACGTAGAGATACTTTGAAATAGTTAAAAATACATTGAGATCCAAAGAGCTACTTCAGGATAAGTAGGTATTCTATGGGATACTTCGAGATACTTAAAGCACACCTCTCACTATTTAATGTTTATGTTCCATAATATTCAAAACTATCTGAATACTGTAAAGATAGACTCTGCCTTTAACAAATTATCCGCTGCTTTGCCTGTTTAAAGGCTTCTCCCAGGTAGTCCCAGGTCCATTAACTTCTAGCAGACAAGTTTCAGAAAACCGGTTTTACGCATCAATTGCATGAGGAGCGAACACTCGTCAGGAGCATAATGTGCATGGAAACTAGTGACTCGTTGCAAGTGCAAAGATTAGTGAGGTGTCGCAAGCGGGTTCAAATGTAACATATAAAATTCGGGTCTCCAGGTTTACGAACTAATGAATGCTGTAAGGTTGGATTAGCATTATAGATACAAGAGGTCTTTTAAAGCTACTCTCGGATAATTTCCAGGCTGTTCGAAGATATTCTTGGTGACCAGCCCTGGCATCTCGGTCTGCACGTCGCAACTACTCTTCCACTCGTATAGTTGTGTATGGTCTCTTTAGTGTCCCTTGTCAAAAACCTGATTCTAAACTCGAATCATTTGCTGTTTTGACGAAAAGGACGGGAACGGCGCATATTTTGTTCTACCAGTGAAATAGTGAATCGTCAGAGCAGTTGATAGAACGGGACCAGGAAGTGACCCTTTAGTGATCAATATATATTATAAGTGGTTTGACAGTAAGATTTAAGGACCGAATGTCAATGGCATCAACAAGAAACAATAACCGCAATCAAGGACTGTCGTCACCCCCTTTTCATCAATGCAACCCTGTGATAGGGTAACTGAGATGTTCACTATTTCACAGGAATAACTTGTCAGAAATAATGGCGTACACCAATTCTCATTTCCTGATCGCTAATACTTTATATAGAAATCTTACACCCTGTCAAAGTAAGTATGCCCTATGTGTGCGTACGTGAACTAGGTCCGATCACCCCCCACTTACAGTTATCGCAAAAGGGTCAGGAATGTTTCCTCGCCGCATGGGCACACCAGTTCTTCTACAAGCAACTAGGGCTAGAGAGTTTCACGGTTTCGGGTAGTTGGATGCTCGTAAATAGTATATATTTAGAAAGAATAATTTACTCATAAATAACGGAGTATAAAAGCACATTAACTTCAACATGTTCACCGGACAAAGTGAGCACTCTTCAGACGTAGCATACAAATACAATGGCATCCATCGGTCAAAATATCAGCTCGAACCACCACCTATCCCAAAAATTTTAACTGAGCGTTTCCAGAAAAAACGCACGGTTAAATTTCCAAGTCCTTTCGCTTCCTCCAGGATCCTGCGTAGAACCATTTACCGTCTTTTTCGTAGACAACAATCTGTGAAAGAAAGGCGAGTAAGGAAGAGGTAAGCAGAGCAAGCAAGTCCTATTCCAGAAGAGCATTCATATCTTCTTTGCTATAACGCGGAAAGGCTTTCCGACTTGCCCATGGTTCACACTAAAGCTTGGTGCCCGCAGAACGCGAATGTTTTCCACGACGCGGCACGATATTTTTTCCTCTATAGCGAGGAAGAATTCGTCGAGGTGAATCCGCGTTCTCTGGGCACCAACCTTAATTCGATTTCAAGCCAAACTCCGTTCTATGAGAAGAGAAAAACGCATGGATAAAACAACTCTGTGAACCAGGGGCTAGCAGAGAGTGCTATCTCCACAACCACTGAAAAGGGAAGTCGCAGAGTTTACACTCAACAAGCGGCTAAGAAAGTTAACCGAAAATGGCTAGAGTGTGCTCATCCAGTCAAAAATTTACAACTCTTTGAGCGTGGTCAAGTCCGAGTTTTGAAATTATCTCTATCCCAATTAAACGAGTGTCAAGAACAATAAAAACATTCCCGCAACTTACTTTTTTTTTAAGAACAACTTTACAACACGGACTGGACCAGGTCTGGAGCATACCCAAGGACGAAAAAGGAACCTTCAGCGATCAGAAATCGGTCAATAGCGTTTTAGTGACAAATAATGTGAAATGACTGATTCCAGGCAAACGCAAAAGTAGTGATTTACTAGGTGCATATCTGGTTTAACTAAGTGCACATGACACAGTGAAGAAGTAAAAAAGCGAAAAGTTTGCCATACATTGCAAATATATAAAAATAAACCTGAATAGCTTTCGTAATTTCTGATAAGTTTTACTTTGTTATTATTTTAATAATTCCTAACCTATGTACTGGTAAGTAATAATGGGGCTAAGAACCCGCCTTGATACCTTTCTGTATTTCAGATTTGATTCTTCCGCAAGCCTGGCTGGAAGATCCGACCTTTCAGCCGCCTTGACGACCAGACCGTCTTGCAAGACGATTTCGGCAGCAGTCGGAAGTTCAGGTGCCTTTTCGACCGGCTTATTATAGTACGCGCGGGCTGGGGCCTCATACAGGAACTCCGGCTTAGCGCCTTCGTGAATAGGGTCTCTTGGATGCTGGAGTACTTGCTCCCTATAAGCACTGAAGCTGTTTTGTTCGTTGCTCAAAATTTTGTCGTTAAGTCTATTCTGATCTTTCAGGTGAGGGTTAACGCGAACAGTCCATTCCGCGGGAGCCTCGTGTGCGTAGTGTTGTGAATCTTGTGTGGCAATTTGCTTAAAAATGGACTGTTCGTCCATTTTTGCTTGCCCGTTTCCGCTGTAGCTGTTTGCATCTGCTTGTCCCACAGTGGCAGGGAGGATGACGGCTTCGCCTTGTTGCTGGTGGGATTGGGTTGCAGCAGGTGAGTCTTCAGCTTCCTGCTCAGATGCTAGGAATTCTGGCTCGTCGATCTTCTCTTTCTGAGCTTTTGCAGCGACGGGGGCTGCTGAGTTGTCAGCAGCTATCTCGACTGGGGCCACATCAGAATACTCTTCGTTTGACTGGGTCTCTAAAGCAGCCGCACCTTTTTCTTTGATGAGGCTTAGAAGTTTGGTGTCACTTGGGTCAATGAGACGGAATTCGACCTCAATTCCTTCCGTAGGTGTGTCCTCGCTGGCTGAAATCAACGTCTCACCACTTCCAACAAAGACAGGAGCTTGGGCACCCTTGCTCTCGACAACAAAAATTTGAGGGTCTGCAGCAGCTTCAGAAGGAATGCTTGTCAGTGCTTCCGGCTGGCTTTCTTGAACTTCAAAGGCAGCCGCACCTTTTTCTTTGATGAGGCTTAGAAGCTTGCTGTCACTTGGGTCGATTAGACGGAATTCGACCTCGATTCCTTCTGCGGGTGTGTCCTCATTGGTTGAAATCTTCGCAGTCATTTGAGCGTCTGCAGCAACTTCAGAAGAAATGCCTGTGGGTACTTCCGGCTGGGTTTCTTGAATTTCTAAGGCAGCCAAACCTTTTTCTTTGATGAGGCTTAGAAGCTTGCTTTCACTTGGGTCAGTTAGACGGAATTCAACCTCAATTCCTTCTGCAGGTGTTTCAGTTGCTGAAATCTTTGCACCGTTTTCCTCAGAGACGTGTGCATCATTGCTCTGAAAAAGAAAAATTTGAGGTCCAGCAGTAGCTTCTGGCTGACTATTTTGAGCCTCTAAAGCGGCCGCGCTTTTTTCTTTGGTGAGGCGTTGATTTTTGATTTCACTTGGGTCGACTAGTCCTTGGGTCAACTCAACCTCGACTCCCTTCGCCGTGTATTCACTGTCTGAAGCCTTCACACCAATATCCTCAAGGACGGGAGCTTCTGCGTCATTGATCTTGATGGCAGAAACTGGATGGTCTGCAACAGCTTCTGGCTTTCTCTCTTGGGCCTTTAAAACGTGATATTCTACGACAGCTTTTACAAACTCACTTGCATCATGTCCGACACCAGTGGGCATATGTAGCGGGTCGGAAGAATGGTCTGTTTGATCTTTCTGGGCTTCCAAAACAGCTGCACCATTTTCTTTCAAAAGGTTTAGAAGCTTGGTGTCACTAGGGTCACTTAGCTTAAATTCAACTTCAACTGCTGGTGCCGTGTCATCAGTGGCTGGAATTGCTTGAACAATACTATCAAGTGCTCGAACAGGGTTATTGACTAGAAGGCCCTGTGAATTCTTCTTGGAAACGATGTCAAATACTTGGTCGTCTGCTGTTATTTGCGAGCCCAATTTCACAGCGGTTTCGGGGGCTTTGGGTATAGCTATGGCGCCAGGAGAAACAACTGTTGCAATGAAATGGACGTCACCGTTATCCACATCGTTTGTGACAATAGTCTTAAACCCTTCCTGGTGCGAGAACTCTTCGAACTGGGGATTGTCATTTGTAATGACCGCCTTTTGAATCGACTCAACCGCAGCTGATGTCTCTTCCTTGGTGTTACCTTGGTCTTTCTTGTCGGCAGCTACAAATGCAGGGGCAAGAACAAGGATCTCCCTCATTCCATTCATATAACCATATACGTTCTTGTTGTACCGCTGGAGGTCGGAGACAAACTTCAGGTGGGCATCCAATTCGTCTGCATTTAGGCTGTTTCCATACCGAGCATACTGGGTAATAACCTTTTGTATGCGACCTTCTGCACTGCCTTCCAGGTCATCCAGTCTGTCCCCGTTTTTCGCCCTTTCAATGGCTGAAAGCAGTTGATCAAGTCCCTCGCTATCATTTTTGACTCGATCCTGAACTGCCTGAAGTCCTTCAATACTGGCGTAATCGCCCTCAGGAAGACGGTGGATGTTGTTCCGCAGGTACTGGAGTTCTCCAGAGAAATAGCCCCCGATCTCACTTCCAGAAGAGTAAAGACTCCTGCCTGGGTATTCTTCGTCAATCTTTTTCTGGAGCTCGTCGACTCTGTATTTGGTTCTAGATCCTTCATCTACAGAAATTAACGATTCTTCAGAACGGAGTTTTAGTCTCTTCATGAATTCAAGAGCATCATCTTCGAAGTCAACGATACTCTCAATGGTATTTCTGTGTTCCTTTTTGTCGTCCTTTGACAACAAAGGCCACAGGTTTCTGTACATATTCTGAACAGCTTTAATGTCATCAAGATTTGCTGTTTCTTCCACAGGTGCTATTACTTCAATCGATTCTTCGAGACTGTCTTGAAGCTTCAAGAGGCCTATCAATCGGCTGCGGGTTAGTGTGATACTACTGATCGCTTTTTCTATGCCTTCAGCTGAAGAATAGTCGTTATAAGGGATTCGTTTCAGTGATGATGCAAGGTTCATTACGTAGGCAAGAGCACGGGAGGTTATCAGCGCTTCATTTTTAGGTTCCTCAGCTTTCGTATCGGAGAGAGCAGATCGAATGGGAACCTTGCTTTTCATCCTCTGCAGGAGTCCGAGCAAATCCTTATCGTAGTTGATCATGCTTTGGAGAAGATCCTTTTGTGCTGTCAGATCAGCATCTTTCAAAGAACTGGCATGGTTCCTAACAAGAGCGACAAGCTTTCCAAGCTGGTCAGTCTCAGGGAGTGCTGCTAGCGTCTTGGCTAAATAAGATTCGTCGAAAGTCTGGATAGACTCCAGTGCGGATCTCAGTTGATTAAGACGTTCTTCTTCCTTAGTGACATCGGCGGTCATAGCATCAAGTCCTTCAACAGATAAATAGTCTCCATTTGGGATCTGATTGAGATTACGCTGAAGGCTTTGGAGTTCGTTAAGAATGAAGCCAGGGAACAGATTTTCAACAGCACTTGTCCTGAGCTGCTCAGCGTCTACAGGTTCTGCGACGATGGCAGTTAGGTCCTCATCTCGACTTCTTACGATTTCGGAAATAACGGAATCAGCTTCATCCTCACGAACATTTCCTTTGAACGACGCCCAGTCTTCTTTTTCTATTGCTGCTAAAGCCGGAACAGAAATTTCTTCTTTTGCAGTTTCAAAGGGGTCGGATTCGATAACTTTGGCTTCTGCGACGATGGCAGTTAGGTCCTCATCTCGACTTCTTACGATTTCGGAAATAACGGAATCAGCTTCATCCTCACGAACATTTCCTCTGAACGAAGCCCAGTCTTCTTTTTCTATTGCTGCTAAAGCCGGAACAGAAATTTCTTCTTTTGCAGTTTCAAAGGGGTCAGATTCGATAACTTTGGCTATTACACCTTCTTCTGTGTCCACAACGGGACTCACCTTTTCACGACTTGTCATGATCTCCGAAATATCCATGTTAACCTTATCCTCTTGCACGTCACCTCTGAATGAATCCCAGTCTTCGTTTTCTGTATATGCGAAAGCAGGAGCAGCTAACTCCTCCTTCTTTTCAGTGTTGTCTACATTGGGTTCCTCCGCACTATCTGAGGACAATATCTGGGCCAGCTCCTTCTGAACGACATTATCCGAAAATTTTCCTTTGAAAGCATCCCAGCCTTCCTCTTCCAAGGAAACGTCAAATTGAGTGGATTCTGCACCGGCAGCGACTCCATTTGCTTTGTTAGGAGTGACTTTGGCAGCCTCTTGATTGTCTTCTCCAGCAACATCGTCCTCGACGGCTCTTTGCTGTTCATCAACAATAGGGGAAGAAAGCTTAGAAAAGTGAGCTGCCACGATGCTCTCCTCGCCAACGCTGAATTCCTCATGCTTCTCAGTCTTCTCATCTTGAGCCGACAGTTTGTGTTCCTCGACCTTAGCTTCATCATCCTGACTGTCAGCTGACTGCTCTTTGTTGTGAGGAGCAACGTATGCAGCTGTAAGACTAGGTTCATGGATTTCAACTTCGCCGTCCACATTTGTAGCAAGATCAGCTGCAACAGCAGCTGGATTTTCCAGGACTTCTCCAGCCTTGTCGTTGGCGGCTGCTTCAATGCTATCTTCTTCTTTGGAGGGCTTTGGTTCAACCTCAATTATAATGTTACCGTCGGAAGATGGTTTGGACTCTGGTGTGTCAAAGTCTACCTTCACTCTCTCCCCACTGTCAGCTTTTGATTCTGGTTGGGTATCTGCTTCGCTGTCTGCTTGTTGTGCTACAACCGAACTTTCTAGTTTGTCTTGAACGGCTTCGGCTTCAGTGCCTAAGAACTTATGCTCTAATTCGACCACGTCATCTGATTTTTTTCCCACAGAATCAGCTTTTTCCATCTCAGACAACTGGTGGTCAGAATGAATGAGGGAAATTTCCGATGCTTTCTGGGGGACAGCCTTGGCCAGTAACTCTTCTACTTTGTGTTCTTCAGTTGCATCATCTGTATTTTTTTCCGCTTTCTTCTCCGACTTGTCCTGGGCTTTCTCTTCAACTGGATGCTCGACATATGTCACAGCTACTTTTAGTGTTTCCAGATCAGCAATTATCTCTGGTTGGTCCTCTGCTTTTTCTGCTACAACCATGCTTTCTGGTTTGTCCTGAACGGCTTTAGCTTCAGCGACCACAAGTTTATGCTCCGATTCGACAACATCATCTGACTCTTTTCCCATAGAATCAGCAACTACTTGAGCTTTTTTTAGTGAATGAATGAAGGGAATTAACGGAGATTTTTTGGGGACTTCCTTGATCAAAGACTCTTCTACTTTGTGTTCTTCAATTGCAGCATCTGCATATTTTTCTTCTGATGAGACAAGGATAGGATCTTCTACCGTCTTGGTGTCTGCCGGGCCAGTAACTACATCCTGTACGGCTAAAGAAAGCGCCTGCTCGTCCAAGAATCCAGTCTCCACTTCTGCAGCTTTGTCTTGCACTGCTACCTCGGATTGTTGCTCGACATTTTTCACAGCTACTTCTGGCGTTTTCAATTCTGTGTCAATCTGGTCCCCGTCACCTGCAATTTCCTCCAATTTTGGGGGTTTTTCGGCAAGACTTTGCTGGAATTCTACAAAGGCATGGGCCGGTTCTTCTACGTCAGCAGCGACAGCTTCCTTGCCTTGGGATTGCACTTCACCCTCGTCGAAAACTGCTTCTGATTCCTTCAGGCTCTGAGTATATTTTTCCTTGAAATTGCTGAATGCTTCTTTTACGCTTAGAGGCTTCATAGGCTCGTCACTCTCAACAGCGACTGCTGGCTTCTTCACTTCTTTTACAAGGAAATGATATACTTCGGGTTCGCTCTTCACTTTTATGTGGTCAGACACTTTTTCTTTAGTTAACTCTGCTTCCTGGGCCAACTCGTCTTTTTGCGTGGGTTCACGGTAATCGACGAAAGGCTGAAAAAGAAAAAATTTCATCTGTTACAGTAGAGAGATAGGCCCGGCGAAAAAAGATTTCGACAGCACACTTTTCAGCTAAATTTCTCTGCTAGTTTCTCACTAACTGGACAACGATCCACTGATTTTTATGGCACTTGCCTTCCCGCCAAGTGCCATATACCGATCACTTTTCCATCGGTCTGTCGGTCTATCTGTCGGTCGGTTAGTCCGGTGTTTGCGAGTTAGGGTACTTCCAGATATGCTAGGACGATGAAACTTGGCAGGCGTAGTAGGGACCCGATCAAACTAAGTTGGAAATAGTCACTTGCCCGATCCGACCATCGTGGGGGGAGGGAGGGGAGCCGGAACCCGGAATTTAATGGCATGTATAACTTTCGAACGGGTTATTGGACCTTAATGAAACTTGATATCTGGAAAGACGTCATGTTTCAGATGTTCCATTTCAAGTCCGGACCGAATCCCCTGAATGTTGGGGGGGGGGAGGTGGAGGGGGAGATCGGAAATCATGTGACACGCTTAGAGTGGAGGAATCGGGATGAAACTTGGCGAGGGGAACAAGCTGAAGCCCTAGGTACATCATTGACAGAAACGGGCGGGATTCGTGCACTGTGGGGGGAGCTGGAGGGGAGCGGGGTCCGGAATTCCGGTGATACGGAGTCAAGTTACTTCCAGGTGGGTTAGGACAGTGAAACTTGGCAAGCATACCAGGGACCCGACCAAACTAACTTGGAAATTGTCACTTCCCCGATCCGACCACCGTGGGGGGAGTGGAGGGAAGAGGAATCCGGAATCTAGAGGTACGTATAACTTTGGAACGGGTGATCGGATCTCAGCGAAACTTGATATTTGGAAAGACCTCGTGTCTCGGATGTCTCATGTGAAGTCCGAACCGGATCCGATTATTCTAGGGGGAGAGTCAGAGGGGGGAGCCGCAAATTTTGTGACACGCTTAGATTGGGATGAAACTTGATGGGAAGAACAAGCATAAGCCCTATATTGATCAGTGACAGAACTGGATCGGATTCGAGCAATGTAGGGGGAGTTAGATAGGGGGGGGAGGAGTCCGGAGTTCCGTTGATCACGAGTTAAGGTACTTCCAGATGTGCTAGGACCATAAAACTTGGCTTGAACATTAGAGACTTGACATGATTAGATCATTTTTGCCTCAAGGGTTTTGCTTACAACTGAATTTCTTAAAGTACAAATGATACTTTTGAGTAAAATATACATTTCATTCTCCCGATGAGCTCATCATCATTTTTGCTTCAAGAGTTTTGATTACAGATGAATTTCTGGCATCCCTAAAGTGCGCATCATCACAGCTAAATGCATTACCAACGATACGTTCTCGTGAATTTCAAGGACCCATTATCTCAAGGGTTTTGCTTACAAATAATCACAACAAACCCCCGAACTGAAGAATTCCTAATTTCATCCTCTGATCCAGTCTTGCAAGTGCCATATGAGCTTCCAGCTCTTGTTTACATGGCAGTCGAGATTGCTATTCCGATATCAACCAAGATGGTGGAAAGTTGACTCTTATAAATTTTTCCGTTTGTTTTACGGTAAACTTCTGTCATAACCATCGTAAGTGTCATGATCCTTGAAAAGTTTATTTAAAGGGGTCATAACAGATAGATTCTCAAAACGTATCAAACATGGATGTGGAAACACGTGTTATTTGTCACCGAGCGTCTGACACTGCAGTCTACTCATTTTCGCCAAAAACAGCAAAACAATGGAAATAGTTGACAGAGGGAAATAAGTTCCACAATACTCTATTCACTCTCAGCATAGAACAATTTACAGTATACCTGACCATAAAAGGTCATTTCAGGCGACAGCGGCAAAAAAACGGAAATAGTAGACAGAGGGATATAAGCAGGGGCGTCGCAAGGGGGGGGTGCAGCTCCCCCCACCTTTTTAAGATTCGGTAAAATTTCGGGCCGGAGGCCCGAAATTTTTAATGAAATTGTTCGGCATTTTTTCTATAGCAGAACTTTTCGATATATTTACGGGGATTCGGTAGTTACACAGAATCCTAAATAGGCTTTCTGTACAAATCTCTTCGGTATAATGATCGGGATTCGGTATAATTGCCAGTATTCGGTAGTTATCACGAATTTGGTGAAAGTATTGACTGAAATCCTTGGGTAATTTTTCGATGCCGGAACTATTCGGTATATTTATGGAGATTCCGTAGTTACACAGAATCCCGAATAAGCTATTGGTTAAAAATTATTCGGTATCATGATTGGGATTCCGTAATTTATTCAGTATAATTTCCAGGATTAGGTAGTTAACCACAAATCCTGACTTTGTTGCAGTTTCGACGAAAGTGTACCGAATATGAATATTGTTCGGTAGTCTTTCGATACTAAAAAATTCGGTATAATAACCGGGATACGGTAGTTATACAGAATCCCGAACATGCTATCGGTCTTAACTTATTCGGTATAATAACTGGGATTCGGTAATCTATTCGTTATAATCGACACGATTCGGAAGTTACCACGAACCTCGAAACTCAGAAGAGGTCGAGTAAAGCACTGGTCGCAGACAAAAGGGATGATCTATGATATCATCGATAGTCCTTACTTTTATTTTGGATCCCAAAAAGAATATATAATGATAATTATTTCGAAAATTCCGCAAGCAGCACTTTTCGTAATATCTCTATTTTGTGGAAGGGCGCGTCATTTGACGGGGGTTTTAAGCCAGTTTTAGGATTGAGATTTTGAAACATTAAAACTTAGAATCTTGATGGAAATTAAATTTGGCACGAAAAAGCACAAAAAAAATCTCGCCGGCGGCGCTCACTATATGTGATCATGGGCATTATTGGCTAGACTATACAGTAGCCGCTGCTGCCGGAACGTCGCTCCATCCGGTTTCTGGAACTTCTTAGAGTCTCGGTATTTAATCAACGGTAAACGATAGAATTTGTAAGATTTAGCCTACAAAAAAAATGGATTTCGAAAATTTTCGCCTGCGGCGCTCGATTTAATTTTCTGTTGGCTATAATAGATTGAAGCTGTTACTCCAATCATGCCCGGCAATATATTCTCCATGTGGGCTTCGCCAAAACGTCGCCTAATAGTTGGCTTATCCTATTTATATTTATATATCGTGGCTTATCGTTATTGTTACTCTTCCTCCCTTTATTGTTACTCTTCCTACGTAATCGTTTCTGTTCCATAATTTAAAGCTCGAATTCTTAGTTCTAGGATTCGGTAAATTTTTTGTAAGATTCGGTAAAATTTGGCTCTGCACCCCCCCCCCCCCCCACCGAAAATGCACTTGCGACGTCCCCTGGATATAAGTTCCACAATAATCATATTCACTCTCAGTATATGAGAACTTTATAGTACGCCACCTGTCCTATAAAACGTCACCTCGTCACCAAAGACAATCAGATTAGGCTAACACATTTATCGTTATAAGTAATCAGCCTGGAGGTTGGAAGCGATTTTAGCAAAACTAAAACTAGCAAAACTAGAGACATCCACTTCAAGGTTACAAAAGTAACCACAAATCGAAAGAACAAGTACGTGGCAATGGTTTAGGTTCATGGTCGTCTTGAAACCGGTTGCCACGTTGGTAGACGTCAAGAACACGGAAAAACGAGTTCAGCAGACGTAGGAGTGAACAAAAAACGGCCAAGTAAATCTTAAAAATTAGAAACCAAAAATACAAGCCCAGGCATCGAGATCCAAACAGTCTGGACATTCTGACGTGCGCAGCCATAAGTTCAGCCAAAATTGAAAAACTTTAGCTTCGACCTGAATACAAACTGTATCTATGTTTCCAGGGCAATGTGAAGTGTCGCAACAGCCTCGTCTCTCTATAAGGTATCCTGTCGAACAAGACCAAAGGTTTCGATGGGATCCCAAAATTTAATATCCGATACAGTTAATTGGGTTTTGTCTTTGGCAGATCCAGTCTTCGTCAGACTCCTTGAAATTTTTACTATTTAGAAACAGATTAAGGCCAAATAGCTAATCATCTGAGAAAACGAAGTTCAGGTTTGGATTCAGCATTTCTGCTTACCCCTATAAGACATATCCATTTTGACGAGGGGGGGGGGGGCTAACCAGGAAACCAAATGGGGGTCTGGCAGTGCGTCCGATAAAATCAGTAAGGCCAGTTAAGGGCACCAATAAACTGAGCCGATCCGTTCGGGAGCTACAGAACCCATCTACGAACTCGACCTGTCCCTTGACCCAAGAATCCTGACACCACGTTTCATACAAATATCTCGTTCCCTTCGAGAGTTATCGTGCTCACAGACAGACGGACACATATTCGGGGGAAAAGGGCTAAAAACGAATTCACTTGAAATGAAGATTTAATTTATAACACATTTTACGGTTTTACCCGGATTCCGTACGAAATATACGTCCAGCTGAAAATGATTGTAATGTGCGGATTCAGCGTCTCTTATTACCCCTAAATTGGACATCTAATCAACTACAAATACAACTATTGCTTTTAACAAATTTCCCGGTTTAGGCCGAATTCCGGACGAACTACTTGTCCGCGTAAAAAGTGATTTTCACATAACCGTTCAGCATGCCGAACTATATGTCCGGCTAAAAATGATTGTGATACATGGATCCAGCATCTCTTCTTACCCCTAAATCGGACAACTAATCAACTACAAATAGAACCTTTGCTTTCAACAAACTTTCCGGTTTTCACCAGATTCCGGGCGAACTACTTGTCCGACGAGAAAATAGTTTTCATATTCGTGTTCAGAAAGTCTTCTTACCCCTTAATCGACTATCTCATTAGCTGTTAAAAAATATTTTGTTTGTCCCTTAATTTGGACCCCCACCCCTAAATATAGGGCTACAGAGCCAATCTAAGAACTCGACCTTTCCCTTGCCCCAAAAGATCATCCCACCAAGTTTCATCAAACTATCTCGTTCCCGTCTAGAGTGATCGTGCTTACAAACAGACGGACAACTTAGGTATGTTTTTGGTATCCCTCCACTTACGTTCTGAGATCCCAAAAGTATGAGAATTGTTGCCTTCAACTTTCTACCCAGACATCTAAGAGGGAACGAAGGTCCAAGATGCGCATATAGAAACAAGCGTGTAAAACAAGAAAAACACGCATAATTGACAGAAACTCGGGTATTAAGAAATCTTACCGATGGCTTGTATCCGAAAGGGGCTCCAGATTGTTGCCCGAAGAACGCCTGCGGTGCGGCGTAGATTCCTTGCTCCTGTGGGGTTGCATAGATATTTTGCACAGGAGAGAATGGAGGGATAGGTTGGGGACTGGCAAATCCTTGGTTGAAAGGCCTGCCGATGAAGACTGATGGTGCTTCATAGGCGGTACGAACAGGTACAGCATATGGACGCTGCCTTACAATCGCTGGGAAGAAAGGTTGTTGCCTCTGCTGCATAAACGGGGCCACGTACCCCACCGGTCGAGCAAGAAAGCCAATGGGGATCCCATTTTGATTGTAAATTAGTTGTTTCCCTTTGCGATCACCGTCACTATTATCTTCTTTAATTGGTGACGCATTACTGGCGATGACGCAGCAGAGCAGTAAAACGCTCCGTAAAGTCTGAAAGATAAAACTATGAAAATGTTGTTCTGCTCACAACGATCATCACTCGCCAGGGGCAAGTAGGTGGTTTAGCTTAAGAATGCGGAAATTTGTTTCTGCGGTTTTGTCACAGATGAAACAGCGATATCTCGTCAACATGCCGTGAATACTCTATATGACCAAGTCCAAAACACGCCAGCGATCTCAAGGCGAAAGAGTAAGCGTCTCCGTAACGACTCAAACTCAACGACTCGAATCCTGTGTCAACCAGTCACGGCGAACTTTGGGAGCAGATGTAAAACCACTTCTACCTTTCTTCCGATAGGTACCCGGAGAGGCTGGAGATTGTGCGTCGGCAAGGAGAGATAGTCATCAAGAGTATTGTGACACGCAGTCAAGACGAGAGTCTTGATTATGGGAATTTTCCAAATTTCTCATTACGACTCTTAACCGAAAGACATAAAAGCTAACAAAAAGCAGATTAAATTTCCGGGTAGCGAGCATCTTATAAAACTTTTACAATTCTTTTAATCTGTAAAATAAACTTTTACAATTCTTTTAATCTGTAAAATAAAACTTTTACAATTCTTTTAATGTTTAAACAAAAATACATAAATGTCTACAGGGACACCATGTTCCAAACCTCAGAAGTACCAAAATGAAAGCTAAAATGCAAAATCAAATGGCCGACTGCCTTTGAAGGAAACAAGTTAACCTTGCAAAGAAAATAGTTGGATCTGTTCAACCCCCACCCCTTTATCTTTCGTGGCCCCCACTCCCTTGTTCTGCCAGAGGTGCACCTCCTTAAAAAGGTATGAATTTTTCGAGAGTTTCTGATCTAGTAATTAATTAGCATTCTAATATGCACAATTCCAGCTTTTGCAGTTACCTAGATCCCGTAAAACTTATTTCTTTCCCACGAACTTTTCATTCTTCTTTTGTAGTATGACAGTTACACCGTGAAGAGAAGAGCATATATCTTGGTTTCCCTCACCATATCATACTGTCACGGGGTCATTAGCCCAACAAGAAATTAATTAATTTAAAGTAGTAAACGTGCTGATAAATTGTAACTTTAAAAGAACCGCCGATTATTTGAAGCAGGCTGTCGAGCATGTTTCCAATACAAACAAGAGCTGGAAGCTCATATGGCACTTGCAAGGCCGGGTCAGATGGAAGTGATGGTCAGAAGTATTTTTTTCACCAAACTTGCAATGCTGGTTCAGAGGATGGAAGTGATGGTCAAAAGTTTTTTTTTTTCACTTTTCAGTTAAGATGCGCACTTAAGGGTGCTTAAAAGTAATTTCTAAGCAAAATCCTTGAGCAAAAAGGACCATGTGCTCATGGTGATCGTGGAAAAGTAAATTTTGCTTAACAACATTTTTTTGTATTTTGCGGTTAAGATGAGTTCTTTAAGGGATGGTTTGATCGGAGAAGTGACGATGTCTAACCCAATGTTGTCAAGTTTCTAGGCTAATGCTCCAGCAAAGGTTTGATCGTCCTAGCACATCTGGAAGTACCTTAACCCACGATAACCGTAATTCCGGACATCCCCCTACAGCTCCGCCGTCTCCCCCTCCCCCCCCCCCTGCGATGGTCGGATCAGGCGAGTGAATCTTTCCAAGTTAATCTTGTTGGGTTCCTGATATGCTTGCCAAGTTTTATCGTCCCAGCCCACCTGGAAGTACATTAACGACGGATATCCCCCTTCAACTCCCCCCACAGTGTCCGAATCCGACCCATTTCTGTCAGTTATGTATCTAGAGCTTGTGCTTGTTCTTCCCACCAAGTTTCATCCCGATCGCTCCACTCTGAGAGTTTCACACGATTTCCGGTTCCGCCCTCCGACTCCCCCCCCCCCACAGATTCATCGGATCCGGTCTGGACTTGAAATGAGACATCTGAGAAACGAGGCCTTTCCAGATATCAAGTTTGATCAAGATCCAATTACCCATTTGAAAGTTATGCATGCCCCTATTTTCCGGTTTCCGCCGACTCCCTCTCCCACCCCCCACGAAGGTCGGATCGGGCAAGTGACTATTTCCAAGTTAGTTTGGTCGGGTTCCTAATATGCCTGCCAAGTTTCATCGTCCTAGGACATCTGGAAGTACCCTAACTCGCAAACACCGGACTGACCGACCGACAGACCGACGGAAAAGTGATCGGTATATTGCACTTGGCCGGAAGGCAAGTGCCATAAAAACTTAAAGGAAGCTGGATTTTAAATATCCAGCTGGTTTTCTACAATAAAACTGGCGGTCCAGTCATTTATGATTATATATTTGCTCGAATGCCGTTAGGTTAGTTTAATCTACTCAGATTTTTTTTTTTTTATGAGCTATGTTTTATGCTCATAAAATTTCAATCAGCTTATTAACATGGTCAAAGACCAAATAAATATATGGCAATTCTGCTTCTCTGCGTATTTGTGTCATAGCAATGTCTTTGAGCAAAAAGCTGGCAGATCCTGTGAACAAATGAGCGCGACCACAAATAACCCATGACCGACATAGATTTCGTAGACTGGGGAAATCTCGTTCTGACGTAGGTGTGTGAAACTTCCGTTGCTGAAGTCCCAAATACGTATTTCCTGGACAAGGTGAGAAAAACGTATACAAACCGGGTAGTTCCCATGAAGAAAATTCTTAATAGTCATGGAATAATGAGGAAGTTCGCTGTTGATTGCACGTAAGACAACACCGTGTTGCAATATGAGTACATCGTAAAGACCTGGTCTAACAGTAGGAGCTACCACATCGTGTCATTAATTTTTTAACCGATTTTTAGCCCTGGGAACATACCCCATTTGCTCACTATTCAGTTCGGGCATGGTTGTCTAGTTGGTCCCTGTCTGGGACCTGCTACCGGAGCTTAGTGACGATGCAGGGACGGTCGACAACAACACGTCTTGGACGAACTGCGACGAGAAACTTTTCCTGTAGTGCGGGGCGATATTTGGATTTCTCGATATATCTGTATATATATTTTATATATAACCCGCCAAATACAGAATGTGGTAGCGGAGTAAAGGGAATAACGCGGAATAACACAAAATAAATAACAGTATTTAGCCTATTACTTTCGGTATTCGATTTATCGGTATTTCGGGACCATTTTTCGCTCTCTTGTGTGTTTCATTTCGAAAACATTTAAGAACGAAAAGTGCCGTCAAATAGATTTTTGAACTAGAACTACGTTGCCTGGGCAACGTGAAATGTTGCGCCAACCTTTGTCCGGCTTCGCCGACTAAGAGTTGCGAGAGCAACACTTTGGTTTTGTTTCTTCGCCGTCAGTTAAATGCTAAACTTGTCACGGTATGTTCTAAAAAGAATCATCATATGATCAAAAGCTATTGTTCAGCGCTAAAAACAACAATAAAAGAATATCGGAGGAAGGGACTAAATTGACTTTGCAGTCAGTTGAACTGTATACTTTTCGATCGTAGACATTGTGACGGATGAAAACTTGGAACAATATCTGATATAATCTAGTTGGTATTATAAAGCTATCCGTAACTTTTCAGGATTAAAATACCATAGATGACACTATTAATTATTACGAAACTACCTCATTGATTTACATTATCGTTTGTACCCGTTGCGTAAACACTTAATCCTACCTTACCTTAGGATACAAACTTTCGATCGATACAAACTTTCTAACCGTCAGATTTATAGAAATCGAATACAATGTGCACCAATTTACAAAAGTTCTAGCCCCTCATGAGCCGATTCTTACTTACAAGTCCCTCTCCCGTGATAGACGTCAAGTTCACCGGATAAAAATAATGGGTACACCAGCTAGCAAAAGTTGCAAACCCCTCATCCCTGAAGATGATTGTAGCATAACAGCCGATTATTAGTTACAAGTCCCTTGCATGTCTTACAATTGGGAACCAAATTGTTCTTACCATCGAATACACCGGAAACAAATAACATGTACACCAACTAGCAAAAGCTGCAAACCCCTCATTGTCGAAGATGATTAGGAGGTAACAGTTGATTGTTGCAAACGTGTCCCCTACATGTCTCACAACTGGTATCGCCTATTTTTGGTTTCAGTGTGTACCTTACTACTGAAGTTGCTAACCCCTTGACATTTTTAAACTGGTGTATCTCATGAAGGAATTTTTGTACCAAAAAAAATGAATGACATATACTTTCATCAACTCATCAACCGCTATCGATTGCCGTCGAAAAAAATTCTACCTGTCTTAGTTCAAAAGTTGACTTTTTTGCCGTAGGCCAACTTTCTAACGTCACCACTTAGAAAGGAGCAAATGATAAGCTCTAGTTTCTTTAGCAATGAGAGAACTTTTAAAGTTTAAGAGGCTATCTTATACCATTTCTCTACCGCAAACCCAAGTGCAAAAAAAACAATGATAAACTCAGCTGAAATCGCGAACAGACATGGATAGAAAGAATAGATGGCAGCATTTTCGGACCCGTGGGAAGAAGCCACTTTTTTGTTTTTGTAGATTTTGCTTTTTATCACTCAAAGAAGATATGTTGACTGTGGGGCCGTGACTGTGGGGCCGGGTAACTGCCGCATATATTTAACGATATTTAACACTTGTCCATCTTCAATTTGAAACTGATGCCTGCCTGCTTGCGTGCTAGAACGGAGCTTTCCACTCGAAAGCAGAAACATGGTTTGATGAAAAGAAAGGTTCGCTACACAACTTCAGATAATCCTCTCTGACATGGCTATATAACTCCACTTCACTTCGCACACCGTAGGCTCTGGCTCGAGTACAAGCAAAAACCATCCTTATTGGCCCCAGGCAAGAGTTCTACGGAGCTTTCCAAAATGTAATGTCACATTCATCAATCCGGCCTAAGGTCCACACTTTCCGTAAAAGCCGCACAGGTTACACCCTTACCAGTTACCAGGAATAAAATGAAATCGGCGGCATAGGAAAAAAAAACAAAAAAAAAACAGGACAAAACCAAAGTGTTGCCCTCGCAACACAATAATTTTTTAGTTACAAACTTAGAACAGAACTGAATTACGAGCAAGAGCTGTAAGCTCATATGGCACTTGCACGGGTTGAGATGTATTGCTTCATCAAAAGTACTTTTCGACTGTGCGGTTCAATTGCGCACTTTAAGGGAGCTAGAGAAAAAGTATTTTATTGTTGAACTTGGCTGTAATGATACGCACTTTAAAGGCGCTAGAAATTTATCTGTAAGCAAAATCCTTGAGGCAAAAACGATAGCAGGCTCTTAGGGGCCATTGATATATACCGGTTGGTCAAAAGTATTTTTTTTTTCAACTTTTCGGTTAAAATGCGCACTTTAAGGGTGCTAGATTTTTTTTTATAGCAAACTCCTTGTGGTACAAATGACCATAGGTTGAGATGCATAAAAAGTAATTTTCGACCTTGCGGTGAAGATGCGCACTTCAAGGGAGCTAGAACTTCATTTGTAAGCAAAACCCTTGAGGCAAAAATGATAATGGGTTCATGGGGACCATGCACTGTCAGAAGTTTCATAACAGATAGCGTATAACACTTTCAAGAACACCTTTTCACTTAGAAATAAATGTCGTGGCTAGATCTCCAACAAAACCTTCAATTGGTAAAAATACTAACGGGAACGAAAGAAACATAACAGATAACATACCAAAGTGTTATCTGTTGAAACTGCGCATCCTTCTGTTTTCGTTATGTAGCTTCTGACAGTCTAGTATTTTTACCTATTGAAGGTGTTGTTGGAGATCTAGGCACGAAATAGTCTAAACTTAATTGGTCATAACACTTTATTTCTAAGTGAAAAGGTGTTATTATTGAAAGTGTTATGCGCAATCTGTTATGAAACTTCTGACAGTGTGAAAATGCATATTTTGCTTAAAAGAATTTTTCTTAATTTGCAGAAATGGTTGGTCCTTTAAGGAATGGTCAGATTTGGAAAGTGGTGATTTCTAAGCCAATCTTATCGAATTTCTAATATTCCAGCCAAGCTTAATCGTCCTAGCACATCTGAAAGTACCTTTACTCGCAATCACCGGAATTCCGACCCACCCCTCAAACTCCCCCCACAGTCGCTAGAGCCTATCCGGTTCTGTAAATGACTTATCCGGAGCATCTGTTTGTTATTCACACAAAGTTCCATCCCGATCTCTCCAGTCTAAGTCGGTCACGTATCCCCCCCCCCCCCAGTTGTTGTCGGATCCGGTCCCGACATGAACAAGATCACCCTCGTCTGTTCCATTACAAAATTTCACTCAAATCCGATCACCCGTTCCAAAGTTACGCATGACTCAATATTCGGGGTTCCCCCTCCCTCTGCTCCCCCATTATTATCGGATCAAGTAAATTTTTATTTACAAGTCAGTTCGATCGGGTCCCTGATACGCCCGACGTGAATATCCCCACAACCGCCATCACCGGATTTCCCGGAAACTCCCCTCCCCTCCAGCCCCCCACCAAGTGTCCGGATCCAGTCCAAATGTGTAAACGATTTATCTGGAGCAGATGCTTGTTATTCCCAGCGATTTTCACTCCGATCCCTCCATTCTAACCGTTTCCCGGGATTTCCAGTCTCCCCCCCCAGCTCCCCCATAGCTGTCGAATCCGGTCCGGACTTCAAATGAAACATCAGTGATATGTCATTTATTCAGGTATTAAGTTTCATTCCAATCCGATCAGCCGTTATAAAGTTACACACCACTCAACATTCAGGATTCCCCCACCTTCCACCCCCCCCCCCAGGAAGTGGAGTCGGAAAACTTATTATTTCCAGGTTGGTTTGGTCGGGCCCTGATATGTCTGCCAGGTTTCATTGTCCTAGCACATCTGGAAGTGCCCTAACTCGAAAAAGTGTGACAAAAAGCTTGAACCATATACTGACCCCTTCGACCTGCGATTACACTAGCTCTCTCCGCCGACGCTCATAGATATAAGCAGAGAATGACGTCATCCAAGTGCAGAGCTATACTAGTGTGAAGAAAGGGGTAGGGGTTTGACAAAAACTACTTAATTCTCAGATTCCCCCGTCCTCCACTTCCGCCCCCCCCCCCCCCCAGATGGTCGGGTCGGGATCCCTGATATGCCTGCCAAGTTTCATAATCCTAGCACATCTGGAAGTACCCTAACCCGCAAACACCGGACTGACCGACCGACAGACCGACGGAAAAGTGATCGGTATATCGCACTTGGCCGGTAGGCAAGTGCCATAAAATAAATATATTGCGCCAGCTGTGAGTTATAGTATGAGTTAGTTATGTTTAATTATTTACATTAATCAAAAAATGTACAAATATCGCACAACACCATCTTCCAGTCCAGGCCAAATTTTTTTTGTCGATTTTCATTCGATCCAACGCTATTTGAAGTAATTTCTCCCCTACTTTACCAAGAATCAGAATGGGTATTTTTATGTGTTTTCAAATCGAGCGCTTTTCTGATTGGTAATGTACTAATAAATTCATTCCTGTAGTCTAAAGTATAAATTCTTAGGTTCAAGGTTATCTTTATTTCCAAACAAATGTATCATTTAACACTTTCCGCTGCTGAGAGCAGAGCTCGAGCGCACAAGAAAAAATGTAGTAGTTTATTATAAGCCAAGAGGCTATAATGTTTTAGTCGAGGGCCCATAGCTTACAAAATATTTTGGAGTTTGAGTGTCAGTAGAGTACATGCTATTTTTTACGAAGTTCTTTAAGTAATGAACTGAAAGGCAAAATTGCTCCTAAGTCGGATTTAAACCCATGACCTTCGGCTATTTCTTGTACTGATTGGACGGGCACCACTACCGTTTAGTCTGATATGATATCTACTTAAGTAATTCCTAGGCTCTTGGCTCATTGGCCTTTTCTGGCTATTTTTAAGGATCACTCATAGATTCCTCCCCTCAGCTTGACCTTAACCACGTCCTCCTTTGAATTGCCCAGATGATGGCTCAATTATACGTTTTAATAAGGGCTACAGTAATTAAAGCATTCTCATCCAGATCACATCAGATATCATACACGGGTTCTGTCAAATTAGGATGAAATAGTACTGGTTTGCCAACAACGAAACCGGGTCGGACAGAAAGAACGCGGGGCCCCGTCATGTCCATTCACAGCAAAAAGCAGTAGCTGAAAACCAGTTTATAGCTCTAACGGATCTTTAGCAATGTTCTTTAGGTCAATGCCTTTCACGATGACTTGAGCTGTAAATCCACATACATCGCAGGTTAAATAACGCATAGAATCGTTTGTCTTCTCAGAGGGGTTTCGGGGTTTCGGACTACAATCTTTGTTTACACCATTATATGCAGATATAGTATGTCCAGGTTTAGTTGTAAGACTGCAACAGCTTTATTATATAACAGCTTGAGGGATGACTTCTCAGAGGGTCGTCGACTATGATCTTATATACATCAATAACTGCTGCTTTAGTATACACATTTTTATTTGGAAGACTGCAAGAGTTTTATTGTGCAACACCTTCACTGAAAAGCCCCGATTCGCTTCTTATTTGTACTAATTTGGCGCCATTATGCTGAATTAGTTGACATCGTTTTGAAATATTTCGGATTATAGTGTTTCTATGAGTATGATTGTTGATAGATATGAATACGCGGTAGGCTACCTATTGTTGTAATTGTTTGCATATTCTTTTCCTCTTTTCTCTGTAACGTACTCGCCGATTTTGGCGGATAGAAATAAATAAAATAAGCGGAAACTTTACGAACGACATTAATAATAAACGATATTAATAATAAACTCTAATAACAAAAAGTCAACCCAGCAAACTGTATTAGGGGAGGAGTTAGGGTTCTGAGCCCCTCCCCTCCCATCGTTTTACCTTAAATAAATTTCCTAGTGAGATTTGTCGGGCAAGTTAGGCTGATTTGTATATTTCCGACTTTGACCGGATTCTCACCAAATCCAGGTAAAACACTAACAGCACTTCTGGTAACATTCCCCTTTAACACTACATCAAGCTCCCAGACGATCTGATCCGCCGCACAATGTTTACGTACAAAGCTCATCTACCAGCTTGACCTCAACATACGTAAACTTTCATCCGAATATCTAAATCCGTTAAGACTCCCAGCTGTATGGGTGGACAAATCAGCGATATCACAGGTATCTCTTACTTACCTTTGGGATCCTAAAAACTCAATTTACATAGCATGCATACCGTTTCATTTGGTACCACTTAACCCCTATGTTCTACCATATATGGAGAGCTGTTGATAAGCGTTCACTACCATGTCACGACAGTAGCATAAATCCCAACATGAAATGCGTTGTTTATGAGCTTGACCCTTTTGCTGTGTATGGTATGTGAGATAAGTAGGACTGGTTAAATTATTACAGCATGTCTGCAGCAAGAACGGAGGGATATATCATGTCTACTATTATTTCTGATCAAAATACATGGAACACTAAAAATAATACAAATATAATTTTAGGGGAATTTTATTATTAACATCATTATTATTAATTATTTTTAGTTTCAGGTGAGACAAAACCGTTTGTCTGAGGAAACTTTTTAGAAAAATACAGTTTTCTTGAATGCAGAGCTCGAATGAGACATCGATATTAAAAAAAAATAATACTGAAACAGAATAAAGAATAACACAAATAATAACCTAAGAAGAAAATTGTGCACAGTTACGGACACTCATGTTACTACCGTGAAAGCAAACTTGTGGTGCCCTAGATATATTTCGCTTGGAAAGAAGAAACGGGAAAATAAATTAAGCACGAGCCCATAACAATCGACTGGTCTAGCTTTCACTTGTTCCGTGTCAAACTCGAAAGTTGTCCGTCAACAATACAACTCAGAACAAACAGAATGTCTCGGAACCAAACAGAAATACAAAAAAGGATCCACTTCAATGGATGTTTTGTTTCTTACTTCAATAATGAAAACCCTCGCATGCTTCTACTGAGCTGAATGTTCTTGACTGAATGAGGAACTCAAATCTGGATTACTTTTAAGCTTGAAAAAAGGGTTGGAAGGCGTGGTAAAATTATATTATAACTTATTTGTTTATAGAACTATTACATTGTATAACACAATTGTAAATTATACAACTTAAATTGCATAACTATGCTCATACTGGAACACAATAGCGGTGGCTAGAATTTGAAAAAGAATGTAACACATAAACACAACTGGTTGAATTGGACATTTCATCGCCTTGACCGAACAATCCAGAAATTTACGTCACAGATTTTGGGATACGGGTCTGACGCAAAGAAAAATGGGTACCACCAATGATTGAGGATAAGATATTTTCCACAAAATTATGTAGTGTAGTAATACGGCAGTGTCCGTTCTAGTTAGTCTATAAGAAAAGATGAGGGAGTAAATCTAATGAAAATTATGGTAAAGCATGAAGAAGAGGAGCGGAAGCGTGTTATCTTGAAACTGAGAAATATTGCTACGCGTCCGCTTCCAAACCCAGACTTATTAATCCAGTGCTCAGCTTTTCCCTTTTACCCAGACTCTCCTGCGTCACAACGCAAAGAAGAGGCAAGATTTCAGTCATCAAACATCCCAAGCAAGAAAGAAAATCAAAACGAGAGAGCATCCAAAGTATTTGCACAAATTTACTACTGTTTGCAAGTTGACAATAAAACTCATGAATATGCCGTTGCTAGTTATTCACAAATCATTCATGAAGCTCATGGAAGGAATTTGGGAATCCTTGAGCCCGTCTTTCTTGAGGTTGGGGAAGAGAATCTCTCTCAAGAAAGCCACTACTTGCCGCTAACTTTCGTTCTGGAGGGGGCAAGGAGATGCAGATACTAGACAAATAATACAGCCTAAATAACCTACTGCCTGAAAACAACAGCGAACTTCATACTACGACAAAAATAATCATAGGGGGTTCAGGAGCTTATAATGCAAATACGGAAAACAAATTTACGTTGGATTTCGGTTGCCGAGCTTTCTCAGTACTCCCTGGAATCAGGGTTTACTTCTTATGCCATTATTCTTTTTTTTTTCTTTTTTTTAATTTAAAGTCCTAAAGGTTTTGATAGGAGTTCTACTCTTTTGGAACACATAGTCGGCAGAATTTATATATAAAGGAATTAAGTGGAAACCCCTTAATCAGAATCCCTTTGCCCTCAGAAAAGTGGAAAGCCATCCCCGGGAGGGATTTCCCGCACTTTTCGCTCGCTAAAAAGCAATAATAGAAATTTGCAAAAAAAGACTTCCGAACAGGCTAGCCTACAATGATAGCTTATATGAAGGTAGTCGAGACTCGAGATTACTTACTATTGTCCCCATAATCCTGTGTGTCGATTCACGCCCGACAAGAGACTAACGAGCCCACTTCGTAGTTTAAAGAAGCAACTGCTTCAACGAAAAGCAGCTCTTCAAAAACCTGTTCTTAAAAAAACTTCGAGTAACACCAAATTCTTCCGCGATCAAAAGTTGAGTGCTAAATTTCACCAGCGGGGACTTCGTGGGCGGCCAAAAAAAAAAAAACAGGAAAGGCTCACAGCTAGAAAGTCGCAAGGGAGAATTATAATTATAACAAGACCAAAGGCTTCTGTAGGATTGCCAGGGTGTAAGAAAAATATTAGTAATCCCGTATTTTAAATGAAAAAACGCAGTATTAAATTTAAAGTGTCGCTGGATCACAACATATTTTATACCGAGTATTTTTACAGGCGGTACATCGTCCAAGACATTTTTCTATTAACAATAAGTTAATTACTGAAATGGTGGGTTTATTATTAGTTCAAAACGTTGAACCAATTTTTCAATCTGGCCATTACTTCTGTGACCTTCAGCCCAAGCTGACTGCGCATCATATTTGACGGCGCAAAACAGATAAGTCAGCTAAGCTATATTTCGGCCCTTCTTGGCAAAGATCCTCTTCAGGCTCAAGCTGGAAAATGAACCTGTCAAGTCCATTTTCCAGCTTGAGCGGATATATAAATATATATAAATTTAGGAAAACTATGTAAAAGTATAATAAAATGTAGCCGACTTATCCGTTTTGCACCGTCAAATAACATTACTTCTGTCCGATGTGGGGGGTTCACATGGTTTGCAAGTGTATGGCGAGTATATGTAAAAAATAGTGTTTAAAAAGAGTAGTTACAGATGAGAATGTGGCGCTTCCTGAGTTTAGCGATGGAACATACCGCTAGATTTTAGTAGGAAAATGTATTGAAATAAGGAAATGGGAATTTTAATGTGTGTCAATAGCAAGGCCGTATCCAGGGGGGGTAAGGGGGTTGACCCCCCCCCCCTCCCGAACACACACAAAAATAGTATTTTTTACAGGCTTTTCCCTCTGATCTATGTCTTTTTTGTCCAACCCGCAGGCAACCCCCCCCCCCGAAAAAAATTCCTTACGGGCCTGGTCATTAGGCATCAGAAAGATTGTGGAGGACATTTTTGAATTTGTGTTTAATTGTCCAATTGTGGTTAAAAAAAATCACTGGCTCCGACACTGCTCTCTTCCAAGTGGGGTTGTTGACAGTAAAGCCAGACATCAACAATTGTTACTGACATTAACACACCAGTTTTTATTTAAAAACAGACTGAACAATTATTTTTGGGATAGTTAGGTAAATGTGGAATATTTATTTGGTATTTTATTTAAGGTGAATATTTTGTTATTATTGAGCGTGTCCGAAAGCTTTTTAGTGCTGTAAATGCTGCATTTAATGCTGCATATTTATTTATTTTTGTCCGAAAGCTGTTACCTTTATTTCTTCTCTGACACTTCTAGAATACCGAAATTTAAGTTGGGAAGAAGAAGAAGAAAAAAAGGATTAGCTATATAGAACGTGTCCGAAAGCTCGAACGAACGAAAATGCTGAATTAATTCAGCATTTTATGCAGCATTTCGCTTTCGGACTTAAATTTTCGCTCAATTAATGCAGCACTAATTCAGCATAAAATTCATCAAAAAATTCAGCAAGAATGCTAAATTTTGTGCTGAATTTTCAAGAAGAAACTGAGGAGTACGGCAATTCTCTCAGTGTTTTTGGCGGCAAACATAACAAATTCAAATAGACAACTGACATTTCGGCAAACGTTCCAAATTCTAAGAGAACTGGCGATCATGGCCAACGAAGAAAGGAAAGATAAGAAGATAAGAAGGTTGGATATAAGTAAGTGATCCATTTTGTCAGCTTTATACAGTTAATTCTTTTTTTCTTCTTCTTCTTCCCGACTTATATTTTAGTATTCTAGAAGTGTCAGAGAAGAAAAAAAGGTAACTGCTTTCGGACAAAAAAGAAAAAGAAAATGCAGCATCAATGCAGCATTTACAGCACCAAAAAGCTTTCGGACACGTTCATAAAGGACGACTCAGACTTCGTAGAGTTTTTCGCAAAGTATACTCCGTAAAGTTTGTCGCCGCTCAGACGGGAATTCGACCTAGATAACATTCCAAAAATTTTGTATGCCAATTTGTTCTTGAAAAAAAAAAAAAAAGATTCTGGGAAGATACTAGGAGAATCGCCGTGTTTCTTCTTGAAAATTTAGCATAAAATTTAGCATCTTTGATGAATTTTTCGAAAAAATTTTATGCTAAATTAATGCTTCCTAACTGAGCGAAAATTAAAGTCCGAAAGCAAAATGCTGCATAAAATCATGAATTAATTCAGCATTTTCGTTTTGGAACATTTTCGTTTTGGAGCTTTTGGACACGTTCATTATTAGCGACTGAGGATTGCGTTGGGTTGGGTTGGTTGGGGGGGGGGTAAAGAAAAAGAAAAGAGAAGGTTAAGCCGAGAAATGTGTGTTATCATTTGTAATGAGTGAGTAAAAGCTGTGCACTTCCGCACAGGACACGGTTATGCCCTTCTTGGGAGTGTTGTATTTGCTGTTTTGTTTAGAGAATGTTGAAATTTAATTAACTGAACTGAACGATAATAATTAAAAGCACCGCTCAGTCCTCGAAACAGCCAGCGATAAATGAAGGGGTCGTGAAGAGTTCTCAAAATATGTGCAGGCCTGCCACCAAGGCCGTATCCAGGGGGGGGGGGTTGACCCCCCCCCTGAAACATACAAAGGTAATCATTTTCATAGCCTTTGCCCTCTGATTTATGTCGTTTTTGCACTTTTTTGTCCGACCCGCAGGCAACCCCCCCCCCCCCCCCCCCCCCCGAAAGGCAACCCCCCCCCCCCCGAAATAAATTCCTGGATACGGGCCTGCCTGCCACCTACGGAGATTCAACCAACAGTAGGCCTTTTTCCGCCCCTAAATTTCTGAGGCCTTTGCGACCTTAAATGCCGAGGTGCGAAGACGATCAACGAACCTGACCTCACTCTTTATCTATTGAATCCACGGCTTACCGACGAAACTTCCCCATGACAAAACGTCCCCTGGCGAAACGTCCCCGGCGAAACGTCCCCGTGACAAAACGTCCCCATGACAAAACGTCCCCGTGTCAAAACGTCCCCGTGACAAAACGTCCCCGTGGCGAAACGTCCCCAAGCATAGATTTTTAAGTCCACCTCGATCTTCAGGTGCATGATCGAGGTAAAACAACTTCAGAGTGTGCATTACAGATGTGGGAACATTTCTTATAAGCAGGAAAGATCGGACATCAGGACTGGTTGCTTCATAAATGTATTGTTTTCAGTTAAAATATGTCGTGTAATATTCTTTGCAACTTGCAACTGACTCGTAACTGGTCAGTTCTAGGTCGTTCGAGGGAACATGCACAATCTGAGGAGCACCAAGATGTTCCTCAGAGAAAGGGGAAGTCCGCTGTGCTCAAAGAGAGTCAAACAAGGAAAATGCAAAAATAAGCATAGTACCGCTATGCTGGTTAAAAATAACATGGAAGTGAGGAAACGAAAGCGGATTAGTTAGGTAGAGAGACATCATTAATCTAGGTTAGACGGTTTTGATCCCTCAATAAAAATTTTAAATAATAAATATCGAACAAAATCGAGATCAAATGAGTTATATCGCAGCGTAAACTAACACACAATATAAAAACCAATTAAATAAAAGATAAAACACTAAATCTTTGCGCTTTCCTTAAAGGTCTTACCTATAATACTAATGCAACCTACTTCCGCAATTACTCCATATATCTCTAAACCCGGAGACCCCAATTTCGTACGGTACATTCTAACCCCTCTAACAAGACCACGCTGATTTTATCACTTGCCGTGTTTTGATACCTTGGACGTGTACCACGCTGTCGACGGTTGTCTGCGAAAAGTTTTTCCATCAGAGAAACCGGTTATGTAAATTGTTTCCTCTTTTCGCTAAAGTCAACGGGTCTCGGAAAAGGCTTAAAACAGCCACAACCGTGGCCACAAACACAGCCTAGTATTTACATATTTTACAATACTGTGAGTTGAAGAGTGAATAGTGCGAGGGGTCCTTTAAGGAATGGCTATAGCTGGGAGCAACACTTTGGTTGGTTTATTGAGTATCGGTTAAATGCTGAAGTAGTCGAACCATCGTGGTTTTCAAAAGTTTATATTCCAGAAAATTTGTTTGTCTGAACTGATGACGCAATCAGTAGTCACATAGGCCTAGCTACCCCTCAGCGAAATTCTATAGCCGGGGACGTTTCGCCATGGGGAAGTTTTGAGCGGGGACGTTTCGTCTTGGGGACGTTTTCTCACGGGGACGTTTTGTCACGGGCGCGTTTTGTCGGGGACGTTTTGAATGGGGACGTTTTGAATGGGGACGTTTTGTCGATAACCCGAGTCCACATGTCAATTTTCGTCAGCGAATGGGGGGGGGGGGGGGCAAAGATACATTTTGGAACCCCACCCTAGGTTTATTATTCAGACTCAAAATTTAGTTATTTATTGGGAGGTAAGTTTAAAGAAGTTTTCGAATATACCTTAACGTCATTGCTTTACAGTTTGACTGCTGGAACAGAGCGAACAAATTTGTGTGGGGGGGGGGGCATGGGTTAAGTTGAACCCCTGGGAGCTTTCGTGATCACAAACAGATGGATACATTACAAGGTCATAGGTATCCTCACTTTAGTTTGTGATACCAAAACAATGATGGACAGCATTGACCTTGCTCAAATATTAAGCGAAGGGTTGCCCACTCTCGATTTTAGTGTACTACAAGTGCCCGGTGCTGTGGTGCGCGTCCGGTGCCGACACCAAACGGAACCGGTTACTACGCGTTAGAACATTACAATCAACATTTTTAGAAGTGCTTGAATGAAAGATGAATCGATTAATTTATGGCCGGCCCCGCTTGTTTCGGCTGATGCCGTGAAATCAGCTGAAGCCAGGGTGTACATCAGGTTCCGGAGAGTGAGTAACCCCTCGATATTAAGATAGAAATAATCAAGAATTGCTTAAATTATCTGTAACAATTAATGAAGCACTATTCAAACCATGCAAATTAGTGTTCAGGGACTGCAATCTCCTCTAAGACAAGAAAACGGTGCACCAGGTATCGCCAGGGTTGGATTAGCTCAAGTCGTGCCAACTTACTTGGTCTGGACTCACAGTCAGATTTCTCATAAGGCCAAGCTAGGCCATGTCCTATGGCGCAGCGAATAGGCATTATGCAGAGAAATGTGTAAATCCCGCCCTGTTTGGACTAAATTAACACAAATTGTCTGTTGGCAGATGGTTTGTAGATTTTGGGATCCCTGTCGATAACGTCGGCTCCTTTGAGTAGCCGTCCGTCAAATTGTCAGTCATTTAAAGACCTTCAATCGAGCACCGACACCGGAGTAACATGAGGATGGTGGCGTGGCTGGATATAGTATTAATTAGATCCCCTTCCGAGCATTGGTAGGACGGACTGGACCTCCTGTCAGGATTTTCATTACTATCGCGATTTCATACGGAAAAGTAAAATTTCTTCAACAAGGTGGAAAAACAGAATATCCGGATCGTGGACGAGCGCTGAGATGAAGCCAGGCCCCGGATATGGCTCAATGTGCTGGGCGGTCCGAATCATAAGCAAATCCTAAGTTTTTGGTCACATACACCGTCACTTGGACGTCGGGTCATGCTCCAACGAATGAGCACCGGTGCCCTGCAGCAACGGTACAGTACCGCCATACATATCTGTTGAAATGAAAATCTGGAATGGAAATTTGCTTTTCAAGCAGATGTTTTTGAGGATACAGTGCCCTTGTTCCAGGGCATGGTGCCCCAAGGTTGGGGCACTGTACCCAAAAATTGAGTATCTGTGCTGCGCATGACTGGGTGAGCCCTTTCAAAAGTTTTGTCACAGCTATCCTTCAGACAGCCGCTGTCATCCTAGCAAACAGCTCAAGGAAAACCCTTCGCACGAGCTCAAGAAGCTGCAGGCGCAAACTCACGCTTCCTAAGTCTGGTTCTGCTGCAAATCTATCTAGGGTATCATAACAACCATATAAGTTCGAACTCTGTCAAAATGTGATGTTATTAATGCTTATTATTTGGCTACTCCGCTGTTTGTTCGTCATAGGAGATAATATATAGGTTGCACTCACAATTTGTTGGGAATAGCGTAGTTCAAAGCGCCATTGAGGCGTTAAGCTTTGAACTTTCTGGAATTCTACGAACAAAGTGGTTTTATAAACTTAATAGATTACCTGTCTGGATTTTATTTTTAATAGAGTTGTCGACTGATTATGTTAATAACACTTCATCGTAACTAATACATCATACCAGAGACGGTATCGTTAATCACGCAGACAGAACTTCATATACTGCATCTTCATATGTGGTAATCAACATTACACACCGGCATTTTATGAGATGACATGGCATACAGGATATAGGGACAGTTATTATCTCAAAAATGAGAAGGAAAGGATCATTCACCTTCGAAGATAAAACAAAGGTTGAAGTCACCTTATTGCAAGTGGCCTACAAGAGCTAAGTGCAAACATCAACAGTATAAGCAAATATTCACTTTTATTGCAAATGCGCAACACGAAACGCTTGGCTTTTTCATTAACTTTCAATTTCCGGTGGTCCTTAAACTAACAAACAAAGGAAATTTCGAAATGTTGTCGTATTCGACGCAGACGCAGAACTGTTTACACAACCAATACGAGAAGCCGAGAACGTAACTAATACGAGAAGCCGAGAACGTTCGTGAAATCATTCTGCTTGACCCCTGGATCTAAGTATTAACTGATAGTTACGAACATACGATCATGATTTTTCGGCCGGATTTTCTGCATTATCCATCACGAAGCTGACAAAAAATCTCATATTCTGCACTGAAAAGATAATAGTGCGCAAAATCCAGGCAGGGATTCCGGCTCCGACCACCCGACCCTGACCGTATGTCCAAGGTATTAGGCGGTAAGCAAAGTGGTTAAGATGAGTATCTGTCTTTGAGTAAAAGTAACAAAATTAGATCAATCTTCCGATGATATCACTATATCCTGAGCGAAACAACCCGGGCAACTTAAATTTACGACAAGCACTGCAACCCGGACA
This sequence comes from Branchinecta lynchi, assembly GCA_023053575.1. NCBI lineage: Eukaryota > Metazoa > Arthropoda > Branchiopoda > Anostraca > Branchinectidae > Branchinecta > Branchinecta lynchi. Next base: position 18,978,490 of record JAKZAP010000002.1, read on the forward strand.
GCACGCACACAAATGACCGGAAATGACAACATTAATCCCGCGGAAATTCTTCCTCCATATCCGCTATCACATAAGCAGTAGTCGCCCACACAGCAAGACACAGATCCAAATTTCTCGAATCTTCTACAGTCATCGTGTCTCCGTTCGTGTGATGGAACCAAAAGTAATTTTCATTTTCATTCAAAATACTCGCGCCCGGAACACCTTCATCCGTCCAGAACGTAATGTCCGAGCTGACGTCATCACTTCTCACCAATGACGACGCATTGATCGATGTGAACAATCCCGCAACGCCCTTCATTAAACACTCACCCTTATTCCCACCACCGTAAATCAATCCCGAGGGCTTGAACGTGCCCATATCTGATTCCATAACGAATGTAAAGTTGTCCAAATTGTTCTTGTTCTTCTCAAAGTATGAATTTGCACCGATTAGTCCAAACTCTTCCCCCGTCCAGAGGATACTCCTCACAGTGCGCCGTGGGCGGAGTTTCAGGAGGCGCAGGAGCCCGAGGGCGTTCCAGCTGATGAACGCCCCGCCCCCATCATCCATAGCGCCCTGACCAACATCCCAGCTGTCGATATGTCCCGATACGACAACGAAGCGGTTAGGGTATTGGTGACCGGTGATATCGGCAATGAGGTTGTGTGATGTTGTTTGCGGTAGGTTTTTGTCATCCATTTTTAACTGGATAGTAATCTTGGAACCTGGAAAATGGCCCCAATTAGCTTTTGTAGTTTAGTATTTTCCGTTTTTCTTCGTTTCTTTCATTTATAATGCTTCGGACTTTGTGTTTATCTACTTTTACGGGCAACAAAATTCGATCAATCAATTTCCAACTATCGAGGATATCACGTTACAGTTCGGAGATGAAGTGGGGAGTTCAAATCAATCGTGCTTTTAAAATATTTATATAATAAATCTTATTTACAAATAAAGTTTTATTAATCCAAGTTCATTGGCAAATGGGATCAGAATCAGAACACCCGACTCCTTGAACATCGAACAGTCTTTACATCAACAAAGTTTACCCGAGTTCTTCAGAGAAGTAAAGAAAATAAAGCCCAACCAGCGCTCGGTTACTCATTCAAGCAAAAGGTATTTCGAGTAATTCGTGCATTATCTCACGAAGAATTTCAGTTTCAACGCTGCGATTAATTTAAGGTTTCTATCATATATTATGGAATATGGGGGACGGGGGGGGGGGGGACGAATGGTCGATAGTGAGGATGTGAAAAATACCTTTTCTGGAATGTAAAAATATTGGAAGGTTCGTCTGTTGGGGAAAGTCGCATACGGAGCACTCTACAGGCTTGCCCGGGGCCCGGTTTCATTTTGTTGTGTTTCTTTGTACAATATTCAAACAAAAATTGGAGGGGGGGTTTATCATGACCGCATCTGTTGAATAAACTACTATTAATACTACAATTATATGGTACATAAACTGAATCTGATTTCAACATGCGTGTCCGGTTTGACAGTATCATCTGACAAAGAAGAAACTGGTTGGCTGGAAAGTACGTACGGTGTCAGAATTCTTTACAAGGACCTAAACGTTTTACACTTGATTGATTGATTGATTGAAAATGCTTCCTACCTTTTTATTTGGTCTCCTAAAGCATGAGTCCCTCCACAGCCAAGGCTATGTAGGAAATTCGGTATCAAGTTACAACAAAATTTTCAGTAGTGTTCTACCGATTTAGTTACGATTTTGGTTATTACTATGTTGGAGAGGCCGCGGTGATAAGAAAATCCACCCTCTTATTATTTGCGTTACATGACTGTTACGATCGTTACAATTCACTTATGATGGTCGGTAGCATTATGAATGATAATAGCTAGGGACTCTCGTATGAGGTGACGTGTGTCCGCGCTGTTATCGTTTTCGATAGACAGAGGGTTGTAACTAGTGGCTCCTCCCCGTATTATCGTAACTTGTAACAGCTTATTGCAACGCACTCTTCGTTCCATTCTGCCGCCTCTCTTCCAATCTGAACGTGTGGCGCCGCTCCCCGCTTGCCCCCAGCGCCATCTAAACGAGATTACTTTAAACACGCGCAACCATAAATAGGAGCTCTTAGCCCCCTCCCCCCTTTTTCACACCGAGCGACACCGCAGCAGTTTCGTCCCAGAATTTGTTGCCTTTCCCACCATGGGTTTTAATTTGTGTTTTTTGGGCCTGCTTTGATTTCGACTAATGACAACCATTTAATTTCTGACATTGCTGACTAGCGATTTGACGATCACGACTAGTGTTGTACACATGGGATTAGCTTGGTAATTGTAAAGCACAGCGACGTCTAAAAGGCACTCATGCGTGCGACAAGATCAGGGCTTCCTAAAGAGGTGCGGTCAAGCGGCAGGTGACGCATTATCGTGTGGCTTTGTTGATGATTACTCTCACACTGAATAGTTGCGTGACTTTTCTTAGTTTAGCAGATAATGGTCATATTAAGAATGCTCTATTAGGGCTGGAGTTACTACCGCCGGGAAAATATAATTTTACGGTCAATCCTTGCCAGTGAAAAGCACAGAAACATACTGCCCCAACCAGCACCGGTGACAGAACGGACGCGGCACCAGCCCCTCTTGGTGCCAGTGAAGGGTTTTAGTAACAATCAATCAATCAATCAAGTTTAATCCGAATAGCTAAAAGCTAGAAAAGGAATACAAATTTATAAAATACACAGACGCACAAGAAACAATTTAACTAATACACTTACAAGAAATTACCAGAATTAAATGATGGAATGAAACTACGTAAAAATTGGGTAGAAGAATTAGCGGGATATGGGGAAAACTTATTGCCAGTATTCCTCTCGGACCGACGCACGGAAGACGGGAGGGGAGGGGGGAAAAAACCGATAACCGATAACCGATATAGTAACCGATATTTGAATTCTTTTGTACCATATTTTACTGATAAAATAAAAAAGAAACAGGTGGATTCAAAGTGACATACTTTTTTGTAATGATTGTATATATTCAAAATATTTTAACCCGTTAAATGTAATGGTCGACATATTTAGTGCGAATTCGGCGCTACGAGCTGTATCAATAAGACTATTATATCTGTCTATGGCCTGCAAGGTTTATTTCGTATCCGAATAGATAAACGGCGTAAAATTTTCGGTTTCGAATACTCCAATTCAGCGCTTTCAAGCGGAAGCGAAGCATACTTTAAATCTCCTGTCTCCATATCACCACCTATCGAGGCATTTATACTCAGATACAGTAAATTTGACCCACAAGTTGTTGAGTAGAAAGTGTGCAATCTGACACCCGAGCACGGAAGTTTTGCACATCCTTTAAGGTAAGTTCGCCATGCACTCAGCACCCAGCGAAGAGCCAAAAACGTCACGACAACAAACGTTGCTTATTGGTTTGCACACGATTTGAATCAACTTAAAGGTTTCATCTGGGTGATGTTTCTTGTTCTTCTCGATGATGACTGGCGTGTTTCGGACTTGTCATATAGGGTATTATTTTCTGTTCATCCCTTACAGAATTATGTTTTACTAGCTCTTTGCAACACGTAACGATAATGAGACAATTCAGCGATCCAAATGGAGATGAATTTCTACAAATCGAAATAGGAACTCGTCAGGGGGGGGGGTATCTCCAAGCGTCTACTCGCATCTGAGCATGTTAAGCAGTATTTAAAGGAGTTGACTCAGAACAATTTGTACTGTTGGCCTTGGTTACCCCCTATCCCCTTTTTAAATTAGCAGCCATCTACTGGTTCGATCTTGAGATTCAGAAACTGGGCCGTCCGATCCTATATCTGCCTCCAAAAATCACTCTGTTTCGTTGTTTTATGAGACCGGAGTTTCCAATTCCTTCCATCGGCATAATGAACCAACAGCAAATAATTAGCAATGTACTTTTCGTATCCTTAGATATTATCCTGTAAACCCTTCATCTTTACATTTTGAAAGTATTCTTTAGTTTGTATTATCCTTCTTGCTTGAAATTAGTTGCTATTTATTCTGAGAATGTCCGATGCCTGAAATCTTGTATAGTCTTGACCAAGACCGACAGAGAATCTGTTTGTTTAAAACAAAAGTGGAAGAATCGGTTTGTGTAAAACAAAAGCTGAAGTCACGTTAGCGTTAAAGGACCCGTCATACATATAATGCCAATGCAACACAATGTTCTTCACTTCATTCATTGATTGTTAAACCTGGAGGCCACAATCCTAACCCCTACTAAACCCGCACCCAAATCTTAAGCCCCCTTAATCCGCTAACGACACCTCACTAATCTTTGCTTTGCCACGATTCACTACTTTCTATGCGCATTATGCTCCCGACAAGTGTTCGCTACCATGCTACTGATGCGTAAAACCAGTTATCTCAACTTTGCCGAGTTTTTGCTAGAACTTTTGACACGGACTTAACTTACTTCTATCAATGTGCAAACTATATCTGTTGCTAGTTTCAGACGATTAAAAGACAATGCTGATGGGAACTCCTGGTACTTTTTTTTTAGACGAGCATTATGAAAAACTAAATATATGATGCTTCAGATCAATCGGTCCAACGCCTCTGGCGGGACCAAAATGAGCGCAAGGCAAGATAATGTCTGACCCCAATATCTGAAGCTAACCGACCGTTCATGATTTAAAAATAAGAGGTGATTAGATATTCAGTTCAGTGAGCACGCATTCTTTCGCAATTACTACACTGTCAGAAGTTTAATAACAGACAACACAAGGATGCGCGGTTTCACCAGACAAGACGCAACAGACAACACTTGGATAATATCTGTCGTCGCGACAAACGTTATGCATGAAATGTTATGCAGAACAAGCATTGCCAGGAAGAGCCGAAAAACCGCCAAAAAGTATCTGCTGGCTTTTTGCTTTGTCGTCATGATACCGGAAAATTCAGCAGATGCTTTTTTGCGGTTTTTCGGCTCTTCGTGCAATGTTTGTTATGCATAACATGCTATGCATAACATTTCATGCATGTTATTCATATTCACATATGCATGTTATGCATATTCACATATGCATAATGTATATTCACAAAGGATACAAACAAACTAATAGTTCTTAGAAGACCAATTTCAGTTTCCTGAGTTCCACCAAATTTATTGTCGGTGTTTCCAAAAATATGGTCAAGTGTCAGTTTTGGGTTGTTAAATCTTTCGATCAATCTTTAATTTACAAAAAAAAACATTTCGTACCGTAATACCAAAGAACCAAATTTTTGTTTTCATTAAACTATATACAGTTACGATTTTACATAATCGAGTATTGATTAATTACACAAAAACAAAACTGAAATGCAACACTTCAAGAATAAAAAAAAAATGGAAATGAAATTTTGAATGATTTTAGTGATATTTAGTCCGATATTTTCATTCGTATTTGTTTGTCTATTAGGCTAGTTTGGTCCTCTGCTCCTTTTCTTTCAAAAGCGGATACACTAATTAATTATTTTTGGGATCCCAAAACGTAAGTGTCATAGGTATCCCTCATGACATCGCAAAAGTTGTCCGTCTGTCCGTCCGTCTGTAAGCACGATAACTCTCAAAGGGAATGAGATATTTTGATGACACTTGGTGTGAGGATTCATTGGGTCGTCGGACCCGTCGAGTTCGTAGATGGGCTTTGTAGCCCTATATTTAGGGGTGGGGGAGGCGGTTCAAATTAAGGGGCAAACAAAATATTTTGAAACAGCTAATGTGATGGTCGATTATGGGGTAAGAAGACATGCTGAACACGATGGTGAAAACCATTTTGTCATCCGGACAGTTTGTTAAAAGTAAAAGTTTTATTTTAAGTTGATTAGATGTTCGATTTAGGGGTAGGAAGACATGCTGAAAACCATTATCTCCACGGACAAGTAGTTCGCCCGGAATCCGGCCCAAACCGGAAAGTTTGTTAAAAGTAAAAGTTTTATTTTAAGTTCATTAGATGTTCGATTACGGGGTAGGAAGACACGCTGTACACGGTGCTGAAAACCATTTTCTCGACGGACAAGTAGTTCGCCCGGAATCTGGCCCAAACCGGAAAGTTTGTTAAAATTAAAAGTTTTAGTTGAAGTTGATTAGATGTTCGATTGACATGCTGAACACTTATGTGAAAACAATTTTCTATCCGGACATGTAGTTCGCCCGGAATCCGGCCAAAACCGGAAAATTGGTAGAAGTTAAAGTTTTATTTCTAGTTGATTAGATAACCGAAGGATAAGAAAATATGCTGAATCCGTGTGTGACAATCATATTTGACCCGGACATATAGTTCGACGGGAATCCGGCTGGAGTCGGAAAACTTGTTATAAGTTAAATTTTTATTTGACGTTGATTAGATGTTCATTATTGGGGAAAGAAGATACCCTGAGTTCATTTTTGAGCTTTCTTTTTTCGCCGGACAATTAGTTCTGGAGTTTGGCCGAAACCGGGACATTGGCGGTAGTGGCAGGAGGTTTTCGTCGAAACATATATGACTTATAGGGATAAACACACATGCTAAATCCATATCTGAACTTGGTTTTCTCAGATGATTAGCTATTTGGCCTTAATCAAGGAGTCTGGAAATGACTGGATCTGGCTAAGACAAGACCCAGTTGTCTGGATCAGATATTGAATTTTTGGGATCCCCTCGAAACCTTTGGTCTTATTATTACTTTGGGTCGAGCTCTCGTTCAACAAACGGAGGAGGGACCTTAGCTGGCATAAGGGGCCAATACCGTATAGGCTCCTACACCAGAACTATATCATCCCCTACCTCGATCCTAAGAAGAAAGAAAGAAGCGCCGCCCCTGGCCTTACCTTTATCATAGATCCGCTGCAGCAGTTCCGCTCCCTCCACCGAAATGCAGGCGACCGGAATTTTGCTGACGTCTTCCTCATAGTGCGTCATTCCGGTATGGGGGGAATCAATAGAGAACGGCGTGATAGAACGGACAAGCGCCGCGACGGCACCAAGACGTGCTGCTTCAACGGCACCCCATACCTCTATAGATAACAGTTTTCCCGTAGCTTTCGTATTCTTCGTTGTACACGACGATTTTTCCTTTCACCTGTGGACAAATAAATCAATTCAATTTGCCAGAAAGCTTACACACTATAAGAGGCCGTGACAGTCATAACGACATATTTAAAGTTAAGACGAAACTGGGTACAACAAATTCAATAATGCACGAAAAAAAATTTATTAAAGCACACATTTTAATATAAAAAATTTCACTTTTCGTCCTGAAACAAACGCTGGTACAACTATTTGAAAACTGAGTAGATGAATGGGCTCGATGCGCAAAAAGTGACGACTACCATTTCTTTTAGACCGACGCATGGGATATGAATTTCGGATGTCTATTGGGCTTCTGGCCGTATCAGTGATAAGTTGCACTCTCTGTGCGTGATAATGAAGTGCCTTAACTAGCCGAAGTTTGACTGAGCAGAAGTATGGACTGAAAGACATTACGATCGCTCTATGGCACTTGAGCAGTTCACGCAGTTTGTGTGGCACCACCTGCTGGTGCATTATTCGATGGCAAAAAACAGAACATCAAAACGGAGCCTTAGGAAGATTCAAGGGCTCCGTGTTGTTGTCCAGTTTTTATGGCACTTGTCCTTCGGCCAAGTGCCATATATCGATCGCAATTTCTGTCCGTCCGTCGGTCTGTCGCTCGGTCTGTCCAGAAGTTGCTAGTTCGGGTACTTCCACATAAGCTAGGACGATGAAACTTGACAGGCATATCGGGGACCCCAACTGAATAAGTGGGAAGTGAAGGAGAGGGGAATCCGGAATCTTGAGGTATTTATAACTTTTGAACGGGTGATTGGATCTTAATGAAACTTAATATTTGGAAAGACCCCGTGTCTCAGACGACCCATCTCAAATCCGGACCGGATCCGGTGGTTTTGGGGGGGAGCCGGAAATCTTGGGAAACACTTAGAGTGGAGGGATCGGGATGAAACTTGGTGGGAAGAACAAGCACAAGTCCTAAATACATGGTTTGATATAACCGGACCAGATTCGGGCACTGTGGGGGAGTTAGGGGGGGGGGGGGCTCTGGAATCTGGTGATCCCGCGAGTTCGGTACTTCCTGATGTGCTAGGACGATGAAACTTGGGAGTAGTATCAGGGACCCGAACAGGCTGACTTGAGAATAGTCATTTGCCTAATCCAACCATCAACGGGGAGAGTGGAGGGATGGGGAGCCCGGATTTAGTGCCATGCATAACTTTTGAACCGGTTATCGGAACTGAATGAAACTCGGCAAGTGGAAAGAGCTATCGTCTCAGATGTTCCACGTCAAGTCCTGATCGGATCCGATACCTGTGGGGGGGGGGGATGAGAGTCGGGCACCGGAAATCTCGTGAAACGCTTAGAGTCGAGGTATTGGGATGGAATTTGGTGGGAAGAAAAAGCACTAGCCCTAGATACGTAACTGATAAAATCAAGTCGAACCGGGATCTATGAGGGAGTTGGAGGCTGTTTCCCGGAATTACGGTGATCGCCAGCTAGGATAGTTCCAGATATTCTACGGACCGATGAAACTTTGCAGGCGTATTAGTGACTTAAGGAACAGACATAATGCCCTACTCGTTTTCCTTGATTCGACCATCTTTGGGGAGTTGTGGGAGCTGCAAACAGGTGGTCCGATTCGAGTGAAACTATATGGGTGATAAGATCTGATCACCTAGACAAGCAAAACATGCGTCCGAACCACATGCGGCCTCGGTTGGAAGAGTTGGAGGGGGGGGGGGGTTAACATCCACAAAACCAACCGGATGGACATAAAGGGATGCAAGTTGGACAGTACCGAGTGTATTCGGCCTTGATTTGTTATTTGGCGTCTTGATCGAATCCGGATGGGTATGGGGGGGGGGGGGGGTGAAGCTGGAATCCGGAATTTGCAGATAGGCTATGCTCCGATTCCAGTCAAACTTAATGAACGGGAAAAGGACAAGTCCAATATGCGACTTTTATGGGTCTGAGTCGTATTCAGCCACAGCAAGGGGAGTTGGAAGGGGAGTCCCGGAAATGATGTGGCTCGCATAGGGGTTAACAAGTGGAGCGATTCGAATAAAACTTGGAGTGTAGAGAGATCACATGCCATAGATGACATGTTTTAGGGTTCGAACTGGATCCGACCACGGTGGGGGAGGGGGGAGAGTTACCGAAAGTTCCCAAAAACGCTCAGATATGAAGGAAACTTAATAGGCGGTAAGAGAAAATACGTCAGATAATCCATTCAGGAGTCCGAATCAGACTCGGCCACGGTAGGGGGAGTTGGAGGGGGTACCGGAAATCATATGTCACGTCTAGGGACCAGACGAGTGGATCTACTGGGTTAAAACTTGGAAGGTAGAATACTCATTTGCCCTAGATGATCCGAGGCGATGCCGGTAATGCTCAGACTTGAGTAAAACTAGATATCGTGTTTATGGGTCCGAATCGCATTTTTGGATGGCACGGTATTTTGTGACGTTCTCATCTTCTTTCGTGTACCACCTACTCGTATCAAGTGCCATATGAGCTCTTAGCTCTTGTTATGACACTTGCCCGGCAAGTGCTATATAGCGATCGCGATTTCTGTCCGTCCGTCGGTCTGTCGGCCCGGGTTCTGCTAGTTCGGGAACTTCCACATAAGCTAGGACGACGAAACTTCGCAGGTATTTCAGGGAGTCCAAATGGTTAAGGTGGAAACAGTCACTTCCCCGATCCGAGCATCGTGGAAGAGTGGCGGGAGGGGGAATCCGGAATAATGAGGTATTTATAATCGGATCTTAATGAAACTTGATATTTGGAAAGATCTCGTGCCTCAGACGGCCCTCTTAAAATCCCGACCGGATCCGGTGACTTGTGGGGGAGCTGGAGGGGGGAACCGGCAATCTTGGGAAACGCTATGAGTGGCGGAATCGGGATTAAATCTAGTGACATTCATAACTTTTGAACGGGCGATCAGATTTGAATGAAGCTTGGGAAGTGGAAAGAGGTGTCGTCTCAGATGTTTTGTTTCAAGTCCGGATCTGATGCTTGTGGGGCACCGGAATTTTCGTAAAACGGTTAGAATCGAGGGATCGGGATGGAATTTGGTGAGAAGAACAAACATATGTCCTAGATACATTCTTGACTGAACTAGACCATAACGTGGCTCTTTGGTGGGAGTTGAAGGGGGTTGTTGAAGGGACAGCCAACCCAACCATTTGACCCTAGTTGGTCGTCTCCTAGTTTAAATAAATAAATAAAAATAGCCTTAAGGACCTGAAACAATGCCCTAGGAAAACTTCCGTTCAGGATCCGAGCATTTTCGAGGGAGTTAAGGGAAGTGGAACCCGGAAATTATTGACTTCCATGGGTTACGAAAAGATGGTCTGATTCGAGTAATTCTTTTTGAGTGATAAGACCTAATGACCTAAACATGCAAAACATGTATCCGAACCACATGCGGCAATGGTTGGAGGAGTTGGAGGGGGAGGGGGACGTCTGGAAACTTTGTGACATGCACAGAAACCAAACAGATGGGCCGATTGGGATGCAAGTTGGACAGTACCGATTTTATGCCGCCTAGTTTGTTATTAACGGTTCGGACTGGGTCCGGCCAGGATAGGAGATGAACCGGAAACCGGAAATTTGCAGGTATCCTGTCACTGGTGTCGGACGAGAAGAGGAGATGTCAGAGATACGAGACCTATGTGTCCTAGTCGTATTTAGGTACAGTAGGGGGGAGTCCCGGAAATTGTGTGGCTCGCATAGGGGTCAAACGAGTGGAATGATTTGAACGAAACTTGGAATATAAATAGACGATGGGCCCTAGATGATATATTTTAGGATCCAGACCAACCTGAACACGGTGTGGGGGGGCGGGGGGGGGGGGGGGGTCGCGAAAAATGCTCAGACTCGAGCGAAATTTGATAGCCGATAAGAGAATATGCTTTATATCAGTGGTTCCCAACCTTTTCCGTATCGCGTATCGCGTACCCTTAAACAAGCTTCGAAAAGGTTGAGTACCCCCATTTTCAGAAAGGCGATATTTATGTTATAAATGAAAAGGCATACACGTGTAGAAATATACACAAAATCAATGAGACATTTGATGCTGCGTTCCAGCAAAAATTTTGTCAAATCTCGGCTCGATGTCAGTAACGGCAACATTTTTTACAGTCATCACATTTTTACCAGAGCTTGACATCATGTTTACACTAAATGGATTTTAATCCAATCATAAGTTCTACCCTGTCACTGCAAACTGATAAATAACAGGCAAACGAATGTTTTTTTCATGCTGTTCTCGGTACTGGATGTTTTCACGAAACAGTATATTTTCTTTTATGTCAGAGTCTCGATAACGGACAAGTACTATCATCTGAGCTTCTTGTGACACATCCCGCAAATCCGTGCTATCACCAAGCTGCATCGCAGCCATTGTCGTTAATTTCGTTCTAGACCTGAATGACAATATCACTTGCAATGCCTTCTCTTCTTTTTTTAATAATATTGTTTGAGACAGGAATAGATTTTACAGCAGTTACAGCAACTGTTCTGGAATCAATATTATTTCATGAATTTCACTAGGGCTTGCATTCAGAGGCGTCACGCATGGGATGGAAAAAACCCTCCCCCTAAAAGGTCGGTCAGTCGGTAAAAATAAACCGGTCGGCGCGAAGCGCCGCTATTTTTCGTAAAAACAGTGATTTTTTCGAAAAACAGTAGGTAAGAATTACCAGCCACGCGGTAAAAATTTCTTGCCCCAAAAAACTTTTTGGCTAGTGATGCCTCTGCTGGTAATATTAAGCTTTCGGCAAAATAAGTGAGGTGATATTCTGAAAATACAGGTTGACCAGATTTTGGTACCTTCGCATACCCCTTGCAAGGGTCTCTCGTACCCTTTGGGTACGCGTACCACCGGTTCGGAACCACTGCTTTAGATGATCTGTTTATGCGTCTAGGATTACCGGAAATGTGTGGCACCTAGGGGTCAAATTAGTGGAATGAAACATTTGTCCTAGATGATCCGGGGCGATGCCGGAAATCTCAGACACGAGTGAAACTAGATATCCTATTTCTAGGTCCGATCCTAGGGGGTTGAAGAGGGTATTTTGTGACGTTTTCATCTACTTTCTTGCAACAACTACAAGTGCCATATGAGCTCGTAGTTCTTGTTTGTTCTGTTTTGAAGAGAGCAAACAACAGAAAGTGAATTTTAAATGCCTCACCTAAAAGTAGTCGGGGCCAGAAATTCGGCCGCCGCCAACCCCTACTTCGGCGCGCCAAAATATTTTTGGAAGCAGTTCGCTGAATTGCTTTCGCCGGCACGGTTTCGGAGACTTCTGGGTTTCTGAGAAAACGCCCTGGTGGGCAATGTAGGTCCTTTCTGACGCTACAGGCTAGCTTATACCTACAGGTAATGATAATCGGTCGGGCGCATTTGTTCAAAGAGCCTTCTTGGACGCCGACAGGTGGGCTGCGAAACTCGCACTTCTTTCTCGCATAAATTTTCGTCAATCTTTGACAGTAGTTGTAGACATAATACAATTATGGAAATCGTGTTTTTTATGCTTCGCCCATTATATCTCGTCCTGCCGTGTAACACCCTCTGCGAGTGAAGGAGGTCAAAACGATTATATTCTTGCTATTTCCAATCATGCCACAGCCATACACTGGCGGAGAAACTCAACGTTCAAGATGTAAGCATTAAGACTGGTGCCCATAGCACGCGATTTTTCCCGCTAACGAACAGAGACGCGACGAGAACGAAACTCGACTTGCGAGTTGAAACGGCGCGTCGCGAATTTTGTGACCTGACGACAGGTATACTTTCGGCTTGCGATGCAGATTTCGACTACCGAACGCGAATGCGTCTGGCGAAACCAAATGCGTGTTATATACGAACCTACTTTCTCTCTCCCTTCCGAAAATCACCAGGCTCAAACTGCTCATGATAGGTCCTCCAGAAAATGATTTTTCACTTCTCTTTCTTAGTCCCCCCCCCCCCCTTTAACGAGCTACGAGCTCATATGCGACTGTTTACGATTACGAGGTACAACAAAGCAAATAAAAACGTCCCCCCCCCCATACCTCCCCACCATCGCCGGATCCAGTTCTGATACACAAATGAGACGTCTAGGGCATCTTCTAGTGCCACACTGCGGTACCACCCATGAAGTCTTGCTCCAATCGGATCTGGAAATGTCCGTCATCTCATTGGAATTCCTCCCCAAGACGTCGGAACTGGCCCGGACCTAAAAATGGCACGAGGGCCATGTTTTGTCCAAATCTCTCAACACGTCTGGTTCCTGTGCGTGTCACAACATTTCTGACCCTCCAATTCCCCTCACTCTGTCAGATGCGATTCGGACATAATTTCCGGGAAACATCCGGTCCCCCCCCCCCCACCCCACTTATACAACACGCCCACCGTGGACTAATGCGGTTGGTCTGAAACTGACTCACTAGTGACACATCTAGAGCTTTAACGCTTTTACTTAATATTTATATTTGGATATTATTTTTAAAACGTTGACTATTAAATATTTACATATTTATATTAGCGTATTAATGGGAACATATTTTATATTGACGACTAAACGAATATTCGGCTAGCCGGCTTCCCGTTTAAGAAATAAAGCTGAACTTAAGAAATGAATTAAGAGCTGAATAAAAAAAAAATACTTCTGTCTGATTGTTTTTTTATTTTTTTTTTATCTAGTTTGAGCTTGTGTGGGGGGTGATGAGTTGGGTAGCGTGATCGTAAAATCAGATAGGCGTTTTAAGTCAGGTTTAACGTTAACATATAAGGTTTACAACTTACTCTTTATATCGATTTCAGGAAGGTTACACAAAATCAAAGGCGCGGCCGAACGTTGTTTGACCCAAATGATGTCGCGAAATTCAAAAGAGAGAGGTAGCGCGGCCAGACGAAGCGTTATATGTGTAAAATGAGCTCGGCCGAGATCTGTGCGGACTACTATGTCACGCGGAGTCAGCGCAGAGAAACGTCCTAACTATTATACCGGGGCATTTTTTTTTAAAGGACCCCTCGCGCTATTTACTCACCAACTTCCAGTATTTTAAAATAACTGAATACTCTAAAACTAGGCTCTGCTTTCAAAAGATTACTAACGGCTTTGGCTGTTTTAAGCCTTTTTCCAGACCCGTTGACTTAAAGCCAAAACAGTCACAAATTTAAATAACCGGTTTATGGAAAAACTTCTGGCAGACAACGGTCGACACCGTGAAACGCATCAAGGTAGCAAACAGGGTAAGTGGAAAAATCAGCGATATCTTGTTACAGGGGTTAGAATGTACCGTACGAAATTCGGGTCTCCGGGTTTAGAAATGATGGAATGGTTACGGAAGTAGAATGCGATAGGTAAGACAGATCCTTTAACAATCTCTCCGTTATGTTGTTCTATTTTATGTTCAGGATTCAAGTGAATGCATATGCGACAAGATAGGTGCATATCCGTGCTGTAGGGCAGCCGCGCAAACTATTGACGCTTTTTCGTGACAATCTAGATTGACGATTCACTGTCCGGATTCTTCCAAATGTGTTTTCTCCGATAATCCAGATTATGAAAAATCTTCTCTCTGACAATCTGACACAGGGGCACCACGTATTTTTTCGATTTTTGTAAAAACAGTTGACTTTTTCATGAATGGCCGCGATCGCAATTTTTTGTCCGTACGTCCGGCTGTCGGTCCAGGGTTTGCTACTTCGGGCACTTCCACATAAGCTAGGACGATAAAACTTGGCATGCATATCAGGGACCCGACAGATTATATTGGAAATAGTCACTTCCCCGATCCGACCATCTGGGGGTTGGGTGGGGGGCGGGGAGGGGGAATGGTATCTTTAACTTACGAATGGGTGACAGGATCTTAACGAAACTTGGTATTTAGAGAGATCTCATGTCTCAGAAATACCACTGCTACTTCGGGGGAGTTGGAGGGCGGAACCGGAAATCTTGGAAACACTTAGAGTTGAGGGATCGTGATGAAACTTGGTGGGAAGGACAAACACAACTCCTAGATACGTCACTGACATAACCGGATGGGATTCGGGCATTGTGGGGGATTTGGGGGGTAGGGTCGGACTTTTGGTGATCCCGCGAGTTCGGTACTTCCTGATGCGTTAGGACTTGGCAGGCGTGTCCGGGACCCGAAGATACCGACTTGAGAATAGTCGTTTCCTCGATCCCACCACGGTGGGGGAGTGGAAGGACGGTGAAACCGGAATCTAGTGGCATGCATAACTTTGGAACGGGTGAGCGGATTTGAATGAAACTTGGCAAAAGGAAAGAGCTAACGTCTCAGATGTTCCGTGTAAAGTCCTAATCGGGTACGATAGTTGTAGGGGGGGGGGGAGGAGGCGCCGGAAAACGCTTAGAGTCGAAGGATTAAGATGGAATTTGGTGCGGAGAACAAGCATTAGGCCTAGACACGTAACTGACGGAGCCAGATCGTATCGGGGCTCTGTGGGGGGAGTTTGAGCCGTAGATGATATATTTTAGGGTTAGAACCGTATCCCACCACGGTGTGGGGGGGGGGGGTGGTGGTACCGGAAAATTCCAAAAAAATGCTCAGATTCGAGTGAAACTTGATAGGTGGTACGAGAAAATGCTTCAGAGTCCGAACCAGATTCGGCCGCGGTACGGGGAGCTGGAGGGGGCTACCGGAAATCGTGTGGCACGTCTAGGGACCAGACAAGTCGATCTACTGGGTTGAAACTTGGAAGGTAGAAAATCATTTACCCTAGATAATCCGAGGCCGTGACGGAAATGGTCAGACTTGAGTGAAACTAGACATCCTATTTCTAGGTCCGAACCGCATTTTTGGATGGCGGGGTATTTTGTGACGTTCTCATTTACTTTCCTGTACCACCTACTCGTAACAAGTGTCATATGAGCTCGTAGCTCTTGTTAGTCAGAGATAGACGATTTGCTGTTTCTCTGATGAATCAGTGATCTACGATTATAATCCTGCATCATGGCGGAAAAACACCTTACTTGTCGAAAAGCCAACATCTCTGTACAAAACGGCCTCTAACGAAGAAACAGATACTTCTTTCGGGGTATTGACGGTTGTTTTTTCACATTCGCGGTTGTTGTACTCGCAGTACAAACAAGATACCATTTCAGAAAAGAAGATCACGCCTGTTAACAGCATAGGGAAGAAAGACCGTAATGAAGCGTGTTTGTCACTTTCTGGGATACAACGTGGGGGTCTGATTGTGCAAATCAGGAATCTGAATCCTCACGGTAACTTACTTGATCTTCAGACTTGGCGCGAAGCTCCTCAAATGACCTGACAACTAACACGTCAGCTGTGATTCCATCTTCAGGTGTGCCAACACTGGGACCCAGACCAAGGATAGAGAGCTTCTGGAACCTTGGGTGCACCATAGCTGCTGACTCCTCTCCCCTAAGAAAAATTTAAACGGTCGAGTTCTTGTGCTTTTTACAAATTTATTGTTTTCAGCTGCGAACGAGCAATCTAACCCTGTGTGTAACAAATCCCAAGAAAGAGTTGACAGCCAAATGTTAATGTGATTGTTTGCCAAGAATTTTCAGAACTAAAGAGATTCTTCTTAGGAGTAATAATTTCAGCTCTTGCCAGGACTACCCGGCCGAATTGTCTGCACTGTTATCATCAAGTTAAGAAAATATCAACTTTAGCGTAGGATCTGATAATGATGCCGAGAACCCGGGCAGGTTTTCCAGTCCTCGAGCAACTGGCGGCACTGATTATCAGTCAAAGGCATTAAAGGCACGCTTTCGCGTGAACACCCGTCGCGATGATGGGACGTTATATCCAACGGAGCCATCCACGCAGAAATGTCCCCTAAACAGGAAGCAGGTCCCCTAAGCAGGTCTTGGGACGCGTTGAAGTTTCAGAATGTTTTGTGGCCACGCCCAAGAAGTGAGTAGCCTATTGTATGCTGGTTTCGAGGAATTGTTTAATAGGCTAGTACAACGCACAAGTTTTGAAGCTTTGATACTGATGGTCTCTAGATGAGAAACCGTCGCCATCTCATTCGTATTTCCACGCATTTGCAGTCCAATTTTGTGGACTGCAAATTTGCCATTTCCTGCCCTGCCCATGCTATTAGTACTACACGGGTTGTACTAGACTGACTGATCGACTCCTGAAGGTTTCAGTGTCTACAGACTCTGACTGTCTAAAAGCCGCACTTAAGGAATTCTAAAGCAGGACGATTAACTCTTTCCGTCGAAATGGGGACTGCTTTAAAGATGGCCTGAAATATTTGACTGATTTAAACTGATAGCCTACATTAGTTGAGTTTGAAACTAGCGATTTCACAGGTTCGTTTCTCTGGCTAGAGCCTCAAGAGAACCTTTGCCAAGAATGGACAAAATACCTCTAGAATAAAACTCAGCTGACATACCACTTTAAAGCAGTCAAATGTTTATTCGCAAATAGCTTAGGCAGGAGGAATATTTATCCTCCACATATCCTGTTTGCTTAAAACCAACTCCTCTCTGTATTTTGTAATAACTGCAGCCTTTGTCATTCACGAAAGTATCATGAACACTGGCTAAACTGCACATTCTTTCACTTCCTTTAGGTTGCTATTTGCAAGTGTCTTTACAGTGACGCAGTTCGGCGATGCAGGGATTTATGTCATTGTTCAAACAATGTTTAGAACGGATATACGTCAGCTACGATTCTTCATCAGCGATATTTCGGCCCTTCTTGGCAACGGTCCTCGATTTATGGCATATGGATAAAGAAACATTAGTGATTAACCAATAGATTAAAAATCTGAGAGTTTCGAATACCAATATATAGGAAATTTGTATTCAATCTAGCTCCTTTCATTTTTATTTCTGTCCTTGCTCGAAACGTGTCGCTATGCTATGAAGGAGAAGAACATTTCGTGTCTGAAATCTGGGCTGATACAGATGGTGACCCACAGGAGAGGGTAGGTTTGTAGCAAGCAGAAGCTGAAGAATGGATTATAGATAACGTCCAGGTTTTGATGCGGATTTTAATTTGCGGGTGTTGCACCACATCTACTGTTTTCGTTGAAGAGAAGCTTAGACTCTTCAAAGCCTTGAATACCAACATGTCTTTTTCTCAGGACTTAGGCTAGAAAGAAATCAATAGGTAGCCTCCTCACCTGACCCAATGAGGTACGGTGACCGGATCCTTAGTGACATTTTCAAGACCAATTTTCCGAAGTTTCCTTTCTAAGAAGTTGATCGAATTCTCAAGGTTCTGAGAGCCAACAATACGGGAGCCGAAGTTGTCAACGAACTGAGACAATGTGCGCCAGGTCCGTCCTTTGTACAGTCCACTGGCTGCTGCATCAATGATTTTTTCAGCGACATCTCTACAAAGAATGTGTATAAATTAGTAGCAACAAACAGGCAACCGCAGTAAAGAGCAATAAGTATCTGAAAAGTATAACATACTTGAATGAGATACCGGGCGACTATGGTCATTATACATAACAAAATAAACTAAAACACTTTATCCACTAAGTTGGGTCGAACCCACAATACACCAACTTTGCCCCCATTTCCGCCAAATGGGAAGAGATAGTAGCATGTGCGACCCAGAGAGGACAGCCAGAAGAGGGTTCCGGGACTTAATCATATTCTGGTGCAAAAGACAAGAAGATATACGGACTTCAGTGAACGATGGGAAACCTCCGCCAACAAACAGCGCCGAGGTACTACAATTCCAAGGAAAACTGTGCAACCACCGGAGGGAGTTACTGTGCAGGACACGGAAAGAATTGCCGCGTCGGATCGTGATGAGATAGAAATTGAAGTTGTGTGCAGTAAGCAGGGGAGTCACAAGCATTTCGTCATTGGGGGGACGAGCCTAGTAAAGTGTTAGCGAATCGGAATCCGACTTCTACCGAATCCGTGAACAAATTTTTTTTTTTTTTTTTAGCATAATCTCGCCGTCCCCCGAGGACTCCTCGGGGTATTGAAGGGAACGGCGAGAATACAGGGAGTCACTCCACGTAGCCTACAGAAAACAACGAGAACACGGGAATGCTTCCAAATTGATTTGTTCTAAAAAAAAAAATATGCAGTTGACGAAATTAGTCTGGATCCTGTCTGGATTTGAATTCGACGCGGTTTCACGCTCTTTCACGCTCTTTCACGTCTGTACTATCAGGGATACGCAGGGGCGTCACTAGCCACCTTTGGGGTGGGGGACCTCCAGTTTTGCCATCGGGACCTGAAAAATGTACGGACATGAAACGCTTTTGCTGCGAAGCGGCAAGGTCGCTAACTGCTGTACTCAGCACAGTTGCGAATTTGTTGATTCAGCGTTTTTTTTTCTGGCAAAATTTAACTACTTTCCATGCAAATTCTCGATTTAAATAGAGCCATAAAGATTAAATTTAATGGTTCAAACCTCTAATCAACTTCAGATAAAACCTTTACATATAAAAAATTTTCTGCGCGAACTTTAAGCCCGGGTGGAAAATTATTGTTATATACGGATTAAGCATGTCTTTCTGTCTCTAAATCGAACATCTAATCAATCAACTTATTTTCCATTTTTGGCCGGATTCCGGGGAACTACTTGTCCGGCGAGAAAACAATTTTCATATATCTGTTCAGCATGTCTTTTTACCTCTAAATTAACCATCTCATTATTTGTTAAAAAATGTTTTGTTCCGCATTTAAAATGTAGGGCTACAGAGCCTATCTACTAACTCGACCCGTTCCTTGACCCAAAGAATCATCACACCAATTTTCATCAAAATAACTCATTCCCTTCGAGAGTTATTATACTGACAGATGGACGGACAGATGGACAACTTCCTCTAATCCCTTCACTTATGTTTTGGGATCTCAAAAAGTAATGGCCATTAGTAAAGCAGAATACAAAGTAGATTATTCTGTTTTCAGCAAAAAAAAAGGGTTTTCACATCAAGAGATGTGCTTGTTACTGAAGTACTGCAGTCATTAGGTTAAGTAAAAGTTCAGTAATGAATGGTAACCAGCTGAAACTGTCCTAGAATGGTAAAGGATGTTTTCTAATAAATGCCACTGAAATTACCGAGCTCAGTAACGGGTGAACCAAATATTTGATTTGTAATACCAAAAAATAAACTAAATAAATAAGGAACAGATCAGGACCGGTATATCAATCGAATTTTGTAATGAAATAAGACTCTTTATCAGAATCCAAAGCGAATGTGGATGGTCTGATAATAGATATGGACTAAACCAAAGTCTGGTCATTACAGAAATCGGTAACAAATCAGAAACAAATGAATGTGATTAACCACCGAATTACGGAATGCACAGATACTGGCTTGAGAAAAGTCCAGGGAATTACCGAATTCGATAAGGAATGGGACCAAATTATTTCACATTCACACATTATTTCACCGTATTCACAAAGGGACTGACTGAATGTGGTGTCACCAAATCACCAAATTTGCAAATGGATAGACTGAATGCTGTGTAGTAGATGTTGACTAAACAGAGGCCCGGTGATTACCGAATTTGGTAACGCATGGGAACTGTAGGCATATCTCAGCTTATTTGGACAGTTACTTAAGTGCTGAAGTGTCAGTCAGTTTCGGACTAAATGGCAGTATGACGATCTAAAACACCTACTCAGGGTTTTCAGAGGCCATTAACTACCTACTTTGGCTAACTGGTAGTTAACTTTAGTCACAGTAAGTGCATGAAAATGGCAAAGTTCAAAGCAAAGTCAACAAAAGTTCAAATGAGCAAACCTCTACAGGCAGTCCACAGGAGGGGTATCTAACCTCAGATAAGATTTTAAATTTCCAGAGAAGTCTTTCTTTCAGAATAATCTTACCTGGCTTAAAAAGGAACCAACAAATATGACAAACAATCTAGATTGAAGCTAACTGAATTGTTTACATTTTGGATAAATAAATACTGCTTCAATATTTCTAGTTGAATATATTTTTCTTTTCAAACAAGATCTCTTCATTCTAACCTTACCTTGATTAATTACAAAATGATGAAAAAGGTAGTTAGCAAAGTCAAGCAGCTTCAAAACAAAGAAAAGGCACAGAATTTGAATATTTTTGGACATATGACTGTTCAAAAAGTCATATTTTGCCTCTTGACTGTCAGGACAGCATGTAGCCTTCATTTCATTTTAGCATTTTCCTGGCAAAAATCCGGGGAGTGTAAAAATGAGATCAGGTACCCTTCTGTACTGTAGGTATGCCAATAAAAGGGTAATCGGCTTTACCTGTACTTTTCAACTGCTTCAATACATGATTTTTCCTCGTCCTCCTTTCTGGCTCCAACACATATGCAAGCAAACAGAAAAATTACACATAGAGGACCATGCATCAGCTTCATTTTGAATCAACCGCCCGGTACCCCAATTGCCAGGAGCCCTCCTGAAGTCGGAGCCACTGTTGCCACTTGACCAAAATTAAGTTTACTAAACTCCGGAGGAATATTTTACGATCGTGTTCCACTTCCCCAGTCAACCACAAACCCCTGATTTTTGGATACCCTATGCCAAACGCTGGATATGTCTAGCATTTGGCATACCCTATGCCTAACGCTGGATAGGCTATGCCAAATGCTGGATACTGGGACCCAATAAAATATTGATGATTTGAGTGAAGCTAAAAAATCAACCAATCAGAACTCCTTTATATTGAGGTAGGTCAGGGTTAGGTTACCAACAGGTATCCAGCGTTTGGCATAGGGTATCCAGCGTTAGGCATAGGCTATGCCAAATGCTAGATATACCCAGCGTTTGGCATAGGGTATCCAAAAATCAGGGATTTGTGGTAGACTGCACTTCCCCCCTTCTAATAATAGTATAGTTATTATTTTCGTCCTAATCTCGCAAAAGTTACTAGGCTGACATAATTTGCTTACCATGCTCGGGAGCGTGGTAACTATGCTTTTCTGCAACGTGATTGGTCGGATTTGCCCGTGGCATGGTATTCTGCTGGAAAATAAAAAATTTGTTCTGGACGGCAAAAAGCCAGAATTCGTGACATCATGCGTAGTAACTACGGTAAGTAGGGTGGATCACGCTCTAGATTGTACGAAAATTTACTAACTCAGAAATTTTTTTCGCGGCACCTGCATTGTCATACGGTATACCTAAAATATGTGTACTACATTCCAACAATAAAGTCTTAGCTTAATATATTTTTATCAGCATTCGCATGTAGTCGCGTTTTTATTTAAACGAACTGTTCTCCGTTCTATTCGTTCTCCTTAAGCGGTTTTTAGTAGAACGCCGTAGTGCTATTGTCCGTTTTCAGCAGAACGGAGAACGAGTTAAATCTCATTCTTCTTTCAGTTCTATTGGATGATCATCGGAATAGGAACCTCAGTTCTAAATACCGTTCTCATCCCGTTATGATACAATCATAAAGTTGATGAAGTATCGGGAACAGGTCCTTCAGCGAAATTGAAGAAATGGATGAAAGCACACTATTTATACGAAATTAATGAAGAAGAAAAAAGATGTTACGGAATGGATCTTCCTACTTCACTGATTCAGGAACAAAAATTAAAAAAAAACTGTGGCCAACGCTAAGAAGAGAGTGAGCTTCGACATGAGTGAACAGGACGTGTAGTCTTGAGGAGTTCCCTACCAAACTATTAAACTATATGGCTGCATCTATTCTGAATCATCTGTTTTGAAGAAACCAGTTCGTGAAAGTCCATGCCTAATAACAGGAATTAAGTAAATTTAAACTTTTCTTACCATTTTACAAAATAAACAAGTTGGGATTAGGTGGAACGGGAACTGAGCGTTTGCTGACCCTCTCGCCTTCCTATGCTTTTAGTTTGTGCCCTTTCAGGGCAGTGCCGACACTTGAATTTGCAAAGGAGCACTCAGTTACCCAGGAATAAATCACAAAGTGATACTCGACGCCATGTTGCAAAAATGTTTCTCTACAATTTCCGGAGTTTAGACACGCACCAGACCCAAGCTCAGACGCGCCTTGAAGACAATATCATGTTCTGCGAAAGAAGGAGATTAAAAAGATGAGATCATATTATTTTAAATATGCAAAGCACCTTCTCCACTTGTCGAAATTATGTCATAGCCATAAATTGAAGAAGAAATTCAAAATTCAAGACTTAAGTGCTACCCTTTTGGATGTTTCCTCGTCGCTTTCAAAAATCATGGACAACAGGGCCCAACCAGCGCACAACGTCGTCCACTGCTTCCTGACCGAAAATTAAAAATTAAGTGTCTTTTCTGTGTGTTTTGTTTATTTTCTTCATTTACTCGCCTTTTCAAAATAGCGGGTCATAAATAAATTACTTACTTAATTGATCTTCGAACAATGGCTCATCACTCATTATATTATCACCGAGTGACCAGATGCCTAAATTCTTATGAGAAACTGAACTTTTTCGGCTACTTTTCTGTTTTTCCTGGGTAGCTCTGGGCCCTTGGAAGGCACGGGGGGGGGACACCTGCCCCCCCCCCCCTCCACAAATGACGCCCCTGCAGTGAAAGTTGTATTCATCAACTGCAAGTGAGTGGACAAAATATTGGTGAAATCGTCTGCGAACGCTGATTATTCAAGTTACTAGCCCCTCAATTTAAAATGGTGTAATGGAATTTTTTTTGTAACAACCTCAACGGAGAACGAGTTTGAAACAAGTCACACGCTGAACACGGGCTTATAGGCAGAAAGGAGAACGGCGTAAGGAAAATAGAGTTTTACAAAAAGTGCAGCTAACGAAAAACAATTCAGTTTTGTGTCACACTTCTGATCTGTAAAGAAATCAGCCAAAATATATCGGGACGCGGACTCGATCATAAAAGGGAGAGGCGGCAAGAATACGGGAGGGCGGGGTGGAGGGACGGCCCCTTTCAATGTTGTTGGCCAATCGGCAAAGAAAAAGAACGAGCACCGCGATTTTTTTTAAAACAGTCGATTTTTTCTCAAAACAGGTTAAATTCTAACAAAAACAGTTGATGTTGAAAAACAGTCGGTTCGGTCGTTCTCATCATGGACGAAAACTTAACACAAATGCTAAGGAGCTTATTCCGATCCTTGCTCTGGATAACCGAAGAAACTGAGAACTGTCGCTCTCCAGCAGCTGCAGTTAGCAGAGGCGTTACTAGCCATAATGTTGTTGTTTTTTTTTTGTGTGTGGGGGGGGGGGGACGGTATTTATGCTGTTCATTTATACCGAATGTTTTTGCAGGAAAAACGACTATTTTGACGAAAAATTGACTGATTTTAGGAACAAGACCAAAGGATTCGATGGGATCCCAAAAATCTAACATTTGATTCAAACAATTGGGTCATGTCTTCGCCATTCAGTCTTCGACAGATTCCTTGAATATTTTTACTGTTAAAGTAAAGTTCAAAAATGGATTCAGAATGTCTCCTTGCCCCGATACCGAATCTGTAATCGATGTCAGAACCAACTCTGAGCTTCAACCAAATTTCCAGTTTCAGCCGAATTTGTGATTAACCATTTGTCCAGCAAGAAAATCAAGTCCTTACCCCCTCAATGAATATCTTATTAGCGTATAAAACATACATGTTTCTACCGTAAATTCGAAACCCCTCCTCTGCCTCTAGAGATAGGACTAAGGACCCATCTATGAATTTGACCTGTACTTTACCAGTGTATCCTCATTGAACAACATCCTCGCTCCAACATTTCCTCGTTTGAACATTGTATCAACCCCTTCGACATTCGATTGTAGCCTACTAGACGTCTTCGACGTCCATAGAATAAACGAACGAATGTCGTCATCCACGCCGCAGAGCTCTACTAGTTTGAGAATTAAGGGGTAGGGACTGCAGTAGCCGAAAATTGGTCAACAAATTTTGTTTCTGGTTTTCGCCAGATTCCGAGTGAACTGTTTGTCCGGCAAGAAAACAACTTTTATATTCCGATTCAGCATGTCTCCTTACCCCTAAATTCTTGCAAGAAAATAACTTTCGTATTCCAATTCACCATGTCTCCTTACCCCTAAATCAACTATCTCAATAGCTTTAAAAAAAAAAAAAATTGCCCCTTTATTTGAAACCCCTCCCCCACCCCTAAATATAGAGCTATAGAGCCCGAACCATCAAGTTCGAAGATGGTCAAGGTCCATCTTCGAACTTGACCTGTACTTTGGCCCAAAGAGCCATCGTGCCAAATTTGAACAAAATATCTCACCCCTTCGAGAGTTATCGTGCTAACAGACGGACGGACGGACAACTTTCGCGATGTCATAGGTATTCCTCCACTTACGTTTTAGGATCCCAAAAACCGACTGTTTTCAAGAAAAATCGACTGTTTCCAAGAAAAAAAATCGACTATTCTTATGAAAACTCGCAGCACTTCGCGTAGACTAGGCTAGTTTTTACCGAATCACCGACAACATTCGGGGTGGGCGTCCTCCCCCTCCACCCATACGTGACGCCCCTGGCAGTTAGTACATGAAAGGATCCTTATATATTTGCACATTTCCCCAGAAATCATGAAAAATGACACACCTTCTGGCTTTGGTTTTTTTTTTACTAGAAATGGGGAATTTTTATTAGATTCAAATGAAATTTACTAGATTCACTAAATTTACTAGATTACATTTGTTTTTATTAGATCTAGTAAAGTTGTACTGCCGGTAGCAATGCTGGTCGGGGTCAGAGCCAACTACACGAAAGCGATTGTTAATAACCAACGTTGCTGCTAGATGGCAACGAAGAGGTGGCCCAAGAAATTCTACAGCCAATACAAACAAGAGCTACGAGCTCATATGGCACTTGTACGAGTAGGCTGTACAAGAACGACACCTCACTAATCTTTGCATTTGCCATATTTCACTATTTTCCGTGTTCGTTATGCTCCGAAAGAGTTTTCGCGTCTCATGCTACAGATGCGTAAAACCGGTTATCTGGATCTGGATATTTAGTTTCACTCATTTCTGAGCAGTTCCGGCATCGTCTCGAATGTCTGTAGCAAATGCACATGACTGTTCAAACTTTCATCCCAATAAATCCATTTGTTTCATCCCTAGACGTGCTACACGATTTCCGGTACTCACTCTATCTCCACCTACCGTGGCCGAGTCTGGTTCGGAATAAAAAAAATCGACCACCTAAAGCATCTTCTTTTATACCATCTATCAAGTTTCACTCGAATCTGAGCATTTTTGGAAAGTTCCGGTCCCCCCCCCCCCCCCTCCCACCAACGTTGTCGGAGCCGGTTCGAGCCCAATCTCTGAATTCCCTGTTCCTGTCCATCAAGTTTTACTGAAATTGGAGCATAGCCTATCTGCAAGTTTCCAGTACCCCCCCCCCCCCTACCTTGGCCGAATCCGTCCCGGACGCCAAATAACAAATCTAGGCCGCATAACCTCGGCACTGTCGAATTTGCATCTCATTCGGTCCATCCGTTTGGTTTTTGTGCATGTCAAAAGTCCCCCCACCCCCAATTCCCCTAATCGTGGTCGCATATGGTTCGAACGCATGTTTTACATGTCGAGGCCATCGATTCGTATCACCCATGAAGTTTCACTCGAATCAGACCACTCGTTTGCAATTTATAGAAGTCAATTTCCATATTTCTCTTCTCTTGCTCCCCAAAAAATACTCGGATCTAGGAACGGAAGTTTCCAGGGGTATGTTGTGTCAGGTTCTTAAGTCAAGATAATTCGGGTGGCTAATATGCCTGCAAAGTTTCGTGGTCGTTTTACATCCGGAACTATTCTAACTCACGACTACCGGAATTCCAGGAAACCCCCTCCAACTCCCCCCACAGAGCCCCAAAACCATCTGGCTCCGTCAATTTCATCTAGGCCTAATGCTTGTTCCATCCATTAAGTTTCGTCCCAATCCCTCTGCTTTTAGAGTTTCTTGAGTTTTTCAGCCCCCCCCCCATCCCCACAGGTATCGGACCCGACCCGGACGTGACACTGAACGTCCGAGGTGATAGCTCACCAGACAAGTTTCATTCAAATCCGATCACCCGTTCAAAAGTTATGCACCATCCACCCACTCCCCCCACGATCTTCGGGTCGGGGAAACGGCTGTTCTCAAGTCAATCTGTTTGGATCCCTGACATACCTGCCAAGTTTCATCGCCCTAGGACATCAGGAAGTATGCCGAACTCGCGGGATCGCTAGAAATCCGGACCCCCACCCCAACTCCCCCACAGTGCCCTGATCCGGTCCGGTTATGTCAATGACGTGTCTAGGACTTGTGCTTGTTTTTCCCACCAAGTTTCATCCCGATCCCTCCACTCTAAGCGTTTCTCAAAATTTCCGGCTCCCTCCTCCAACTCCCCCCAGTGTCATCGGATCCGGCCCGGATTTAAAGTGAGATGTCTGAGACACGAGGTCATCCTAAATATTTGGCTTCACCCTCCCTCCACTCCCCCCCCCCCAGCTGGTCGAATCGGGGAATTGACGATTTCCTATTTAGTCTGGTCGGGTCCTAGACATGCCTGTCAATTTCCATCATCCCAGCACATCAGGAAGCACGGAACTCGTGGGATCACTACAAATTCGGACTTCTCCCCCCCCCCAACTCCCCCCCCCAACTCCCCCAAAGTGAGTGGATCCGTTCCGGTTATATCGGTTACGTATCTAGGACTTTTGCTTGTACTTTCCACCAAGTTTCATCCGGATCCCTCCACTCTAAGTGATTTCCAAGATTTCCGGTTTCCCCCTCCAACTCCCCCCAATGTCACCGGATCCGGTCTGGATTTAAAATGGAGGGTCTGAGACACGAAGTTCTTCCACATATCAAGTTTATTAAGATCCGATCACCCGTTCGTAAGCTAAAAATATCTCATTTTTCCTATTTTTTCCGGATTCCCCCTCCCTCCACTCCCCTCCAGATGGTCGGATCGGGGAATCGACCATTTCTAATTTAATCTGGTCCAGTTCCTGATATGCCTGCCAAGTTTCATCGTCCTAGCTTATCTGGAAGTGCCCGAACTAGCAAAACCGGGACCGACAGACCGACTGACGGACAGAAATTACAATCGCTATATGGCACTTGAGTAAGCTCAAGTGCCATAAAAAATGTTCTAGTTAAAAAACAGTACTAGTTCAAAGCAGAAAGAATAATTTTCATCCATGGTTATGAATGACACCGAAAAGGACACTGGCACCTTAGGGGTTCCTAACTTCATACCAACTTCATACCTTCAACTTCATACTAAACGACAGACTAAAAGAGGTTTCTAACAAGATTCCAGAGAGCGAGTGCAAAGATACAGGTAAGATCAATAATTAGGGTAGGGCCAAATCCCTGGATCCTAGATTTGAGTATTTTTTTTATTTTTGTTTGTAATTTAAGGCGTATTCTCGCCGTTCCCCGAGGACTCCTCGGGAATCGAAGGAAACGGGCGAGAATAGAGGGAGTGACTCCACACGGACTCCGCGTCCGGAAAACAACGAGAACACGGGGAATGCTTCCAAAATGAATTTTCTTCTAAAAAGAAGTATGCAGTTGACGAAAATAGTCTGGATCCACTTTATTTTTGGTTTTGTTTATTCTGTTTGTTCTTAATTAATTTTACATTACACCTACACCAGCAAAAATTGATTCCCCTCTGAATCTGAAAGGGAGTCCTTATTGATGACGATGATGATATTCGGAGCATTCTCCGTCTGTGGGGACTCGCGAGAATACGGGGAGGGGGTCCCGGGATAAACAAAAACGCGGGGACTCCTCAAGTGGAGTCCTCGGGGAACGGCGAGAATACGCCTTTAGTGATTGTGGGAGATCGGTGTGGACCTGAGTCGTATTCTCGCCGTTCTCCAAGGACTCCTTTTGAGGAGTCCCCGCGTTTTTGTTTGTACCCCGGAACTCACTCCTCGTATTCTCGCGAGTCCCCGGGGACGGGGAATGCTCCGATTATCATAAAAAGGACTCCCTTTCAGATTCGAAGGGGAATCAATTTTGGGAGTTGCAGATGTTCTTGTTTTTGAAAAATCAATACTGAATTTGGTTACGGTTTAAAACTGATTTTGAGACAAAGGCATCTTTTTCATGGAAGTTACTATTTTTTGTCTGTAAGTAATAACTATGTAAAATTATTTAAAAGCAATCTGAATAAAAAAAATAAAAAAAACTGGATCGAGACTAATTTCGTCAGCTGCATGTTGTTCTTTTTTCTCGAAAAAAATCCATTTTGGAAGCATTCCCCATGTTCTCGCTGTTTTCCGTACGCGGAGTCCGCGTGGAGCGATTTATTTATTATCTTAGGCCCTCAATCACATGACATCACTATGTACGTCAGGACTGTATGGAATTCCGATACAACTTAGTCGACACCAGTTACCAGTTTTAAAGTAGTCAACTTGATCGGATAATAGCCAAGTTGTGATTAAACCTCTATTCGTAAAGTTTGCTGCTGATGACAATCAAATACCGCAAGAACGTATGGAAGAAGAATAAGACAGTATACTGCCATCGTCATTTCCACCATCGTTTCCAACCTGAGATAAAGGAATATATTGGTTGGAACACTTGGAAAGATGGTAACTTTCCACAATTATTGCTACGACGTTGAAACTGCCTAAGATGGCAAATCCAGGTAGTGTCAACTAACTATTACAATAGCAGGCTGTATCATGTCCGGGTGCCATTATCAATTAAGCCTAAACGATCAAGGAAATCCAATAATACCTTCGCTAAGCAGATGGTGATCCTTAGCCAATATCCCGCATTTTAGTAGTTCAAGCTTTTGTAGCAAGCTTGCCAGTCGAATAACTGTTTTTGATCGTAGTAGGGCCTAAAATGAAAGAGGCATGTTTATACGGTTCACTTGGTGTTACTATATCATTCCCAATTGACAGTCTTTTCAATGTGCCACACGAGAATGGTGTTATCCAGCAGATGGACGAACAAGATTATTTTAGTGATTCTCCCCAACCACAAGGTACTGTATCAAGTCAGAATTTTATTTATTAATTTGTTTTATTATTAATCTATCGTTCAAGTATTCCTTCAGTCCAGGGGGACTGTGAGGACCAAGAGGACTCATTTTTGGGGTGCCGAAAGGATTAGTTACTTACCTTTACCAAGAAGGGCCAAAACACCGACGGACCAAAAATTAGATTTTTTACGGCTTTGACCGAAATATCGCCGAACAAACGTCTGCCTTTTCTTACGGCATAGACATGAACCTTGCCAAAGAAAGACGGAAACGGTCAAACACAAATCCTCCATTTTTGGGCATAGTGTTTGGATATCAGGGCATGCCCCAATGTATGAGCGTCGTTGTCCGCACATTGGGGTACCATGCCCATGGTAATGGGTTGAACAGATATCTGATATGAAATTTTTGATTTTTAAACAGATTTTTAGGAGGGTACTGTGCCTTTCCGCCACGGCAATATTTCCGAGAAAAAAACGCAACTCTACTAGAAATGGTCTTACAACGATGAAGTTGCTCAGAAATATTGGTTTCCCAAATACCATTATCTGTCAAGTCAAACTAGATATTTTCTTGTTAGCGCTTGTCGACTCTGTCCAGCCCTCCTGCTCTCTGACAAGGCGGCACGATGCAAAATATTTTAAAACTGAACGCGCCGTGGTTAACAGTCGGAAAACCAAGCAAATTCAAGAAGTCCGAAGCAGAAGATCGACCTGATGGTCTACCATGCCTTCCAAAATGAAAAAGACCAAAGGCGTCGGTGGGATCCCAAAAATCTAGTATTTGATTCAGACAATTGGGTCTTGTCTTCGCCAGATCCAGTCTTGGCCAGGCTAATCATCAGAGAAACCAAGTTCAGATATACCTCTATAAACCATATCTATTTTCACGATACTGACCAAGACTTCCTGCTTTACCTTGGCCAAGTTTCCGGTTTCGCCCGAATTCCGAGCGAACTACTAGTCCAGAAAACAAAAAAAATCAGAAACAAATCCAGCGTATCTACTTATCCCTATAAAGAACATGTTATCAACTTGAAATAAAACTTTGACTTACAAAAAATTCCGGTTACAACCGGTTTCCGGACTAATTATATGGTAAAAAACCATTGTCACATACAGACTCAGCTTCTCTTCTTACCCCTTAATCTGTCATCTAGTCAAACTTTTGCTTTTCACTCTTTTCAGAGAGGAGAGTGCTAACGGGGTAGGCAGGTAGGGGGTCGCTTCGAGAGTTCGAGAATTCGGAGTATATGCGATACCCAAGCCATATCAAGGGCTCCTGAAGATTCCAGAGAGAATCTCTACGACGTAACGGAGAACTGGGAGGCCATGTGCGCTCTACTCGTTTGTGCGCCACACATCTGCTCGCCATGAATTCCCAGTTGAACTTCAGCTGTACGATAGAAGGAACCGTGGCCTATCTTTATTTTAATTTTAGTGTTAGTATGTTTTGTTCGTTTTTTTTTTACTGAACTGTTTCGTTTCTATTACCAACTTTAAAAAAAATAATAATTCAAAACAGACATGATATAATATATAATATAGATTTATTACGAGCCAAAACTGTTGAGGTACAAAAGGGGGCAGAGTATAAGAAA
This sequence comes from Branchinecta lynchi, assembly GCA_023053575.1. Taxonomy (NCBI): domain Eukaryota; kingdom Metazoa; phylum Arthropoda; class Branchiopoda; order Anostraca; family Branchinectidae; genus Branchinecta; species Branchinecta lynchi. Next base: position 19,009,920 of record JAKZAP010000002.1, read on the forward strand.
AAAAAAATAGAAAAAAGAACAGAAAAAGGCAACAAAATGCAGCTTAACACGAATATGTATAACGAATTAAATACACTCAATATTCAACTAGTATTTATAATTTCCAGTTTAAGACGTTCTCTGGAGAGTCACCCAAGGGTGATGAAGTCCGGAACTTATTTTGAAAACTAACAAGTCTCATAGGAACAGCAACAGCCGCAGCAGGGTCTATCAGACCAAATCTTTTAATCCCATACTGGTTACTGGACCACGGTGGTAGCCCAAGCAAATACTTCGCAAACTTGAAGTAAATCATACGCAGATTTTTCTTATCTGTCAGAGTGAAACATTTCCAAAATGGAGATATGTAGACAAAATTTGGTAGAACAAACGCGTTATACAAACGGCTAGAATATGACGATTAAATCTTGTCTTGTTCGGGGCAAGACTTCCATATGCACGACGAACTTTTCCAAGGACATCATCAGTAACAAGTACCCGCGTAGCCTTGAGTGATGTACCGACTAGTGACTACTACAAGGTGAATAGCCTAATGGCTTGAACCGTTTTGACCTCCGTAACTTCTAGCATAACAGATACACCATCGGTTGGCACTTTATAATTAAAAAAAAAAAAATAATTCCGTTTTCGTTGGGTTAAATGAATGACCGAGATGAAAATATTCCTCCGTTAAAGCACTAAACCACTTCTTATTGCTTGTAGGGTTCTACTAATACTTAAATGTCACTTGCGTAACCAACAAGCGACACATCAATCCCACATAGAATACATGTTGTTGGGGCTTTATATTGTACTTCAATAACAGAGTTATTGAACAAATGTGGCGAGTTCACAGCCCCTTGCCTTATACCCTTTTTTTTTACTGATATATCACACTCTACGAGTATATCACAATTCCAACCTAGTACCCCGATTTGCGCTTACTCTCAGAAAGTAAGGGTCTAACCTGTGCGGTTTTTACGGAAAGTGTGGACCTTAGACCGGATTGATGAATATGGCATTTTGGAAAGCTCCGTAGAACTCTTGCCTGGGGCCAAAAAGGATGGTTTTTGCTTCTAATTGAGCCACAGCCTACAGTGTGCGAGCTAAAGTGGAGCTGTATAGTCTATGTCAGAGAAGACTATCTGAAGTTATGCAGCCAAGCTTTCGTTTCATCAAACCATGTTTCTGCTTTCGAGTGGAAAGCTCCGTCCTAGCAGACACGCACCAGTTTTAAACTGAAGATGGACTACAATCTGTAAGCGCGAAATCTGTGCGGCAGTTCCCTAGCCCCACAGCCAATACATCTTCTTTGAGTGATAAATAGAAAAAGTTCTTTCACTGCTGAAGAAATTATAGCTTTCCTTTGCTCCTTTCTAAGTGGTGAAATTAGAAAGTTGGCCTACGGCAAAAAAAGTCAACTTTTGAACTAATATAGATAGAATTTTTTTTTCAACGGCATTCGGTAGACCTCGATGAGATGATCAAAGTTTATGCCATCTGTTTTTATGACACTTGCCTTCCGGCCAAGTGCCATATACCGATCACTTTTCCGTCGGTCTGTCGGTCGGTCGGTTAGTCCGGTGTTTGTGAGTTAGGGTACTTCCAGATATGCTAGGACGATGAAACTTGGCAGGCATATGAAAATAGTCACTTGCCCAATCCGACCATCGTGGGGGGAGGGAGGGGAGCCGGAATCCGGAATTTAGTTGCATGCATAACTTTCGAACGGGTTATTGGATCTTAATGAAAGTTGATATTTGGAGAGACGTCATGTCTCAGATGTTCCATTTCAACTCCGGACCGAATCCGATGAATGTGGGGGGGCGCAGGGGGGGACCGTTAAATTATATGACAAGCTTAAAGTGGAGGGATCGGGATGAAACTTGCTGAGGGGAACAAGCACAAGCCCTAGGTACATCATTGGCAGACGCGGACGGGATTCGTGCATTGTGGTAGGAGTTGGAGGGGGGGGGGGGCGGAATTCCGGTGATACGGAGTTAAGTTACTTTTAGGTGGGCTGGGACAGTGAAACTTGGCAAGCGTACCAGGGACCCGACCAAACTAACTTGGAAATAGTCACTTCCCCGATCCGACCACCGTGGGGGGAGTGGAGGGAAGGGGAATCCGGAGGTACGTATAACTTTGGAACGGGTGATCAGATCTTAATGAAACTTGATATTTGGAAAGACCTCGTGTCTCGGATGTCCCACGTGAAGTCCGAACCGGATCCGATTATTGTGGGGGGAGTCAGGGGGGAGCCGTAAATCTTGTGACACGCTAAGAGTGGAGCGATTGGGATGAAACTTGGTGGGAAGAACAAGCACAAGCCGTAGATTCATCAGTGACAGAACTGGATCGGGTTCGAGCACCGTGGGGGAAGGAAGGGGGGTCCGTAATTCCGGTGATCACCAGTTAAAGTACTTCCAGATGTGCTAGGACCATGAAACTTGAACATTAGAGACTTGAAATGATTAGAATATTTTTGCCTTACAGGTTTTGCTTACAACTGAATTTCTTAAAGTACAAATGATATTTTTGATTAAAATATACATTTCATTCTCACGATGAGCTCATCATCAGTTTTGCTTCAAGAGTTTTGATTACAGATAAATTTCTAGCGCCCCTAAAGTGCGCATCATCACAGCCAAATGTATTACCAAACGATACGTTCTCGTGATTTCCAAGGACCCATTATCTCAAGGGTTTTGCTTACAAATAATCACAACAAACCCACAAACTGAAGAATTCCTACTTTCATCCTCTGACCCAGCCTTGCAAGTGCAATATGAGCTTGCAGCTCTTGTTTTGGTACCCTCTGTTTTTTTGCAGCACCACCCCACCTTTTTGAGATTCGGTGAAATTTTGGGCCGGAGGCCCAAAATTTGACTGAACTTGTTCGGTATTTTTTCGATAGCAGAACTATTCGATATTTTTACGGGAATTCGGTAGTTATACAGAATCCTAAACAGGCTATTCAATTCTCTTCGGTATAATGATCGGGATTCGGTATAATTGCTAGTATTCGGCAGTTCATGAATTTGGTGAGAGAATTATTGAAATCATTTGGTAATGTTTCGGTGCCGTGCCGGAACTATCCGGTATATTTATTGAGATTCGGTAGTTACACAGAATCCCGAATAAGCTATCGGTTCAAAATTATTCGGTATCATGATAGGGATTCGGTACCGAACTTATTCGGTATAATTTTCAGGATTAGGAAGTTAACCACGAATCCCAACTTTTGTTCCAGTTTCGACGAAAGTGTAGCCTACCAAATATGAATATTGTTCGGTAGTCTTTTGATATCAAAACAATTGGTATAATAACCGGGATACAGTAGTTATACAGAATCCCGAACATGCTATCGGACTAAACCTTATTTGGAATAATAACTAGGATTCGGTAAGTTATTCGCTAAATTGCCAGGATTCGGAAGTTACCACGAACCTCAAACTGGGAAGAGGTCGAGTGAAGCGCTGGTCGCAGAAAAAAGGGTTGATCTATGATTTCATCGATAGTCCTTACTTTTATTTTGGATCCCAAAAAGAATATCTAATCACAAATATTTCGAAAATTCAGTCTGCATCGCTTTTCGTAATATTCTCTGTTTTGTGGAAGGGCGCGTCATTTGACTGGAGTTTTAAGCCAGTTTTAGGATTGAGGCTAAGATTTCGACGGAATATAAATTTGGCAGGAAAAAGCAAAAAAAAAATCGCGCCCGCGGCGCTCACTTTATGTGATTATGAGTAGTATATTGACTAAACTACAGTTGCTGCTGCTGCCGGAACGTCGCTCCATCCGGTTCCTGGAACTTCTTAGGGTCTGGGTATTTAATCAACGGTACATGATAGAATTTGTAAGAGAAGCGGTTAAATTTTAGCCTACAGGAAAAATAAATAAATTTCGAAAATTTTCGCATGCGGCGCTCGATTTAATTTTCTATTGGCTATATAGTAGATAGAAGCTGCTACTGTAATAATGCCCGCCAATATATTCCCCAAGTGGGCTTCGCCAAAACGCCGCCCAATAGTTGGCTTATCGCCTTTCCTGCTGCCGTTTATTATTGCTCTTCCTACGTAATCCTTTTTGTTCCATAATTTAAAGCTCGAATTCTCAGTTTTTAGGATTGGTAAAACTTTCGACAGATTCGGTAAAATTTTTGGCTCTGCACCCCCCCCCCCCCCCACCGAGAATTCACTTGCGACGCCCCTGAAGGAGGGTTACGGAGTGAGTGGTTTGGAGTCACGGGACCCATTCAGATACTAAGCCATCCGGTTAGCCTAGAGACTTAAAGTGCGAACACACGATCAGGATCGGGAGCTCCCGGTCTGGAATTCCTACCCGGGTTTCGGCACCATCATCAATTCCATATAGAAAAGTTGAAATTTTTTCAACTTTTCCATATGGAAGTGATGATGATGCCGAAAATGATGGCGAAAATCCGGGTAGGAATTCCAGTTCGGGAGCTCGTGACGCTGATCGTGTGTTCACACTATTAGCATGTTGTACAGACAACAACAGACAACAGAACAAACGCTCCTTGCGCGTTTGGAGTGGGTGTGCTTGTATAAGTGTTTAGTGTCGCGCGCTATCTATGGAGAATACTGAACTGAAAACTTGTACACCTTTCCCTTAGATGGGGCATCTGCACCACTCTTACAGACTTGTTCTCGTCCGGAAAAGTAGCCATTTTGTGATCCCAAAACGGAAGTGGAGGGATACGATACCTATGACATCGCAAAAGTTGCTCGTCTGTCCGTCGCCCGTCTGTTAGCACGGTAACTCTCGAAGGGAACGAGATATTTTGATGAAACTTGGTGTGAGGATTCTTTGGGTCAAGGGCCAGGTCAAGTTCGTAGATGGGCTCTTTAGCCCTAGATTTAGGGGTGGGTGCAAATTAAGGGGCAAATAAAAATATGTTTTAAAAGATATTGAGACAGTTGATTTAGGGGTAAGCAGACATGCTGAATCTGAAAGTTATTTTCTTGTCGGACAAATAGTTCACCCGGAATCCGGCGAAATCCGGACACAAAATTTGTCGACCAATTTTCGACTATAGCAGCCCTTACCCCCTAATTCTCAAACCTGTATAGCTCTGCGCGTTGGATGACGACATTCATTTGTTTATTTTATGGACGTCGGAGAGATCTAGTGTAATCGAATCTGGCAGGGTTGATATATAATGTTCAAACGAGGAAATATGTTGTTCAAGCGAGGATTCTGTTGATGACTGAAGCTTTACTGGTAAAGTACAGGTCAATTTCGTAGATGGGTCCTTTAGTCTTATCTTTAGAGGAAGGGGGGGGGGTCGAATATACGGTAAAAACATGTATGTTTTATAAGCTAATAAGATATTCATTGGGGGTAAGGAGGTCCGCTGAATCCATATCTGAACTTAGTTTTCTTGCTGGACAAATGGAATTCGAATTCAGCTGAAACTGGAAATTTGGTTGAAGCTGAAAGTTGTTTCTCAAATCAATTAGAGATTTGTTTCTAAAACCAATTAGAGATTCGGTATCGGGGCAAGGAGACATGCTTAATCCATTTTTGGCCTTTATTTTAACAGTAAAAATATTCAAGGAATGTGACGAAGACTGAATGGCGAAGACATGACCCAACTGTTGTAATCAAATGTTAAGATTTTTGGGATCCCATCGAAACCTTTGGTCTTGTTCTAGAAGTCGGTTAGTTCCGAGGACCGGTATTGGCGTCGGACGAGTTGGCCTCATGGGAGGACGGAGGGCACATATAGGTAACAGAGACCACAGAACAGAAGTCTTTTTTGTTCAAAAAAAAAAATGATGGTGTTGTGTCACACACCATCTATAGCAAAGACGCACTTGAACATTGATCCTTCTCAACGTTAGATGACGCGCACACCTCTCTCTTACAGATTTGCTCGCGTCCGCAAGAGCCACTAGGTTTCCACAGCAGCTGGAGAAGCGAAACGAACGAGAGCGCAAGCGAGTCAGAAATGTAAACATGGCATTTTCGAAACTCCACCGAGCCCTTGCAGCCGATCCATCGGCTGAAAACCTCCAGGTAGATTTCACCCTCCGTTTCGAAAAGTTCCAGCGGAAACCTTTCACGTTTCGCTTCGAACATATTCTGATCAAGATGTACAGCCGGTATAGCTTATGAAGTGGGGAAGAATATGTTCATGTCTGACTCATTTCCATTTCCTTATAAAAGCGTATTCTCGCCGTTCCCCGAGGACTCCACTTGAGGACTCCCCGCGTTTTTGTCTGTCCCGGGGACTCACTCCCCGCGAGTCCCCACGGAGTTGGGAGTGCTCCGATCATCATCACCATCATCAAAAAGGACTCACTTTCAAACTCAGAGGGGAATCAATTTTTGCTGGTGTTGGTGCAATGTAAAATAAATTAAAAACAATCAGAATAAGCTAAACCAAAAATAAATATGACGAAGTAGCCTACTGCAGCTTGAACCAACGAGACGTCCAACAGTGGAATTTCCCCCGTTTCATTTGATCGGATTAGAGCCAACAGAAAAGGAAGTGCTAATTCATTTCACAAATTTTGCCAGATGAAAAATACTTTGTCACATCGATATGGTCCTTTTCAGTGTCGTGGAAAGATCGTCCGGGCCTTAATGTAGGAGGAATTTTGCTCGAAAGGACTCTTTCGATTCCCGTCGTGCTGACGAGCGTGGACCCTTTCCGCTCGAAGTCATCCGTATTTCAATGACTTCATTTTCTTCGCCAACGGTCTTCACCTATCTCGCCAGGCTAATTTTGTCAACTGCATATTTATTTTTAAAAGAAAATCCATTTTGGAAGCATTCCCCGTGTTCTCGTTGTTTTCCGTACGCGGAGTCCGCGTGGAGTGACTCCCTCTATTCTCACCGTTCCCTTCGATTCCCCGAAGAGTCCTCGGGGAACGGCGAGAGTATGCCTCAAGTCATTTCCTTCCCTGCACTACCTCCCCGTAACATTCCTTTCGTCCCTTTGTTGAATTACATTGTTATTTTGTCTGAGAATTCTATTAGAAATATTGAGTGCGGAATTGTACATATACATATATTAGCGTATTATAATGACAACATATTTTGTGTTGACGACTAAGAATAAATTCATGCAACAAATTCATTCAGATCATCCATGAGAGCTTTTCGAACTGTTGCCTTGTGTAACCTACTCTCGCAATGTTAAAATATCGAGGTCGGTCACGCTCTTTCCGCATGGAAACCAGAAATTTGCAACTTTGACAGGATTTACAAAGCAAGGATTAGATGTGAACTTATTCATTCACTTACCTCTAGATGTCTGGAACGGTTTATGTACTAACTTGTTCGTAAGCTGGAACGGATACGGTTTCTTCTAGCCTACTAATAGGAAACCTCCAGGACAAAGATTTGAACATCCTGTTTGCCTTTCAGCGGATAAAGAGGGTCAGCAAACTGAAGACGCTTCGAAAAGCCATTAACTACATCGATTACTTAGAAAAACTGTTAACATATTCCACAGCCAACCAGCAAGACGTGTGATGCAGAATGTGTCAGCAAGTTTGAGCTTACATCGTACACAATGGGGTTGTTTTTAACAGTGTCATACTGAATATTAATTGTAGATCTATATCGTTGTTGAGGGCGTGTCATTTGCTTTATCGGAAGTTCAGATGTTTAACTACGGCCTGAACAGGACTCTTGTCAGAAGTGCCGAATTACATGATAATATCATTATAATATTGAAACAAAAGGAATACATGCCCCTTGAGTGCCACGCGCTTACGCATTCGAGGGAAAACTTTATCATTGTGGTTCGCGGCGAACACGGATTACCAATAAATTACTAAATAATTAATAAATAAATATTTCAGCCTTAATAAACATCATTATTAGTATGGTACAGTCATTATCGATCACGTGCTGTTCTGTCCTCCTCCATGTATTTCTCCCCAGTTATTGTTTTCCTTCTTTCTTGTTTCCTTTCGTTTGTCTCTCTTCTTCTTTTTTACATTAAAAGTTGAAGACATAGGTTACTTTTTTATTCCCTCCTCTCTTCTTTTTTTTCTTTTTCTATATATTCAATTAATCTGTTGATTGTTTTTTTGTATTAATATTGGTTAGTGTCCTCCCTTAGCAAAGGGAACGTTCTGTGCTTTCGTGATAGGAATGTTATAGTAGTTGTATATTTTTCTTTAAATATAATAAAAATGAACCTGACTCTTACATATTATTTTTTATTACTATCGTCCTGCGACGGTTTTCTGCTGAAAAATGCAATCTTTTCCATGTCTGCGAAGACCTTGGAAACACTTTACAACACTTTTAACTGTAGCTGAGTCTTTTGGGGAAACGATCCAACCACACTTAATAGTTTAATTAGTTTAATTATTAACTATTAACTCAGGAAAGCAGTGGCTGAGCACAGAATCTTGGAAATAAACCTACAGTATCCCTCTACCCCTGGAGCGATAAGAATCCAAGGAGGTAGATAGTCCTTCAGCCCAAGCTGACTGCCAATTATATTTGGCAGTGCAAAGCGGATAAGTCGGCTACATTTTATTAGAGCTATATTTTGGCCCTTCTTGGCAAGGGTCCTCTTCAGGCTCAAGCCGCTTAAGCTGGAAAATGAACCATTTCCGTTTTGCACCGTCAAATATAATCCTAGGAGGTCAACTGCTATTATGATGAAGGGCTCATTGCCAGTTAGTTAATGTCTCTCAGACTTGGCGACATGTGGGAAGATGTACTGACCTCCTAAGCAGCCAGAATAGGTACTTATTTGTCTAGCAGCCCGCAGCTTACAGTTTTATCTAAACATTCATGCTAATCGTGTTCTATCTCTTGGCAAGCTGTTCCTCTGCTGTTAAATGCGCATTTAGATTAATGCTACATCAACGCGTAAGTAACTGCAGTTTACTTTTACAACCAAGTAGATGGTAAAAAAGCGTGAAATGGTTAACAGATCTCGTATAAAATAAACATAGAGGTGCCGTTTTTGGTAGCCGCTCTGGCATCATCTGTTGGGGAGGTGTGGTATTTCGTAATTGAACACCATTGCCATGCAGTATCTTGAAGACTTTCGCAGTAAAAGTACGCCCTATGCATTCTTGGAATGATTGCAGGAGTATTTTTCAATAGTAAAATTAGTTTTTTGTCCAGTTCCACATTTTTGAAGTGCAGTAACCGTAAATGGTCATGCGCAGACACTTCTAATATATTACTACAATCCGTCAAAAAGCAAGAAGTAAGTAGACGGAGTGTAGGTAATTGAAAAAGAAAGAAGATTTAGGGCATACTTAACGAAAAATATAAGGTGGTAAAAACGGAATGGACCCGACAAGGCTCCGAACATCGAAATTTGTCAAGGAAGAAGTAGACTTATTACACCAGAGCAGGGATCCTCTCTCCCTACTCTTCAAGTTTAGCCGAATAGGGCTGAGATGCCGATTATTCCCGTTAATGTTAATGTATCTGTATTATGTATAATGTTAATGTATAAAACCTAGAGAAAAACAGTTCTCCAGTCCCATTGGATGAAGGATACTTTACAGGGTGGTTATAAGTTAGTCAGGATACAGAGGAAAGGAAACCCAAACTTGAATCTAGTATTCTCTTTGTACATCCCCTTGTATATCCCTATCTGCTATGTTGAAATCCTTCATGCCAGTTTATTTTGCTCTGTCTCTTAGATATTTTAGCTTCTTAACTATACCCACTAAATTAGTAAGACCGAGAGACCAAGAGATTTTTCTGTCTGAAGGAAACAGGGGAAAAGGTTGTCAGAATCAAAACAGAAGAAGTTCGTTAAAAAGTTAGCGAATCCGATTTGGTTATAAATGTATCCTCACAGGATCCTCTCTATCTACTCTTAAAGTTTAACCAAATAGAGCTGAGATCCGACAATCTAAGTTACACAGCACTCATTCACTTAAATAGGCCGGAAAACCCGAAAACTGCATTACTCCGTTTGTCCGGGTATCGACAGATATTCTATTTCTTCGAATGAACTTATTCTTTCGGAATTGTGGTACCTCTATGCGCCTGTCCCTCTATAGGCGTATTCTCGCCGTTCCCCGAGGACTCCACTTGAGGAGTCCCCGCGTTTTTGTTTGTCCCGGGGACTCACTCCCCTTATTCTCGCGAGTCCCCACGGACGGGGAATGCTCCGGTTATCATCACCATCATTAAAAAGGACTCCCTTTCAGATTCGGAGGGGAATCAGTTTTTGCTGGTACTGGTGCAATATAAAACTGATAAAAAACAGTCAGAAGAAACAAAACCAAAATTAAAGTGGATCAAGACTAATTTCGTCAACTGCATATTTTTTTTTCGAACAAAATCCGTTTTGGAACCATTCCCCGTGTTCTCGCTGTTTTCTGTACGCGGAGTCCACGTGGAGTGACTCCCTCAATTCTCGCCGTTCCATTCGATTCCCCAAGGAGTCCTCGGGGAACGGCGAGAATGCGCCTTATGATTGAATTATTGACAAACTGCAAGGGTAAGCCATTTCCGGAAAATAAACTAAAAATGGCAGATTCCTTCCATACCTTAACATCATTTTCCTACTTTCTCCAGTCATGGCTTTTCAAGGTTTAGCGTCTTCAATCCTGGAAACTTTTTTGAAATTCAAATTCTCCGCGTCTGGGTGAATTTTCGATTGTCGTGCAAGCAGCGCACATACTGAACATTAATACTAGACCCTCGGGCAAAAAAAATACAAAATCCCTTAAATACGTCAAAATATTTCAGAGCGTCAGATGTAAAAATAAGCTGCCTTTAATCTAGTTACTCATAACCTATTCACTTAAAGTTTAACTGAAAAGGATTGAGATAGCACAATTTAGAGACCCATCACTTATTCACTTAAATTGGCTCGAAGACCCGCTGAAAATGCGTTACTTCGTTGTTCCGCTATCCACGAATAATCGATTTTCAAATAGTGGAATTTCCGTGTGATTTGTGGTCTCTGCGCTTGTATTTTTGTTCTATGCCCTACGAGAAAGATTTATAATATTTTTTTTTTCAGGCACTATGCAATCGTCACCAATCTCACCACTGCCCATTGAAAATCCGCGTTTGTGTTGAGATTAAAATTTCCCGCGTCATAGTAGAATTTACGCTTTGCCGACGGCCGCAGATATTCTGAATGTCAGAACTAGAGCAAATAGTCGGAAATAAAAAAAAACTCTTTGCAGGAGCCAAAGAATTCGGTATATTCAATTAAATGACAAAGAAATAAGTTTGCTTTTTAGTCAAACTTTAAAGAGGATAATAGAACCGATGAAAATCCGTTACTTCGTTGCTCCGCTATTTACGAATAATCGATTTTCATATAGTGGAATTTCCGTGTGTTTGCGGTACCTTTTTGCGCTTGTATCTGTGTTGCATACTTGAAAAATTTGTGTTCACTCAGTGAAATACCTGCCGCAAGCTGTCACTGGCCACTGAAAAGCCGCGTTTGAATTGATATTCAAACTTTCCGTGACATAGTATAATTTTGCGCTGTGAAGCCCGGCTGTAGATATTCTGAAGGTCATATTAGAGCAAATAGTGAAAAATAAAATAAAAATCTCTTAAAGCAATTCAAATATGCAGTGGATTTAGCTAAACTATACAAAAATAAGTTGGCCTTTAAGTTAAACTTTCAGGAAGAAGGATTAGACACGGTTTATCAATCGGAAGGGCTAGAATCCGTACAGAAACGCGCATTGGGTGCATTCCCGGATGATCCAAGCTCATTCCCAGATGCTCGAGTTTCATCAGTTTTCTCTGAAGTCTTTTAATTGTCGGATAAATGTCACCAAAGAAGCATTTCAATGTGCAATTTGGTGTGATCTAAGCAACAAGTACTTGAGACAATCCTTGAAGATTTATTGGTACTTGAAGCTTTAAAGTACCTAGTTATTTTACTTAAACTACCTAACACTGGTTGCTGGGGGTATAGGCGAAAAAACAACTGGCATACCCCATCCTGACATAGCCCCCCGCCAAAACCCGAGCAAAAAAGATCCAATACCCCCCCCCCCCCTCTCGAATGCAAATAGGAAATAAGAAAATCTTCTTGAGAACTGCAGTTTCGACCGCTATTCCCTAGACACGCGAGTTAAATGTAAACGCGTGACGACGGCTCGCTGGCCGCTTGCTTCTATAGATAATTTTCAGAAAAAAAAACATATTTTGCTTTTTATTAACACTACGTCGTGGGGGTTTGTACCCGGGTTTTTTCGCCAGGGGGGGGGTCGCCGGGGGTTGGTAGCTACTGGGGGGATTGGCCAGGGGGGTTGGCGGGGGGGGGGGGCGGGGGTCCGGGGGTGGCTAGCTGGAACCCGGTTTCTAGAAACTTCATTTACATTGTAGGCTCGTTTCTTCCAGCTACGGCCTGAAAAGGAACCTTGACAAGAAGGGCCGAAATATTGCTGAAGAAAATCCTGCATGACTATTCTCTTTTAAGTTATTTTATCCGTAAGGGGTTCCAGTTGTTACCTAAGGCGTTTTTCCGTGCTCCCACAAACAGGTTGTGGGTCGGTTGTGGCTTGGAAAGACCGTTTCGGCGGCCTTTTGTGCGGCCCACAAGTGTGTTTCGGCGACCAACATGATTTTCGTGGCTCGCTTTGTGGCTCAAATTCGACAAACTTCCGATGTGACTGTCGATTTCGTTGCTCGATTTTGGCGAGAAGTTCAAATTAAGCAGCAAAATAACGTCAAAACAATAAAATTAAAAACTTTCTCAAGTACGTAGACATAAAACTGAAGATCCTTTTTGCACGGAATGGTAAGGACGAAAGCCTGGAGTTCTGTTTATTAAGGTTTGTACATGATTTTTACTTGTATATTCAGACGTCGAAATTGTAGCCCAAAAAATAGACAAAACGGCGTTTCCGCGAGTTTCATCTTGTGGCTCGACTGTGTGGCACATAATCGAGTTTCGCGCTAAACACACAGAAGTGTGTGGCCCACAATTGTGTCACGGAAAAACGCCTCTAATCCGGCGGCCTCTTTAATGGTCCCTTTTATGACTCTCGCTACTTGTCTGATAATTTCAAATTAAACACTACATTGCGTGACTAGGATCTGAATTCAAATCGGGAACTTTAAGTTTTCGATCCCGTGTGAACATTTATAATTAGCTTCGGTATGTCAAAATACATAGCAAAACTAATTATGCTAATGAACCTTTTTTTTTAACTGAGAAGATTTGCTCACTTCTTACAGGATAGTGATCAGTGAACACGGGGGCCATAAATCGATACTTAACTGATGATATTTAGAAATCACCCACAAACGGAAAAGTCAGATAGGATATTTTTTGGCTTATACACTGTAAAAAAAAAAAATCTCGCAGTTTATGCTACTGGGATTAATCTTGTCTTTATTGAGACAAGAGTATCCCTAATTCGGATTAATTTTATTCCAATAGAGATAAGATTAATCCCAGTAGCAAACACTGCATATTTTTTCGAAGAAACTTTTTACAGTGTATTTCGGAAAAAGCCGAAATTCTTGCAATATACAGACTCCATCAAACTTTCGAGAAGCCGATGAGATAAAAAAAAAGTCGAGCAGACATAAACCGAGACAGCGAGTACTCCCTACCGTAAACGCTAAATGGAATTATTATATAATGGAAGAAGATTCAAACCTCTAGCCCTTATTTAAAACAAAACAGATTTTGTCACAATGAGGAAAATACCCTTCCATGTCATTGATCTAATCGAGCAACAAAACAGCGGAAGTGTCAAAAATGAAATTTCAGCACTAATGTTCCCCTACAGTAACTTCTAAGAAGTAATTCCCCGAAAAATGATACTTATCGAAGCTTCATTTAATTCAGAGCAACATAACACTAGGATCTAGCGCCAAGACCTATGCTTTCCATGCTTCGCAAACGGGCCATATTCATAGCGCCGCCCACTAAGCTTGCGGCATTTAAAGCGAGACAAGCTTGCGGGCTTAGAAATTTCTAGTAAAGCAAAGGTACGGTCTGTACACACCGAGGAAACACGGGAGGTTGTATTTTTTTTTGCTGTCCAAAAAAAATATTAAGTTAGTGGAGCCAACGCTGGTGCACGACTGACTGAGTTTCAGTTGGGACGTTCTTTATCGTTATAGTGGTGCTAGTGTTGCTGCTATTCGAGTATGTGTCATTTTTTTTGTCAAGTCTTGGCGCTACTTCCTAGTCTTATTTTGCTCTGATTTAGTTATTACAGCCATTGCTGGACGTAGGTTCGTTTCTTCCAGCTTCAGCCTGAAGAGGATCCTTGCCAGAAACACAGCAAAATAATACTAGAGAGCAGTGCCAAGACTTGAACAAAAGCAAAGCGACACACACTCGAATAGCAGCGAAAGTAGCACCACTAGCGATAAAGAGTGTCCCGAATGAAACTCAATCAGTCGTGCACCAGCGCTAGCTCACACAGCTCCATTTCCCAAACAGCAAAAAAAGAAAGATAAAACCTGCCCTGTTACCTCGACCGAATCTTAGCTGTACGAGAAATTTTCTAAGCTCGCAAGTTGGTCTCGATTTGAATGTTCCGAGCGTAGTGGGTAGCGCTACGAGTAAGGCCCGTCCCCGAGGGTTGCGGAACGTGCCCGTTGGAAACGTCACCGTGACAAATCGTCCCCGTGGCGAAATGCCACCAATCCAAACGTCCCCTGGCGAAACGTCCCAGGCTATAGATTTTTTGTTTCGTCGCTGAGGTAGCTAGGCCTGTGAGATTACTGATTGCATCATCAGTTCAGGCAAAAAATTGTTCTTGGAATATACCATTTTCAAAAACCCGATGGGTTAACTACTTCAGCATTCAATCGATAGTGAAGTAACAAACCAGTGTTGCTCCCGGCTATAGTCATTTCTGAAAAATAGCGCAAGATTTGTTTGTCAGTTTTCGTTTTATCCTTTATTTAATTGGTTTATTTGTGTGTTAGTTTCCTCTGAGATATAACTGATTGATCTCGCTTTTGTTTATTATTAAAGGATTTTATAAAAGGATCAAACCCGTATTACCTCGATTTACTGTGTTTCTCTACTCTCTACCTAACTAATCGTTGCATCCGCTTTCGTTTACTTGCTTCCCACGTCATTTTTATCCACCATAACGGCACAACGCTACTTTTTGCATTCTCCTTGCTTTACTCTCTTTTAGCCTTAGCGGGCTTCCCCTTTCTCTGAGGAGCATATTGGTGCTCCATGTTGCTTCAAACGATCTAGAAGGCTAGAACTTATCAGTTTCGAATCCATTGCAAGGCATATCACTCTAAACATTTTAATTGGAAACAATACATTTATGAAGCAACCGGTCCCATGTCCGATCTTTCCTGTTCAAGGAATGTTCCCACATCTGCGTTGGACGTTTTGTCATGGTGACGGGGATGTTTTACCAAGGGTACGTTTCGCCAAGAACGTTTTGCCATGAGGACATTTCGTCGGTAAGCCGTCCCCGATGCATGGAAGAAATAGGAATTGGCCTACGACCCAGAGCAAAATAAAACTAGGGTGCAGTCCCAAGACCTGACAAAATTGACACACTCTAATAGCAGCGATACTAGCACCACTAGCAATAGAGAACGTCCCTATTGAATCTCATTCAGACGCTCACCAGCGCTGGCTCCGATAACTTCATATTCGGAACATTGCAAAAAAATGATACAGCCTCCATTGTTTCCTTGGTGTGTGCGGACCGCACCTTTGCTTTACTAGAAATTTATAAACCCGCGAGTTTGTCTCGCTTTAACTGCTGCAAGCGTAGTGGGCGGCGCTATGAATATGGCCCGTTTGTAAAGCATGGGAAGCATAGGCCTTGGCGCTACTTCTTAGTGTTATTTTGCTCTGCTACTCCCTTGTGTTATTGCTCTGGCCCGAAATATATCTGAAGAATATCGTAGTTGACTTTCCCGGTCTGAGTAACTTTAAACATGATTCCCAGTCATCTTGGGCTGAAGTAGTATTTATATTTCATGATCGCTGAGTTTTCCTTATAGTTTTGCACTTTCATCATAAAGTAGAAAAAATCAACTTTTCCGTACGGAACTAACAGTCGCTCGGAAAACCTTGGCAGAAATTCGAATCTGGGACCGCTCAACCATGATCACCTGCTCAAATGTTAAGTAAATAAGTTGTATAAATATTATATACGCAAGTCATTCAAAAAGTGGCCGGGCGGAGCGAGACCATGTTGCTGCTCCTAACGCTCATTTGAGGCGGGAAGTTACGTGTTTACATCATCTTCGCGTGATTTATGGCGTACATATACACTTGGCAGTATAGTTTTATGGCACCAAATAGCTACCATAGGTTTGTCAGTGGTTGACCGTAGACAGAGTACGATGTTACTACCACCAAGGTACATTCCGCGGCAGATATGTGTACCACCGAAACAGGAGTGTGTGCCACACTTGACCCACAAGTTGAAACTAGCCGAAACACCTTTTCGTCCATTTATTTGGCGATAATTTGAAATGTCTGAAAATAATAATAAAATGTAGATAGAATATTAAGAAACAGAACTTCAAATTTACGTCCTTACTCGAAATATCCTTAGTTGTATGTCTATATGCTTGATACGGTAGATAGTTTTCTTATATAGACTTTATTTTCTGCTAAATTTGAATTTCTCGCCAAGTTCAAGTCACCTCGACAACCTCAACGGTTGGTGACAGTTGCAAGACAGTTGACAAGTTTATCTACGGTGATCTCATCTCGAAGGAGCTTTATGTGATTCTAGTTGCATATCCTCAAGTTTACACTTTAATTTGCCTTGATTTGGAGTAATTTCTGACACAGTTAGCTGATTTGTTCGTTTTCTTTTTTTTAACTATTTGACTTTGCTTTACCCAACTAGCGGGTCATAATTAAAGAAAGAAATAAAAATAAAGAAAGAAACGTATGCATAACGAAAGGCCAAGGATTTTATTTATTATTTCAGAGGCATTCGCCTTGGTTTCATTTCTTTATTTGCTTTTTTCGTGGTAGATTACATCTTACAGGACCAAGGTCATGCCAAGTCACCATCTATAAGGGGACAGGGACTTCTAACAAGTAGGATAACTGAAATCCAGATAGGTTTCCAGGACATCGCGCCAAAATCCGGCCTCCTCAAAAGAAATAAATTCGAAGAGGAAATAAATTTGGTTCCGATCCCTCCCTATTCTCGTGTGTTCTTGACTTCGGTAATTTGGTTCCTTGGGTGAAGTTTCAAGCCTTGACCCCGTGGGATATCAGGGAAAGAATGGGAAGTTCTGTGAACATGATTAGCTTTTTAAACTGATCGGGTTCTAGGATATAAATTCAAGGAATCCCACCTCCCTTTGCATGTTTTTACGTTGAAGTCGGGTCAGGCTAACACAAAGTTTGTGCAGTGGGGGCGTCCCTTGTCGGACAGGTTCGGATTTCCGGATCCGGATTTTTTGAAAAACTGGACAGATCGCGTAAATAGACCGACGTTGGTGTCGACTAACTTGACAAATAAAGTAACTTTTACATTATTTATGACGTTGGAGGAAAGACACGTCAGATTGGACTACTTTGATCTTGTTTAATCGTAGTTGATGTGCTTAACCAGGCCTTTAGCTCGGTTTATAGACGGTATAAAAATCATTTATGTTCCAATTTATTTGTGTTCAAACCTTACACTGACTGTACTATATGTAGCTACTATAAAAAGAACATCCAAAGAAGAACATTGTGAGCTATTTAATTTTTCTGATTTCTGACCCGTGATACTGAACTATCGGCATCTCACAACCATTCTGAACCTGTAAGTCACTGGACACGTTTTTCCGACCTTTCTCGACTCTTCCGTCATGGTATCGGAGACAATTTAGTCAGAAATGAGACGCTGAAGGTTTCAAACTTTCACAACAATGTTGCACCCCATTGGTCGGCCTTCGCACCTTCAAGACAAAGCCTGGCTTACTAATTGGCCAATACTGTCAATGTTGTCTCAGATCCGTTTTCGTTGGGTAGGGTGCAATCACTATTAAAGACCAAAACCGGTCACAAAATGTTACCACTGCCGCTCTGGCGGCACTTGCAGTTCTTCTTTTGTTCCCCCTCTTTAATCAGTTAGGCTTGTGGCTGGTAAGGCAGAGTCTAATCGATTTAAGCAATTTCAGAATGAGCCTCCTCTTCTAGAAAACAAGCCAAAACGAAAATTAATCACTTTGCGCGAACAAGCCTACTGGAGGGAAGTTTAGAAGTGCATTGAAACAGCATTTGCCTAAGATTAAGTTTGCCCCAAGATTGGGGCAGGGATAAGGTCATAATTCGAAGTAGCTGTGTATGTACAGTAGAGGTGTGCTTATGTGAACGTTTGTTGACATTGGACTTCGCCATTTTCATGCACTTGCTGTGTCTTAAGCTAACTACCAGTAAGCCAAAGTAGGTAATTAAGGGCATCTGAAAACACCTGAATAGGTATTCTGGATCGTCATTCTACCATTTAATCCAAAACTGCGCTGTTCACACTGAAGTAACAGTTCACATAAGCACACGTCTACTGTACTACAATCAATCTAGCATCAAGTATGAATGAACGAATATTACGCGCAGCCAAGTAATTAGACATTTGCACAGTACTATACATAATAAAGAGACATAAATGTATGACCAAAACTACTATGACCCTATGATCATACAAATTCTAACAGGAATGATTTTTACACCCCCTACCTCACCTCCCCCTACGGTGGTAGAATCTAGAAAGTGACTATTTCCAGGTTAGTTTGGTCGGGTCCCTGATACGCTCCAGGGTTGGTCACCAAAAGTAACTTCGTACAGGAAAGTAGTTGGTCACCCTCCAGGGTCGGTCACCAAAAGTAACTTCGTACTGGAAAGTAACCCAAAAGTATCTCAACGTAACCCAATGTAACCTAATGTAACCCAATGCGATGTAACCCAAAGTAACCCAATGTAACCAAAAGTAACCCAAAGTATCCAGAAGTAACTCGTACACCCTGGTTCTTGGTGACCAACCCTGGATACGCCTGCCAAGTTTCGTCGTCCTAGCACTGCTGGAAGTACCCTAACTCGAGAACAGCGGTCTGTGTCTGACTGGCCGACAGACCGAAAAGTCATCGGTATATAGCACTTGACCGGAGCTGCAAGTGCCATAAAAGCCAATCTTGACAAGTCTCTACTGTGTAAGCCAAGTTTCATCGTCGTAGCACATCTGAAAGTAGTCTACCTTAAACTGCGATCACCGGAATTCTGGGCCCCCTCCAAATCCCCCAGAGTGACCGAATCCGGTGAGGTTCAAGGTTCAAGGTTTTATTATTTACAACAAAACAAAATAACTAAATATCAGGAAGTTACCCGGCAGAGAGGGACTCAACAAATGCTCGGGCAACATACAAAGAAGAGAAGAAAATTCAACCAATAACAGATTAAGAGCGCGCCTATATCATAACAGCGTGAACAACAAGAAGAAAGAAAAACATGAAAAACAATAAGAGATTATAAAGCAACTTACCACGTCAGATCGAAGACTCAATAACCATCAAAATATAAAAAATATATAACCATGGGCAAAGAATCAGAGAATCAGGACTGAACAAACCAGAGGCCAAACCACCTTCTCCAACACTCCTCATTAATACAAATCCAACAATTTAGTTTTAAACCTTTTTTTTAGTAAAGGAAGAGAAAGGCGAACAATATCTTTATCTTCTAATAAATTATAAAATTTAACTAAACAATTACGCAAACTAAATCTGGATCGTTCACATCTGATCAGAGGTTGACGAGGATCCGAACCAAAACGAGTAGCATAATGGTGGTCATAATGGTGAGGTTCTATCACTGATGTATCTAGGGTTTACGCTTGTTCTTCTCACCAAGCTTATCCCAATCGCTATATTCTAAGCGTGTCATAAAATTTCCGCTCCTCCCCCGACTCCCCCACATTGATCGGATCCTGTCCGCACTTGAAATGGGACATCTGAGACACGAGGTCTTTCCAAATATCAAGTTTCATTAAGATCAGATTCCCCGTTCAAAAGTTATAAATTCGTCAATATTCCTGATTCCTCCTCCTCCACTCTCCCCACGGTAGTCGGATCGGGGAAGTGACTATTTCCAAGTTAGTTTGGTCGGGTCCCTAATATGCCTGCCAAGTTTCATCGTTCTAGCACATGTGTAAGCATCTTACGTCAGGATCACCGGAATTCCGGAACCCTCCCTCCAGCTCCCCCCACAGTGCTCGGATCCGGTCCGGTCTTGTCAACTATGTATCTAGGGTTTGTTCTTTCCACCAAGTTTCATCCCGATCCGTCAACTCTGAACATGTCACACGATTTCCGGTTCCCCCCCCCCCTCCAACTCCCCCCGAAGTCACCGGATCCATTCTGGACTTGAAGTGTGACATCTGAGACAGTTAAAAACACGTCAATATTCCGGATTCCCCCTCCCTTCACTCCCCCACGGTGGTCGGATCGGAGAAGTGACTGTTTTCAAATTAGTTTGGTCGGGTCCCATGCCACACGAACATGTCACACAATTTCCGGTTCTCCCTCCAACTCCCCTAAAGACACCGTATCCATTCCGGACTTGAAGTGTGACATCTGAGACACGAGCTTTTTCAAAATACCAAGTTTAATTAAAATCCGATTCCCCGTTCAAAAGTTTTAAATACGTCAATATTCCGGATTTCCCTCCCTTCACCAAGTTAGTTTGGTCGGGTCCCTAATATGCCTGCCAAGTTTCATCGTCCTAGCACATGTGTAAGCTTCTTAAGTCTGGATCGCCGGAATTCTGGAACCCTCCCTCCAACTCCCCCCACAGTGCTCGGATCCGATCTGCTCTTGTCAACTATGTATCTGGGACTTGTGCTTGTTATTCCAACCAAGTTTCATCCCGATCCATCCACTCTGAACATGTCACACGATTTCCGGTCCTCCCCCTCCAACTCCCACCAAAGTCACCGGATCCATTCCAGACTTGAACTGTGACATCTGAGACAGGAGGACTTTCCAAAATTCAAGTTTCATTAACATCCGATTCCCCGTTCAAAAGCTGACAAGACCAAAGGTTTCGATAGGATCCCAAAAATTCAATATCTGATCCAGACAACTGGGTCTTGTCTTAGCCAGATCCAGCCATCGCCAGACTCCTTGAACATTTTTACAATTAAAATTCAGAAACAGATTAAGGTCAAATAGCTAATCACCTAAGAAAACCAAGTTGAGATATGGATTCAGCATGTGTGTTTAACCCTATAAGTCATATCTGTTTTGACGAAAACTTCGTGCCACTTCTGCCAATTTCCCGGTTCCGGCCGAACTCCAGAACTACTTGTCCGGCGAAAAAAGAAAGCTCAAAGACGAAATCAGGGTATCTTCTTTCCCCAGTAATGAACATCTAATCAACTTCAAATAAAAATTTAGCTTATAACAAATTTTCCGATTCCAGCCGGATTCCGGGCGAAATACTTGTCCGATGACAAAATGGTTTTCACCACCGTGTTCAGCACGTCTTCTTGCCCCATTATCGACTATCACATTAGCTGTTTCAAAATATTTTGTTTGCCCCTTAATTTGAACCCCATCCCCCACTCCTAAACGCAGAGCTACAAAGCCCATCCACGAACTTGACTGGTCCAACGACCCAACGAATCCTAACACCAAGTTTCATCAAAATATCTCATCTTCGAGAGTTATCGTGCTTACAGACGGACGGACGGACAGACGGACGGACAGACGGACAACTTTTGTGATGTCATAGGTATCCCTCCACTTACGTTTTGGGATCCCAAAAACACGTCAATATTCCGGATTCCCCCTCCCTCCACTCCCCCCATGGCGGTCGAATGGGAAAGTGACTATTCCAAGTTAGTTTGGTAGGGTCCCTAATATGCCTCCCAAGTTTCATCGTCCTAGCACTTCTGGAGGTACCCTAACTCGAGATTAGTGGCTTGACCGATCGACAGAACGACAGACAGACCGAAAAGTGATCGGTATATGGCACTTGAGCGAAGCTGGAAGTGCCATAAAAATCTAAAAGCGAACGATCGTCCATTAAACAAAAAAAAGTTATGTTTTAGATAAGAAAAAATAAGTTAACCCGTGAAACACATTTCTCGGGCGAATGTGACTAGTTACCAGGTTTACTACGACAATCATTGTCACCGGCTTTTGATATTGTTTTTTATATTTTATTGTTTAACATTTCTTCTTATAATTCCGCCACATTATCATGAAAAAACAGGTGTGCCCGCCCGCTAAGGTCAGTGGATACTAGCAGACCTAATGAATAATAAAACAATCGGGTGAGAAGGAGGGGCAGGTTGGTTTCTGCCATTTTTTTTTTTTCAATCAATCAATCAAGTTTAATCCGAATAGCTAAAAGTTAGAAAAGGAATACAAATTTACAAAATACACAGACACGCAAGAAACAAATTGACTAATACACTTACAAGAAATTACCATAAATAAATGATGGAATGAAACTATGTAAAAATTGGGTAGAAGAATTAGTGGGATATGGGGAAAACTTATTGCCAGTATTCCTGTCGGACCGACGCACGGAAGACGGGAGGGGAGGGGGGGAAACAGATTTGTGAGTAATGTTGGCTAGTGTTATGATTTGCAGATAACAGGTACAAAGCGTTGGCAGTAATCATTCACATTGACTGGTAATAGTTTCCCCGCCATTTCCCGCCACATAAACTGAATCCTTCAAGGAAGTTGCAGTCCTTTAAAGTTTAGATGAAAAGCCAACTTATTTTTGTATCATTTAGTCGAACAAACTGAATTATCTGAACTGTGTTAAGTTTTTTTTCACTACATGCTCTAGTATGACGTTCAGAATATCTACGGCCGTCCTCACAACGCAAAGTTCTACTAGGACGCAGAAAATTTGAATGTCAACACCAACGTTGCTTTTCAGCGGCCAGTGGTGAGCTAGGTGAGCAAAGCTCACTAAACCACTTTCGTCAAGCATGCAACACAGGTGAAACCACATAGTGGTACCACAAATCCGACAGTGAAACTGGTGAGAATCCACTATACTAAATTGGACTATTCGTGAATAGCGGAGCAACGAAGTAACGCATTTTCATCGGCTCTTCAATCCTCTTTAAATGAATAAGTGATGGGTAACTAGATTGTCCTATCTCTGTCCTTTTCGATTAAACTTTAAGAAAAACTGATATTATTTCCAGTTTTGCAGTGTGGTTAAGGGTGCGTACTTCTCGCCAATTTATGCTCGAAAATACCCTGTTGTAATAATAGTTATAATCCTCTTAGTTGCCAGCTATTTCCAAACACCTCCCTGAAGTGTTTACTTTAAAACAATCACCTCAACTGCGACGCTTTTAAGTTTTAATTCCGGGAATTACTGGGAAACATCCCTCCTTGAGCTCAAACATATAGCCAGTAAACTCTAAAAGTTCTCTTGAATTACAGTAGATTACAGTTTAGTATTCCAGATGTATCCTAAGAAGTTCTTGGAAAATCTGCTGTGACGAGCAGCTTTTATCTGTGCTTTCTATATAGGAAGTGATCTGACCAAAGAAATGAACAAAAAACTGCGATAGACTTTTATCCAACTTTCGACGGTAATGAACGTTACTTCAACTTATTTTGGGATCCCAAAACGTTAGTGACGGGATATCTGTGACTTCGTAAAGTTTTTCCGTCCATCCGTCAGTTAGCATAGCCCTCCAAAGGTTGAGGAAATTTTTTTCAAACCTTGTACAGTATCCTTTTGGTCAAAGGATAGGTCAAGTTCGGAGAGCCCTTGCCCTATGAATGAATGAATGAATGAAGTATTTTATTACCCATCAACAACACAACGGAAAGAAAAGATGGAGTATGTGAGAAGAAAAGAAAAACAACAATTGCAAAAATACAACAACAACATTAACGTAGATACAAAATCACAAAATACAAAAATTTTGTGTAGATACAAAATATATATAGGGAGGGGGGAGAGTTTCGAATTAAGAGCTGCAAAAAGTATTTTCAGAGTAATAATGGAACTGATTTAGGCGCCAGGAGACTTGCTGCACCCAAATCCGAAACTTCTTTTCTTACCGGGCAAGTATTTCGTCAGGGTTCCGGCAGAACCGGAAATTTGGTATAAGTGCAAGTTTATTCTGAAATCGATTAGAGCTTCGACTTCAAAAAAAAAAAGAAGTTTAATCATCATCTGAACTTTATTTTCTGGCCCAGCAAGTAGTTCGAACGGGATCCGGCCCAAACTGGAAAGCTGGGAGAAGTTAAAGTTTATTTTGAAGTCGAGATTAGTTTCGTTGTAGGGGTGAGAATACACACTGGATCCATTTCTGAGCTTTATATTCAGAAAATTCGTGAGAAGTAAAAGTTTTGACTGAAGTCAGTTAAAGTGCCGGAATGAGAATAGAAAAACAGCCTGGATCGCTATCTTCCTTTTATGTTTCTGTCGGACCGATATTCGGCCGGAAACAACCGAATTCCGGCAGTACTTATAATTTCTGATTAATTTGTTTAGAGTGTTCACAATGGGACAAATTCAATCGGACTCGTGTTATGTCCTTACCGGATGATGTAAATACATTCTGGATTATTTGTCACGGTACAAGCCCCTTGTATATACTGCTATTTATGTATTAAATAAGAACTTCTGTGACTTGGGGATGTGAATTGATTAGGCGGATTTGCCTTCTGGATGGTTCATTGTTCCTCTGGCCGGCTTCTATTGTTGTAGTTTCCGAACTATGCTCCGAAGCCTCTAGGTAGCTCAATTCGTAGAGCGTCTGCCTTGTAAGCAGAGGGTCCTGAGTTCAAATCCCGGCTGATGAGCATTTTCTGTTTCAGTTCACTACTTATAAATCCCTACCGGATGTTCTGAATTTCGATCGAGAGGTGAGAAGACCTAGGCTTTTAATTTATTTATTTAACTAAATCAACGGCCAACAAGGGGCATAACCTATAAATGCTCGCACGCCTACCACTAGTCTTAAATCACTGACGGATGTTTTGAATTTCGATCGAGAGGTGAGGAGACGTAGGCTTTTGAGCTCGCAGGACTATCAAGTCGATAATTCCAATAGCCGGATTTGCCGGAATCCGCAAAAATGGAAAATTTTACAGTTCTAATAATATCTTTGTCCAGTTGTTTGTGTCGGTATTGGGACAAAAGACGTCTGATCTACCTATCTGCTTCGTTTTCCGACCGGATAATGGTACGACCGGAATCTGATATAAATAAATATTCTTTGAGCTCAAGCTGACTTTGAAACATATAATCAAATAATGTATACAGCGAATACGTCAGCTATGATTCTTCATCAGCGATATTTCGGCTCGTCTTGGCAAGGGTCCTCGTCAGGCTGTCAATCTTCTGGGTCAACGTCGGGTAAGGAAACAAACCTTTAATAATTAACTGAAGCTTCTACCGACTATAAATATCTTTTTAGGGCAAATTACCTCCAAATACCACTGTAAGGAAAAGACTAGCCCTGAGATTTAATTTTTGACACGGCCGCTATTTTTGCTGCACGATTGGGCGATGAGAGGAAAAGTTTGTTTCTGTATTTTGATCAACTTCTGTTTTGTTATTAAAAAGTCCGTTATTAATAACAAAACCGTTCTTAATGAAGAAGTCCAATGAATAGCCTACTCACCTTTCTGATCCTTTTCTCTTGTTTTCTTTTAGCAGCCATTCATCGTTCTTTGGCACATAATTGCACTGAAATTAAAGAGAACAAATTAGAAGAACAAGAGCAAGAATAAAAGTAAGCAGAGGCTTTACTAGCCAAAATGTTTTTTTTGGGGGGGACAAGGCATTTACCGACTGGCTGGTAATTTTTACCGACTGTTTTGACATGAAAACGACTGTTTTCAAGAGAAAAAAGACAGTTTTTAAAAAAATCGACTGATTTTCGGGAAAAACGACTGTTTTGACAAAAACTAGACTGATTTAAGAAAAAAACGATTGTTTTCATGAAAAAATCAACTGTTTTGACGTAAATTCGCGGCGCTTCGCGCATCTCGGTTATTTTTTTTACCAACTGGCCGACAACATTGGAGGGGGGGGGGAAATTCCCGTCAAATGTTGCCTTTAGCCATCAGAATCTTGAATCTCCTCAATAATTAAAAATTGTCAGTCTGCGGCACTACACCATCCAGGACATAGATAGAGGTTAATACTTACGGATTGATTCGGTCACAGTCGGTTTTGCCGAGAGAAGGTAAAGAGACGGCATTCAACGATTACTATGTCTAGGTATCAGGTGTCTATCCCTGATTTGATAGGTCTTTCCAGATTTTGAGGAATAATTACGCTCATTCTAATTCCCGGTTTTGACCCGATTCTTGAGATCACCGTGTCTCCAGCGGTAGGCTAGCTAGACAGTGGAAGACGAAACACCTTACCAATTGGTTTTATACGAGTTCGGCTCTGTTACTAATTTGTCTGTTGTTGTTTTTTTGCGAGTGGCACTAGATGGTTCTTAGTTTAATGAATACAAACAAAATCCCGTTTCGTCTTGACGGTGACCCACAACAGAAGGTGGATTTGTTGGAAGTAAAGGCGGAAAATCAGATTGGCATTAAGATGTCCATGTCTGTTGACGGACGTTAAAGAACAGAAAAGAGAAACCTTCACTTTTTCAACTGAATGGTAGTGCAAAACTTTAATTATCAGGGAGGTTCGCACCTCTTTTCTGCTGTGAGTAATTTAAAACATATCAAAGCAGTTATATTCAATTAAATTCAATTCAGTTCACTTTAATCCAAACGTACTTTAAACAAAGCAACAAATAAAACGCTCCCAAGAAGGGCGGGAGTGCACAACTTTTAATAACCTATTACAACGATAGTTAAAGCTTAACGAATAGGGCTGAAATAAGACAGTCTTGTTACACTTCACTTATATAGGATTGGAGACCCGGGGAAAATGAGTTACTTCGTTGCTTCGCTATTCATATGGTCGATTTTTATCGAATGAACATTTTCTTTAGGATTTGTCTCACCTCTATATATACGTTTGTAACTCGATGCTTGCACGATTACCGAAAATAAATATTTTCAGGGTTACACACCATAGTGGGCTTTCCTCGGAAGTGACCTTACAATCTGGAATAGAACTTTCCTAAGCTCCGCTTTATTAACCACTGAAACGCACACTTTTGTTGAAATTCAAATTTTTCGAGTAGGAGTGAAATTGGTTTCGTCGGGCCACCAGTGCATATTCTGAACGTCACTACTAGAGGCCAAGCGAAAAAATAAAAAAAAATCCCTTAGCAGAGCCAAAATAATTTAGTGTATCCAAATCCAAGACATAGATGACGATCATTGGTACAATAGGAACTAAATCGTATGGTGGTCCTGAACTGGAATTTGGAGAACTGAGCACCCCTTTCTTGTCGCTTACGTAATCAATTAAACAATCGTCTTTTATGTTCGACGATGCCGTCGTGTCGGGAAGTTCTACCTCTTGTAGTCCTTTATCTACTTGCGATCTCCATAACTTGCAAAATTGTACTAAGCAGTTTGATACATATCTGGCCCATTCCAACACCGCAGACTGCTATTTCACCGCGATCGCTGAGATTAAAACCCAAGTTGAAATTGATACCACAACGGGTTCGTGTCATGTGTTAACTGTCACCTTGGTCGGATTCCTTCGGTCCGACTGCATTTTCAAGGCGACTTTCAACCTATTGGCAGGCGAGGAACAAATGTCACTTATTTCATGTACGGTTCACATGATAGGCTTGGCAACGATCAAGACCTGGAATGGGTTGTTATGGTTACCCGGGCACTTCTTTTTATGTCACTTGCACTCTTCTCGAGTTAGGTACTTCCAGAAGTGCTAGGACGATAATACTTGGCAGGCATATTAGCGACCCGACTAAACTAACTTGGAAATAGTCATTTGCCCGATACGACCATCGTGGGGGGAGGGGGAGGTGGCGGAACTCGGAAAATAGGGGCATGCATAACTTTCGAACGGGTGATCGGATCTTAATGCAACTTGATATCTGGAAACATCTCGTGTCTCAGACGTCCCATTTCAAGTCCGGGCCGGATCCGATAAATCTGAGGGGGGAGTCGGAAGGGGGAACCGGAAATCGTGTGAAACTCTCAGAGTAGAGCGATCGGGATGAAACTTGCTGAGAAGAACAAGCACAACCTGAACCTGAACCTGAACACGCTCTAGATACAACACTGACAGAACTGGGGCGGATTCCGAAACTGTGGGGGGAGTTGGAGGGGGGTTCCGGAATTCCGGTGATCCGTAGTTAATGTACTTCCAGGTGGGCTAGGACGATAAAACTTGGCAGGCATATCAGGGACCCGACCAGATTAAGCTGGAAACAGTCATTTGCCCCATCCGACCATCGTGCGGGGACGGGGAGGTGGCGGAATCGCAAAACAGGGGCATGCATAACTCTCGAACGGGTGATCGGATCTTAATGAAACTTGATATCTGGAAAGACCTCGTGCCTCAGATGTGTCATTTCAAGTCTGGACCGGATCTGATGAATCTGAGGGGGGAGTCGGAGGGGAGAACCGGAAATCGTGTGAAACTCTCAGAGTAGAGCGATCGGGACGAAACTTGGTGAGAAGAACAAGCACAAGCTCTAGATACGTTACTGACGGAACTGGACCGGATTCCGAAACTGTGGGGGGAGTAGGAAGGGGTTAGTGTTAACGTACTTCCAGGTAGGCTAGGACGATAAAACCTGGCAGGCACATCAGGGACCCGACCAGAATAACTTGTGAACAGTCATTTGCCCGATCCGACCATCGTGGGGGAGGGAGAGACGGCGGAATCTGGAAATTAGTGGCATGCATAACTTTCGAACGGGTAATTGAGTCATAATAAAACTTGGTATCTTGAAATACTCATGTCTCCGATGTCCCATTTCAGTTCAGGACCGTATCCGATCCACTCGGGGGAGGGGGGTCGGAGGGGAGAACCGGAAATCTTTCGAAACGCGTAGAGTCGAGCAATCAGGATGAAACTTGGTGGGAAGTGACAGAATCGGACCTTATTCGGGTACCGAGTGGGGGGGGGGGGGGGGGGGTTGTATGGGGTGTCCGGAATTCCGGTGATCGTGAGTTAAGGTACTACCAGATGTGCTAGAACGATTTACTGGAGCAATAGAAACTTGACATCATTGGGTTAGACATCGTCACTTCTCCGATCCGATCATCCCTTAAAGAACTCATCTTAACCGCAAAGTGCAAAAAATACTTTTAAGCAAAATCTACTTTTTCATGACCGCCATGAGCACATAATCCTTTTTGCCTCCAGGGTTTTGTTTAGAAATTAATTTTTAGGGCCCTTAAAGTGCGCATCTTAACCGAAAAGTGAAAAAAATACTTTTGACCATCACTTCCATCTGGCCTAGCCTTGCAAGTGCCATATGAGCTTCCAGCTCTTGTTTGTTCAGTGTGTTCAGTTGCACTTATGTTTTTTTCTATTTTATGGCACTTGCAGCTTCGCTCAAATGCCATATACCGATCACTTTTCGGTCGGTCGGTCGGTCTGTCCACTGTTCTCAAGATAGGGTACTTCCAGATGTGCTAGGACGATGCAACTTGGTAAGCATATCACGGATCCGACCAAATTACCTTGAAAATGGTCACTTCCCCGATCCGACCAAAGTGGGGGAGTGGAGGGAGGGGAATCCTGAATACTGAGGTATGTATAACATTGGAATGGGTGATCGGATCTTACTGAATCTTGATATTTGGAACAACCTTGTGTCTCAGATGTCCCTTTTCAAGTCCGGTTCGTATCCGATAGACGTGGGGGGGGGCGCCGGAAGGGGGGAACCGGAAATCTTGAGACACGCTTAGAGTGAAGCCACCAGGATGAAACTTGGTGAGAAGAACAAGCACAAGCCTGGTACACCATAGACAGAACTGGACTAGGTTTGGACACTGTGGGAGGAGTTGGAGGGGGGTTCCGGAATTCCGATGATCCGGAGTTCAGGTAGCCTACTTCCAGGTGGGCTAGGACGATGAAATTTGGCAGGCATATCAGAGATCCAATCACATTAACCTGGAAATAGTCAGTTACCCAATCCGAACATCGTGAGGGCAGTGGAGGGAGGGGGAATCCGGAATCTTGAGGTATATAAAACTTTCGAACGGGTGACAGAATCTTAATGAAACTTGATATTTGGAAAGACCTCGTGTCTCGGGTGTCCCATTTTAAGTCCGAACCGGATCCGATGAATATGGGGGGGGGGGAGGTGGAGGGGAGACCGGAACTCTTGTGTAGAGTGGACCGATCGGGAAGAAACTTGGTGAGAAGAACAAGCACAAGAACTAGGTACCTCAGTGACAGAACCGGACCGGATTCGGGCACTGTGGGGGGGAGGGAGTTGTAGGTGGTCTGGAACTCCGGTGATCGCGAGTTAAGGTACTTCCAGATGTACTAGGACGATGAAACTTGGCTGGAACAGTAGAGACTCGAGAAGATTGGCTCACAAATTCTCACTTCCCATATCCGACCATCTCTTAAAGTACTCATCTTAACCGCAAAGTACAAGAAATACTATTAAGCAAAATATAAATTTTCATGATCTCAATCAGCCCATGATCATTTTGCCTTGAGAGTTTTGCTCAGAAATGAACTTCCATCTTCCTTAAGTGCGTAACTTATCCGCAAAGTGAAAAATTGCTTTTGACCAAACTATACATTGCATGATCACGAGGATCCATGATCATTTGTGCCACAGGGGTTTTGCTTTAAAATTTCTAGCATATTAGCCGAAAAGTGAAAAAAATAACTTTGAGCAAACGATACATATTTATGATCTCCAACGGCCCATGCTCATTTTTATAAGTGAATTCCTTAAAGTACAAACATTCTTTAGTGCAAAATATACATTTTATGACCCGATGAGTCCATCATTATTTTTGCCTGAGGGGTTTTGCTTACAGATGAATTTCTAGAGCCCTTACAGTGCGCATCGTCACAGCCTACTGCAAAAATAAAATAATTTGTACCAAACGATAGGCTACATTCTCGTATTTCCCGGAGGTCCATGACCGTTCTTATCTCAAGGGTTTTGCTTACAAATGATCAGAGAAAACCCTCGAATTGGCAAATTCCAGCTTTCATCCTCTGAGCTAGCCTTGCAAGTGCCATATGAGCTTCTAGCTTTTGTTCTTTAACTCCACTATCTGCACACAGACTGACTGTGTCACCTGAATAAGTCTAGAAAGGACGCACATCTGCGAAATTTCTATGTGTTGTTGATATTTATTTCAGTTGTATATTTTTTTGCTGTTAGTGTTTTCAGTTGCAATTACGTTTCTTTCTCTTTTTCCTTTACTTCATACCTGCATAAGTCTAGCGGCAAATACTTGTTCAAGCTTCCAAAAGGGTGACTCCGTAGTGAGTTCTCGTTCGTTTGTGTTGTTGATTTGTGTTCTATTGTTTATTGAATAAGTCCAGCCTGTACAACAAGGGATGTACATCTAGAATCTTGGAACAAAGTCCGCATGGAGGCATTCCCCATTTTCTCATTGTTTTCCGCTAGGGGAATCTCCAGGAAGTGCCCCCTCCATTATCGCGGTTCCCTTCCGTTTCTCCAAGGAGTCCCAGGAGAACTTAGTATGTCTCTAACCCTGTCCGACTTGTCGTATGTTGTCGATCGCTTTCTTCCCCAAACGTTCTTTTTGCCAACTTGGTTTACGCAAAGCTGCATCATTAATTGCGGTGTACGGAAATTAATCGTGCAGTGAGTGTCATCAATATTGTCTTATTCGCGGTTGATGAAGTACATTCCAATGACAGACGATCCCTTACTTCCCGCAGAGTCACAGCAAGAGAACTACTGTGGAGTCATCGCGGCATCCACGCCGTTATATATTTGAAAATCACGCGGCGTTTAGAATGGAGATTAGGCGATGAACAACATAGAGGTTTGTTTGCGTTGTGATTTATTGAGGCATTTTTTCTGCTTTCTGGGTGATTTTATTCTTTCCTGCTGGTTTGTAGTCTGGTGAGTTTATACAAGTGATTTCAAGTGGAAGGGAAAAGAATGCTTTGAGAAACTCATGAATTTCGAGATTTTCGGGGGATTGGTGACAGGGCATGGGGAATGGTCTGATTTTACTTATCCATTCTACTGGAAAATGAGGAAACTCGGTCTCGTATTCCTACTATCACTCTGTTTTACACGGACAGTTATGATCTTCAGAATCGAAACAAAAAGTCGAGAAAGAACGATAAGAACACATAACTTTATGAAACTAATATAATGAAGAACATACTATTTAGATAACGATTGCAGACATGAAAATTACTACAGAAAACAAAAAGTCCATGACAGGGAAGAAATTCAAATCTTTTTTATAAAAAAAAGGCCTTATTAGGGGTACAGCTGTGCATTATTTAAATTATACGAAAAACTATATTATCAAATCACTAATCAAATATTAGAAATGATCGTTACGTTGATTTGTGTTAAGACATATTGGCTTGTTTCACTGGTTTCGGATTCCATATTTTTATTTCGTCCAAGTTCATTCAGAAGGGAGATGCAGGCGAGAAACCAGTCTGGTCTGGAAGTTAGGTGCGCTTGATCCTGCAAACCCGGAATCTAGAAGAATGTCATGGGGGCATTACATTCGACGGAAGCAATGAATGTGCAAATGGTTGATTGGAAGACAAATAAAGATTTGCCTATCTAGGAAACTTTTAAGAACATCGAAATTCGCTGTCGTCATTATCGTGGGGTTTTCTTCTCTGTTCAGGTGTCTGTTCACACTAAGGTGTTTTTCAACGTGGAGCCTGCCTTTTACTGTGTTACCGGATATCCTGCAAAACATTGTGTACGCTAACCGACAATTTTTCTTCATACGAATTCACTTGCTACCCACGCCATTTATCCTTTTGCCACAGACACTCCTCAATAACCCTCTCATTCCCTAATATCTCGGTTGGTATTACATTATGTCCACAGAGCAGTGTTTGCGCCGACTGACAGATTTCACCTAGTGAGTTCATTTACTATCCTTATCAAATTTCTTTTTGCTACAAGAATCACTCAACGACCCCCCCCCCCCATTCCGTAATATCTCAGTCGGTATTACCGTCCCGTGATGCCATTTTCATAAAATTGTTTTTCCCCACATTTCGAAATTCGGTGATTTAACGTGTTTATTGGTTCCCCTTTCTTTATCGAATTTGCTAATTCGTCCGATTTTTGTTCACTCCGCATCGATTTCACCGCATTCGGTCTGTCCCTTAGTAAATTAGGTGACTTAACCTGTTTAGTTGGTCTCATTCGTTAGCGAATTCGGTAATTCACCTGACTTCTCTCAAGTCCATATCTGTTCTACCGCATTCGGTCAGTCCATTTCATAATCCGGTCATTAATCAAATTCATTTGGTTCTGATTCGTGACCGAATTCGATAATTCATCCAACTTTTGTTCAGTCCGCATGCGATTTCGCCGCATTCAGTCCGTCCTTGCGTAAGCTTGATGATTTAACCTGTCTTTTGGTATCATTCTCCACCGAATTTAGTAATTCGGTCGCGTTCGGTCAGTCTATTTCACAATTCGGTCACTAATTTGATTCATTTTGTTTTGATTCGTGACTGATTCGTCCTTGCGTAAATTTGATGATTTAACCTGTTATTTTGATATCATTCTCCACCGAATTCGGTAATTCGGTCAGTCCATTTTGTTGTGATTCGTGACCGAATACGATAAATCATCCAACCTTTGTTCAGTCCGCACCGATTTAGTCGCATTCCGTCCGCCGTCCGTCCCTGCGTAAATTCGGTGCTTTAACCTGATTATTTGGTCTCATTCTCTACCGAATTCGGTAATTCAGTCGTATTCGGTCAGTCCATTTCATAATTAAATTTGGGGAGATTCATACGGTTCTGATTCGTTAATGAATACGGTAATTCACAGGATTTTTTTTTAGTCCGTTTATATTACTAGACTTGCCGAATTCGGTTGTTTTAGGTGATTCTAACAAGAGTATTATTCCATTACGAAATTCGGTTGGAATACCGCTCTTGATCTGTTCCTTATTTTGTTTAGTTGGTTTTTCGGTATACTACGAATTCATTCAACCCAGTTACTGAGTTTGGTAATTTAAGTGGCATTTATTTAGCTCTCGTTCTTTACCCTTTACGGTAGCTTAAACTGCTTGCCGTTCATTTTTTTACCTCTTAGGATTGCAGTGCTTCAGGAATAAGCACGTCTCTTGACGTGACAAACAGCCTACTCTTGTTTGCTGTAAATTCCGAATAAATGTACTTTGTATCCACTTTACCCTGGATCGCCCCTTTCGTTGCCAGAGAACTCTGGGTTGAATATATAACATTGGAATCGCAGAAAGGCACTTTTATCATCAGTGTTTCCACAAAACTTCGCCTGCGGCGCATTTCGCAGTCTTTCACTGGTTAGACAAAGGTTGCCTCATTTAATTGGCGTTTGAGGCCTGGAATTTTGGGGGGCTTGAACTATGTTAAAACCTAGAATTTGCATGGGAAGTAGTTAAATGTTAATCATGGACACAGCCGAAGTTGTCGCTATGCAGCAACACCGTTTTTTGCGATTATTTAAATTCCTATTGGCAAAACTGGAAAGGTCTTCCAAAGGTAAATCGCTAGTGCGGCGTATCCCTGAAAAAAAAAAAATAGAAGCGGAAAAGCGTGAAAACGCGCCAATTTTTCTATTAGGCTTGTTTGTATACACTCAGCAACTTTCTACGTTGTAGCTTCATAAAGGTAACTCGCTGTGTTTTTACAATTTTTTTTTAATACATTCAGTAAAAATCAGGTACCAATTCGGTCAATTGTACCAGGTGCACCCCCCCCCACAATGATGAAAGGCTCGGAACGCCCCTGCCCACAAATATCGCTCAATGACCCTCCCATTTCAATATCTCGGTCAGTATTACCTGATGTCCTTCAAAACACTGTGTACGCTCACCGACAAAGTATACCGCGTGAGTTCATTTCCTATCCATATCATATATTTTCCTCTGATGACCCTTTCATTCCCAAATGACTCGATCAGTATTCCCTGATGTCTTCCAAAACATTATTTTACGACGACCGATACCTGAGTTCGTTTCCTCTCCATATCAAATATCCCTTTTCAAAAAATATCCCTAAATAATCCTCTCATTCCCTAATATCTCGGTCAATATTACCTGACGTACTCAATAACATTGTGTAGGCTTGAAAGACCGAAATAAATTCAATCAAGTGAGTTCATTTCCTATCCTTTCGTCACAAATATCCCTCAATGACCCTCCCATTCCCAACCCTCCCATTCCCAAATATCTCGGCCGGTGTCCTCTTATGTCCTCCGGAACATCGTTCACACCGACTGAAATAAATTCTAACATACATAATATAAATTCTTCATTTCCTATACGTATCAGATATCCTTTTGCTACAAACGAACGAATGAAACATTTTACTACCCATTAACAAAAATAAGAAAGCGTTGACCTGAACACAAAATCTAACTTATCTCATCAGAAAAGAATATCTATCCAGGGGTGAGCAACATTCTTATTATTAAGGTTTGCTACACGGTCATCAACCCTTAGAACAGGGTGTGCGATAGAGTCTTCTGAATCAAGTACCGGTCCCGAGCCGAACTAGTTGAAGAAGAAACTTGGCAAGTTTGAAAAATAACTCTCTGAACTCTTTCTTACCTGTACCGGCCAGAAGATCCCGAAACGATCCCATAAAGAGTAAATGAGGCAATGCCACAGTAAAGCTCTGCAAGGAGCTTCTTTCGGTATAAATGACTTGACTTGCTTTATTTACTACTAAATACAAAATAAACTATAAAAACACGCAACCGCCCGGGGAAGGTTCAAAAAGCCTGATGATGGACGGCTGCAGTCCTCTGATTCTCAACCTGTATAAATTTCATTAAAAAAATCAATAACTTGCGTCGGAACAAGCGACGCCTAGGCTGCGTGGCATTTAAGTGGCCTTCGAGGTTGTTATTCCGATATCAGCCCAGATGGAGGTAAGTTAAATATTAACTTTTTTTAGCAGAATACTTTTTTTTAGGAAGGACCCATTGTTCTTTGGTAGTACTGTTTTGCTACTTGTGTAGGGAATTTTGCTTCAGTGAAGTGGCAACCCAAGCCAACTTTTGATCTATGAAAATGACTTGTTGTGAACCGGGTACTTCTGTTTCTATCAATACAATTTTTATCTAACACTGTAAAAAACAATCCTGCACTATTTTCTACGGGGATTACTCTTATCTCTAAAAAGATAATCTTGTCTCCAATTCGGACTAATCTTATCTCGGTAGAGATAAAGATTAATCCCAGTAGCAAATACTGTAGTTAAGTTTAATCCTCACTCGGAGAAACTTTTTACAGTGAAGAAACACATTAGCGGTAGCACATGAGAGATAGAACTAAAATCAGAGGAAACCAGTGTTGCCACTGGTCGCAGAATTTTGCGATTTGTCACAGATCTTCGCCACTTCGACTCAGTGGACATGCTGAGTTTCTTTTCCTCAATGACCTTCTCATTCCCTAATATTTCGTTCGATATTTCCTGATATCCTTCCAGATCACTTTGTAAACCGATCAACCAAACTTCCATCATGTGAAATCATTTTCTAACCGTCAAAATATCCTTTTAACATAAATATCCCTCAATGAGTCTCTCATTCCCTAATATCTCGTTTGGGTTAATTAGGGAACATTTCAAAGCCAAACATTCACTTCTTCCACAAGATTCGGATCATTCCTGAGCCTAGGAATACGATAAGCGAAACTAATGTAACAGCAAGGGATGCCGTATTCGAATAACAAACACCTCTCAGCACATGCTGAGATCTCTTGATGTATTGAATAGATCTTTCACTTTGAAGGGATTTTAAGATCGCGAAACGGAGCAGGAATTTGTTGGCAATTCATTGTAAGCAGACGTGGATCGTAGATAGGTTTTTCGGATCAAAGGGGTGGAACTAGGATGAATAATTCAGCTAAAAACTCCGATCGAATATCAATAAAACCATTTCCCAGAATCATTTGACAGCATTTTTGCCAATCCCGTAATAAGACTACACTTATTATAATCCCACTCCACTTATGCCACCCTTTAAAGAGTGCTCTATTTGGGATACCAAAACGTAAGTGGAGGGATACCTATGACTTCCTAAAAGCTGTCCGTCCGTCTGTCGGTGCGCCCGCCTGTCAGTACGACAACTCTCGAAGGGGTAGAGATATTTTCTTCAAACTTGGTATGAGGATCCTTCGGATCAAGTTCGTAGATGAGCCCTGTAGCCCAATCTTTAGGGGTGGGGAGGGGGTTTCAAGTTAAGGGATGAGATAAAATATGTTTTGAAGTTACTGAGATAGTCGTTTTAAAGGGAAGGTGACATGCTGAATCCATATATGAGCTTTTTCTTCTGCCGGACAAACAGTTCAGCCAGAATCCGGCAAAAAACGAAAATTTGGTAGAAGTTAAAAGTTGTTTCTGAAGTCGATCGGATATTCGGTACTGGGGTAAAGAGACGTGCTGAATCCAGCTTTGGACATTATATTCTTATCGTACAAGTAGTTCATCAGGAATCCTGCCAAAGGCGGAAATTTGGTGAGAATAAAAGTTGTTTTCTCAACTCGATTAAGGAGCTGATATAGGGCTAAGGAGACTTGCTGAGTCCATTTTTTTAACTTCGTTTCCTTGACCGATAAGCTGTCCGTCCAGAATCTGGCCGGAATATCTTCAAATCAAACCTTTTTTTTTACTCGAAGGAAATTCCTTCGAAGTCGATAAGAGATTTGACTGAGGGGTAAAGATAAATCGTGAATCCGTACTTGAACTTCATTGATTCATTGGACAAGGAATTCGTCCGGAATTCCTTCATTTCCGGAACAGCGAAGGATTATTTATACCTGATAGAAGTATTCTGCATGAGTTAATCGACTGACGAGCCACCTCTTCTGAATTTGGAAACCAAATAACACTGAAAGGGAGTTCTGGGGAAGACAGACGATCAGTGTATATTGGTCCCAGACTGGAATTATCGCTCGTATATCCAGCTCTACCAATACTCCGGTAAGGAGTATAACTTTCCGGTCGGCATCCCGTGTTTCCGGAATCGGTCAAGTTTTCTCAGATGGAACTGATGAAATTGGAGAGATTCTGCCTGGGAAAACACGACTGATGCAAGTAGGGAAAATGGGTCGTGGACTGCAATTCCTGCCAGAATATTTAGCACTAACATTAACATACACGGAAAATGAGGGTTTAAGAAATCCCGGCAGCACCTGATGAAAATAGAGAAATCCCGCCATCAAGGGAATGTCGACGGTGGACTGGAATTCTTGCTAGGATTTTTCATGCAATCATCTCTTACGGGAAAATAAGTTTTTCAACTTTTCCGCACGGTACCGACGACGGAGAAATTCCACCCCGGAATCCCTGACCGATTTAATCAGTGTATGTTGGTCGAAGGCTGGATTCCCACCAGGATATCCAGCACTACCATCAATCCGGTGAGAAAAACTTCCGATTTTCCAACTTTCCGGCCGGCTTTCCGGCGCTGGTCAGGTTTCCTGGCAGGAATGGATGCAAATGAAGACATTGTTTATTTATTTATCTATTAATAGAAAAAGAGGTTAAGCCGAAGCTTCTCTCCCTACAAAACACAGGGAAACACACAGGAAAACCCCTGGCACAAGCGCGTGTAAACCTTCTGCCAAGCTGTTTCGAGAATAAACAGTGGGATGTGGTTGATTATTTATTTTTTATTTTTATTCTTTTAGAACATGGTTTCTTACGTAAAAGTATTGAATTGAACTGAATCACCATTAATCCATGAGGAAACGTAGCGATTTTCCAACTTTCCGGCCGGCCTTCCGGCATCGGTCAGGTTTTCCGGTCGGTATGGATGGAGCAATTCTTGCCGGGAAACCCGCAGCATAAGCGCGTGTAAACCGTCTGCCAAGCTGTTTCGTGAATAGTAGTCTATAAAAATAAAACACGACACGGATCATAACTTCACGCAGGCGGTAACCCGGCAAAGAGGGCGATATGATTGAAGTGTCACGGACTATTAGATTCCCTTCTACTGGAAAAATAGCGATAAGAACTGATCGACGTTTTCTGTTTGAGAGCCAAGTTTCTGGCGTATTGGCCTTTTGAGAGTATTGGCCAGTAAATTAAGCCATTTCGGTGAACGGAAAACCTGCTCTTGGAAGAAGTATCTCTTCAGGGAGAATGGGGATCCAAATCGAGGAAAGATGGCAATTATACAATGGAAGCGATGGCATAAGAGGCATTCTAGAAGTGAACTGATTGCGGTCTTGTGAAGGATCTTCCTGTTTTCCTTAAAGCACTACTGGCACCTGGCAGGTTGTATTACGTATTCCCTCGTATCTGAAAGGTGAAATAATGGAACAGAGACAAATTATTGAAAACTGCACTGTCAGAAGTTTCATAACGAATAACACAAGGATGCGCAGTTTCAACAGATCAAATTTTTCAAATGTTACGCATTGAAACATTATGCATACAAGTTTGTCGTCATGCTATCGGAGTCAGTAGATGCTTTTACCGCTGTTCCTGGCCATGTTACGCATAACGTTTCATGCATAACGTTTGCAAAAGCACAACATATAACATACCAAGTGTTATCTGTTGAAACCGCGCATCCTTGCGCTATTTGTTATGAAACTTCTGACAGTGTAGTCAGGGGCGTCACGACTGGGGAGGGGGCGCCTCCTCCCCCCCCCCAATGCTGTCGGCCAGTCGGGAAAAAATAACCGAGTTGTTGATTTGACGATTTCTCGTCAAAACAATTGATTTTTTTACATGAAAACAGTGGATTTCAGTGAATTTTTCTGAAAATCAGTCGATTTTTTTCAAAAATTTCATTTTTGTTGTTGAAAACAGTCGTTTTTTCTGCAGAAAAAGTCGGTAAAAATTACCAGCCAGTCGGTAAATGCCTCGTCCCTCCCCCAAACATTTTGGCTAGTAACACCTCTGAGTGTAGTTATTACTTTTCAACGTGCCATGCGATGAGGCTGCACTATATTTGCGGCAGATTTGAGGCGGCAAAGACATTCATGACTTTATCATGCATGAAGTATAAAGCCTCAAAGCTACCTCAGGGGAAATGCAGCATTATATCATGGCACGCTCGACTCTACGAAGCGAAAAGTCAGAACTCCTATGCCGAAGGAAAATTTTAGAAATTTCTCTTTGCTATACTATTTTATTTGAAACGTTGAGCTCAGTCTTCGTATTAGCTAGGATTAATGTAGAGTTGGCGTGGTGGCGGTAACCCCCTCTTCGCATTTAACGATTTTGATCTCGGATCACATGAACCACTACCTGCGCTACCTGCACTAATGAGTTGGCGGAAAACATATGGTGGCGGTGGACCTACCAAAATATTTGACCCTTTCGTCTGACCCAACTAATCCTCTTGATGATGCAAGATTTCCTGGGCGGCGGAAAACATACGGTGGCGCTGGAGCACGGTGGCGTTAGGACACCCACTACCTTTAAACGACGAGACAGCTTCACTGGAGCCGTCGAAGGGGTGGAAACTTATCACCAACGGAAAATCCTAGAAGACAGACGCTTTTACTAATTAGACAAAGAATTTGGATTAAGTTGCATTCCCTAATTAACGAAAGGAAGGAATGTTTGGCACATAGCATATGCTCAAGTACGTAAAATCATGCCAGAGTACACTGTGAAATGTCTTCTACTAGAAACACAGTTCGATAAACAAAACATTTTACACCAGCAAAACAATACATTATTATTAAACGACAACAAAAAAAAACAAATCACTAATTAATTAAATGACAAAAATAATACATATTTGTTCAATCCCCCATTCTAACTTGCTGTTAATATATTTGACAGCGTTAAACGGGTCACAGGTTCTTTTTTCTGGATTGAGACTAAAGAAGACCCTTGCCAAGAAGGGCCAAAATATCGTTATAATAAAACACAGCTCATGTAAATATTCCTTCAGCCCAAGCTGACTGCGTATCCTATTTGACAGTCCAAAACTCTTGCCAAGACGGGCCGAAATGTACCTCTAATAAAATTCAGCTGATGTATCCGTTTTGCACTGTCAAATATCAGCTAATGTATCCGGTTAAAGAGGTCAAATATGATTCGTAGTCAACTTGGACCAAAGGAATAT
This sequence comes from Branchinecta lynchi, assembly GCA_023053575.1. Lineage (NCBI taxonomy): Eukaryota > Metazoa > Arthropoda > Branchiopoda > Anostraca > Branchinectidae > Branchinecta > Branchinecta lynchi. The sequence continues at coordinate 19,050,989 of JAKZAP010000002.1, forward strand.
TTACTGTTATCTTTTATTTTATTTTTGCTAAGCACAAACACCATTGATCAGACGACTTCAAAGAACCGAAGCGAGTATACTAACATGTAAAAGTTTGTCCTTTGGGCACACCATTTACTGAATTAGTTTCCCATTCCAAGACAGATGGCAAAACTGCCACGACACAATATCCTGTCTATTTTTGTAGAACAGCGGCAATTGTTTTCACGCTGTGTGACCTGCATCAAACCATACAGGGATAAAAGGAACCATACTGTTCCCCTCCATACTCAATTCGTTATTGCGCAACAGGTTCCACCCTTCTGGAAAATAGGCCTAGGATAACTGTGACCAACCAAGTAATGATATTTTGTTGGGAAGTGCTTTTTCTCGACTATTAAAGTCCGTATACAAACAAATATACACATAAGCACACATACCCGATGAAAAATGTTTAGCCTGCGTAGTAGTATGGTAGTAGTACGAAAAAGTTATATGTAATACTATGTAATAGCAAGAATACTACCATTTAATGTGCCTCAGACTGGTCCAATTTAAGTAGTAGTATCCAGTAGCATCCTCTCTTGCCATAGTAGCATCCAGTCTTGCTAATAGTAGCATATAGTAGTATGCAGTAACACGGTAGTCTTGAAATAGAAGCACGTAGTAGCATCAGTAGTAGCAAGCTACTTTTTCGTACTTCTTCATAGTACTACTTTGAGATGAACTTTTCATCGGGTATACCGTATACCTATAAGACACCAATCTATTCTTTAAATGTAAAAGATTGTCGGTCTCAACAGCAACCCATTTCGATGCAGAGAGACAACAAAAATAAAAGAAAACATCAAAATTTTTAGAAAGCACCAACTGTTCACCAGTTCATAACCAAAAATAAATAAAATACCACAGCTCATTATTGACTGTTCTGATTTTTATAAAATTGTTCTGAAATTTTTCTAGAACGTTATCTTGGTCGACGAACAGGGCTCTGACACTTTGGACTTCGAAAACTTTCAACAATGAACCAATAGCCTATTTTTACATTGTGTTATTACTGTTATTATACTGCTCATGATAGGAATTGCGACATCGCTTAATCGTTCGAAATCATTGACAAGCGATGAACAAAGGGGTTCGAGACTATTGAATTAAGAACTTAAAGTTTAACCGAAAAGGGCTGAGATAGGAGAGTCTAGTTAATCACTTATTCACTTAAAGTTTACCTGAAAAGCCAACTTATTCTTGTGTCATTTAATTGAATACACTGATTTTTGGGGGATTCTGCAAAGGGATTTATTTTATTTTCCACTATCAGCTCTAGTCATGACGTTCAGAATATCTGCGGCCGTCCCCACAACGAAAATTCTACTATGATACGGGAAATTTTAATCTCAACACAAACGCGGCTTTTCAGTCGGCAGTGGTGAGATTGCAGTGCCTGAACACAAAAAATCATAAATCTTTCTCGTAAGGGATGGCCTACAACAAAAGTACAAGCGCATAGAGAAAATTCCATTATTTCAAAATCGATTATTCATGAATTGCGGAAAAACAAGTAACGCATTTCAGCGGGTCTTCAAGCCAATTTTATTGAATAAGTGATGGGTAACTAGATTGTCCTATCCCAGCCTTTTTGGTAGGCTTGAAGACCTGATGAAAGTGAGTTGCTTTGTTGCTTTGCTATTCACGAATAATCGATTTTCAAATAGTGGAATTTTCCTGCCGGGATTTTTTGTACCTGTGTGCGCTTGTACCTGTGTTGTATACCTGACGAATATCATTTACGAAAAATAAGTGTCCATGCAGTCAGCTGCCTTCCTCAAGATGGTTATTGGCCACTGAAAAGCTGCGTTTCGATTGAAATTCAGATTTTCCGCGTCATAGTAGAATTTTGCGTGGTGAAGACGGCGTAGACACCCTGAACGTGATTCTAGAGCGAATAGTGAAAAATAAAAATATCCCTTTACACAATCTAAATGTCTTCAGTTAAATGGTAGAAAAATAAAAAAAATTGATAGTGCAAAACGGATCCAAAAATAAGTTGGCTTTTCAACTTTAAGGAAGTAAATGTACTCGCGATTTTGTCATAGTACAGTCATACTCTAATGGAAGGAAAAGTTACAGGTGTCAGGAAATAAAGATTAAAGTTGGTTGTAAGCAGAAACAGCGTCCTCAGGGACGTCTCCGGCCTAGACCTACTCTGCGTGTATAGATATATAAATAGGTTGACAGATTTTAATGCACAAAAGACAAAAAGGGCCATCGCACCAAAACAACAAGAAAAACATATAAGAAATGAACAATGTCCTAAATTTGAAACTACAGGGATATACAGTTTCCCTGTGAGCTAGTACTATCAGGAGCAATATTCCCAACCGTTAAATATTCTGAAAAGTTTTCTCTTTCATTCTCTCAATACTCCACTCACTTCCATACTCCTAACCACTACTCAAAACAACTCGTGTCTCAATCCATTCAATTCCACACACTCTCCTACAAAATGACCCATACTTTCTTTCTCGCATCCACACGAGGGGCAAGAGTAAGGACCAGTTTCAACCCCAACTTTACTCAAATATTTTCTTCTTTTGCCAAGGTGTTCCTACGTAGAAACTACGTAAGTAAAATATGTCCAAAAAAGTTAGATTTTGGTCATATTTTACGGCGTCTTTCAAAGTTTGGTTACCTCCGAAGCGTACCTCTTTTCTTCGCGATCGCAGAAATTTCACCGGAATTTGAGAGAGAGAGACAAATTCAATGTATAATGGAGTTTTACAAAAAAAAATTATTCAATATCATAACAGACAGGCCCGTATCCAGGAACTTGATACAGCCTTGATAACAGACCTGCCACGTGAAAATCTATACAAATTTGTTTGTGACAGGACTCGATAATTTAATCACTTAGCATAATTATACCGGGAAAAAAAGAGAAGGGAAAAAAAACAATGCAATACTATACATAAACAAATACATAAAAAAAAAAAATCAATATTGTAGATAATTAGAAGGCAATTAAACCTCGTGGCAATCCGGAACGGATTCGTACCCAAGAATTCTCCTCACCCATCTTTACTCATCAAAAAACTTTTCATCCTACTTTTAACTGAACACGTGCTATTTACCCTGATGTGCACCTAACCCTAGTACTTTGATTCGAGTTCCAGACGAATATGGACAGCTCCAAAGGGCGAGCCAAGAGGAAATTTCAAAGTCCATTTACGACTCCCTTCCGACACCTTCGCAACGCATGCTAGCCAAACAAAACACATGTGCCAATTCAAAGTCATGGAGTTATGAACCTAACCCCGGTCCCAGAATAGTCTTCAATCACGGTCTATACAGGAATTGTCAATCTAACAAAGACATAAGGTTAGGGAATTCCCAACAAAAAGATATTTTCACAGCACGGGTCAGAATCTGTGACACAAACTTTTGTCTGTTTGGGATAGCGTTTCCGAAGAAGAAATGAAAGTCGGATTTATGAAGTTATCTGTATTGTAGTCACTACCAGTCATTGTAACTGTGGCTTGTATTGTTGCGTTTTCGGTGTCAGGAAAAAGGCAAGGACACCTAGGGGTAGAAGTCAATGATTTTAGTTTACGGGTTAGCTTCTATGAAATAGCTCGTGCGTCGAACAAAAAGAAACAGTTCCCCTATAACAATACGATATGATAAGATATTTATTGTAAAGAAGCTGGAGAGCCATGGCAACCCAAATATACAAAACAACTATAGTAAGGTAAGGTAAGGTAAGGTACAATTTTAACGGCAAAAATAAATAAACCTGGTGTTTCTTAAAAGCATCAGACATGCCAGTGGCATAAAAAACGACGCTTCACTAATTCTGATGGGATTTTAAAAATTATCAATACAATTCTAGCCTAAGCTATTGTAAAGAAAAAACAAACGAACAACTATCACACATCAACACTGAAATTTAAGGACAACACGAGAATTTACGACAACAGACATATGACTAAAGAAAAAATGAAAAATAAAAAAGGTTTGCGACATGGGTCTGATCTTCCTCCGAGCACAAACAAAAATGAATCGATTAAATCAGATAGAAGAAATATAATTGCTAGATAACACAAATCTTTTTAGAGCTCTTTTAAATACTTTCCTATCTTCGGACACCCTGGCAGTTTCAGGCAAAGAATTCGTACCAAATGGTAAACCTTCATTTCGTCGAACAAATACATGAAATTCCCGCGATGCCTCATTCCGAGCTTGAGGAGTTTCTCCAAACTCGTTATCAACATAAGACATTCATTCCTCATCGCACCATCCATTCCTTATCATACACTCCCTCTCCAAAAACCTCATGCCTCAACTAACCAACTCACTAGATGTACGTTCACATACATGTCATATTCTGTCGACGAAAAGAGAGTGGCAGCGATATTTCGGCCCTTGTCAAGCTGTTTCAACAGCCTGGCGAGGATCCTTGCCCAGTGAATTAGTTGGTTTGATAGTTGATGTGTGAACTGTGGAGGTACTTCAAATGTTTGATATCCAGAATTGAATACGTAAAAATGAAGATAACGGTAACCTTAAATTAAAGATAAAATTTTGATATTTTCTCGCACAAATGTAAGTTAGATTTTGAAAAAAGAGAAACAATTTTGAATTTCATAAAATTACAAAGGTTTAGTAGTTGCAGTTGTTTTATAAAGGAACCGGTAAAAAATAATTTTCAACGAACGCAACTAAAATATTGCTTGGAATCATTCTGAAATTCTATCACATACCTTAATCTTGACCCCAATAAATTGAAATCTGTCTCAGAGGCGTTGCAGTTAAATTTTACTATGCCGAAAGGAACTGTTGACCGCAGTGCCCCCCGCGGCAGTACTAAGAATAATACGAGGCACGGAACTTTTGACGACCATTATCGTTGACGGTTTTTACTAACAAATGCTTGATTTATCGTTTTTCTCCGCATTTTGGGCCACGTTTTAAATGACTAACCGAGCCCATGTCATGTGGGTCGGAGCTAAACGCCGCCACACCCCTCAGAAGCAGATGCTGGATGAAATCCCTAGTCCCAAACCAATTTCGTACAATGGGGCGGACTAGCGTAATTTCTAGGTCGAAAAAAGATACAGAGTTCCTTTTTTAATTCATTAAATTTATAGTGGTAGAATTCTTTAGAAAAAAATTAATATAGAAGTAAAAGTATGATGAGTGAATCGGAGGTGGGATTTAGTGAAAATCGTTAGCTCAGACGAAGTGAGTAATGTTTGCTTTATATGACCCGAAAACTTGACAAAAACACATCTGTATCGATCTGTTGTACGGGATGGGGAGTACCTTATTTAATTAACTTTGTCCTTACGAGGGAATACTCTGATACAAACAAAAATATAACATGATAATACACACAAAAAAACAGCCATGACCGGGTGTGGGGGGACAAGTCCGCACTAAGGCGATACACCGGTTTAACAACGGTAGAAAATAGTAACTTAATAACCTAACCTAATATAACCTAGCCTTTAATCTAGATATCCATTCATCCCAGCAGTGTTGCCAGCGCTTCGAACGAAAAGGTGCAACAACTTGGCAGAAAAATGTATGCTACGACTGACCCAAAAATTGTACCATTTTCAATTTTTGTTATCATCGGCGATGGACAATATTAGGAAATATACATAATATAAGAAAAAAAATATCGGATATTTTCTTTTCACTTCTTTCTTTGCTGAAAATACCCCCAAATACCCCCCCCCCCCCCCCCAAAAAAAAATTTCATCAAAGTATTTTTATCAATTTGACTGAAAAGTAGAAGCTGAAATTTATGCATAGTGGAAAATTAGCTCCCACCAATTTATTATGCCCAGAAGTTGAATTCAATGCAGAATTCGCTAAACGCTAACTAAAACCGAGTTGACATGACAAGCTACTGTCAGAAGGTGAAGTTGGAATTTTTGGTGTGATGCAACAGTATGATTTATTTATGTTTATTTCTGCCAACAATTAAGTTGATTTCTAATCAGAAAAAGATAACTAGAGAAGGGTATTTTCATGTAGTACGGAACATCAAATCGCCTATACATGCCGCCGACGAGTATCCATCTTAGCTGGAAAGAAGAAGACGGGTCACACCAAAACCAAAATGCATAAAAATGTCTACCCTTCCGACGGCCCAATCGAACAGCAAAAAACAGCAGCCGTGTCCAGAACCAAATCACAGCACCAGCTTTAACTCCAACCAATTTTCAGAGAAGAAGTTCACAAAATCAGATATTTAAGGAAGAATCTTTAATTGTTTTTCCACAAGTTTATTTTCCAGATCGAGTCCGAAGAGGACCCTTGCCAAGACGGGTCGAAATATAGCTCTAATAAAATGTAGCTGACGCATCCGTTTTGCATCGTCAAATATCACCTATAACCTAACCTTAAGAATAACCTAAATCAGAAGCGTGCTAGCCTTCGCAATAATCGCAATGTTTAGGTCGCGACTCCAAACTAGAATTCGGTTCAAGCGCCAGTTCAGTTCGGTTTTACTTAAAGCACAACTCATACTAAAAATTACCTTTTCACTATGAAACGGATGAGAAGAAACGTTTTTCGAAAATACCATTACTTTCTACCTGAATTTCGCGATTCTCTTGTTAGCGCGTGTCGACTCTATCCAGCCTCCCTGCTCTGCGACGCGGCGGCTGGGCGCAAAACATTTCAAAACTGAACGCGTCGTGGTTAAAAAGACGGAAATTAAGCAAATAAAGAAAGTAAAAAAGAGAAGATTCTCATATCCTTATGTGTGAAAGAGTTGTCAGTGGACATTTCCAAGATTCTGGCAAACTTTACGTTGTCTGACGGGCAAAAGTCGCCACGGCCGAAAAAGCGCTAAAAATGCATAGGCACAAAACGAAAAAATGGAGAAAGGTGGGGATTTTAGAAGCTTATAATTCCATAAGGGAGCTAGGTATGTTATAAAAGGCAGAATAAGCAAGACAGGTCCTTTAAAGACATTGTTGCATTTATTGCATTATTATTTCGGCAGATCCCAGCATTATTGCTCGGAAGTTCGGTGTTCCAGATAATTCAGAGAAATTACCCTCCTGATTATGTATATTTGCATAGTTATTTTTAGCATTTTCTTTCTTTCTTTGTTTACTCCACTTGCCTTCTTTTGTAGAATTGTGGGTAATAAAGAAGTGATGATGATTATAAATGGAGAATTCATGTTTAATATAGCGATATCACAGATGTATGGTACATTAATGTTTTTACGATTCTTTTAAATCTGGCGAGTGACCTACCCACGTTGTTAGCGGAACACCCGGTCAAGCGTTGCATGTCCGTTTATAAAAGGGAAGGCGCCATGCTAGTAGGCTACTCGTTAATACTAACTTTGCTTTATGTTCCATTATTAACCATAAATAACTATTTAAAATGCATTCCTCCGCCTATGCTTAGCAACGTCCGCAAATATTTAACGAAGCCAAACTTCGGCAATTACACGAAAATACGAGCTGCCGATTGAATTAGCATTGCTAATTAGGGCCACGCTTGCTGACGCGTTAAACTGTAGCGCCCTGGCACGCAACGGTTCTTAGATAGGGCACAGGTAGGACTATAGATTAGTTATCCAACTTCAGCCATGGAGAATGAGTAAGTTGATGAGTAAGTAATAGGAGTAAGTTATTCGCTCTAAAGCCTTGTCGTACACAAAACATCTCAATAAAAATAAATACATAAATAAAGCAAAATTCTAAATAAAAAAAATACGTGAAAAACTCGAAATAAAAATAAATACGAATACAGAACAAAATAAATGCTTACAAGAATCTAAACAAAATTATGCCTAAACGCCGGAAACTGACAAAACTTCGAGAAAATGCTCCCTGAGCGACATTCCCAAGCAAACCGGGTTTACTTAGCCTACCGGCTACTTTGACCTTTTATAGATTGTGACTGTGTACAGAAGGAACTATAGCCCACTAAAGTATTTCTCCCAACCTCCCTATCAGCCATAGCGTATCGGCCGTTCCTTGCCACCAACGTCTATTCCAAAACCTCCCTCCTAAAAATACTTTAAAGGACACAACGTACTTACGATGGTAAATTCATTATTTTACCAAGATTGTCATTCAAAGCAGAGGGGCATGGATAGAGGCGAAAAACAGCCGAGTTCGTGAGTAATTTTCTGTAAGCACGGCTAAGCTGTAAAGTGGTCAACTATGCCAGAACATCTGAGTAGAAACAATATGCAGCCCTTAAAGTATCGTAGTAGACACAGTGGCTTACCGGCGAAATGTCCCCAGAGAAACGTCCCCGTGGCAAACGTTCCCATGTCGAAACGTCCCAACGACAAAAGGTCCTCATGTCGAAACGTCCCCGTGGCGAAACGTCCTCAAGACTTTTAAGTTTGTCTTAGTCTTCAGGCGCATGACTAAAGTGAAACCAATGTAAAACAACTTAAGAGTTTGTAATACAGATATTTATAGGCAGGAAAGAGCGACATTACGAGGTAAAACAACTTCAGAGTTTGCATTACAGATCTGTATATATAGGCAGGAAAGAGCAACACGCATAAGCGGTATTAAGCTTGTTGGAGAAAACAATCGGAAGCCTGATTCGGCAAAAAAAAAAGGAAAAGAAGGCGGTGCAAAGAATCAGCAAAGTGTCGTTATGGTGGATAAGAATATTATTTGAAGTTGGGGATCTTGTTTAGTGAACTTTCTATTGATCGGGATAATATTTGTTTACTTCTTCGATTTTAATCTGTTATTCCCATGCTCTGGTCCTAAATTAATCCACCTTGAAATAATGCCGGGTCTAATATAAATCTTGAAATTCCCACCCCCAAAAAATTGTTAGGGTATCATATTTTGGATAATGGTCCATTAAACCGGGGACGTTTTACATCGGGACGTTTTGTATGGGGACGTTTAGCCACGGGGACGTCTTGTCTTTGCGACTTTTTGCCACGGGGCTGTTTTGTCACGGGGACGTTTTGCCATGTGGACTTTTGTCACAGTGACGATTCGCTGAGGACGTTTCGCCACAGTTTCTGTTGCATTATTCTAACGTACCTGACTCCTTTGAAACTGTGCTGTGATTTTTTTTCTTCAAAAAATTAAATGCCCATCCCGGCAGGTCTAGTTAGGGGTTCAGCCACACGCGGCCCCATAGCTATGATGAGAAATATGGAGAAAATTGATGTTACCTTTACATTATTCTAATCAATAAAGTGTTCTATCCAATTTTTCTATTCTATCATATCCAAAGAAGTGAAGATGAAACTCCCTAAAGACGGAGTATCAGCACAAAAAGAAAAACAGAATGAAAAGAAACAGTAAGTAAACATACTTCAAAGATATATGAACATCGCTGACCAAGAGTGAGGCAAACTTGACACAGACGAACTAAAATTTTGGAGCCGTTTATCAATACAGCGCTGAAAGATGATAAATGGAATCTCCTAATTACCTTAATTTGCACATCGGAGCAAATTAAGACCTGAATTATTTCTAGTACACGGGGCAACTAGGAACACATTTCTTCAACGGACAGTTAACTTGTGAGATTCACTAGAAAGGGCCATTATACAAAGCGGGTCAGCTTTAATTATCGTGATCCCAGCCAATTATTCAGCAAAAGCCTGAAAAATTGACATGAATGAACAAAAATATATAGAATTATATCTCCCCGTAGACACCTGTCTAATGGGCTAGAAATCGACCCTCAGTTTCTTAATTGTATGTTCTAGTTTGATATCTTTCTGGCCCTCCAACCGTCTCGTGATTCCTGCCGAGAACTAGTAAAGTTCCGTTGTAAATTATTTGTAAAAAAACCTAAAGAATAGAAACGAACGAATACAAATATGTTTGTCGACCCTTATTTCTATTTCGACCCTTATTTGCTTAAATGTATGTGCCAACATAGTATTTGTCTGGCCTTCCTACCAGGCCCGTATCCAGGAATTTATTTCGGGGGGGGGGGGGTTGCCTTTCGGTGGGTTTTCGCCTGCTGGTCGAACAAAAAAGTAAAAAAAACACATAGATCAGACGGAAAAGCCTATAAAAATCATTAATTTTGTGTGTTTCGGGGGGGGGGGTCAACCCCCTAACCCCCCCCCCCCTGGATACGGCCTTGCTTCCTTCCTACTATGTTGATGTATGCCGAAAATAGGTCAGGTTACTTTGTGAATTATTTGTAAGCAATTCTACAATTCATCACTTCACGTTAGAAAAAACTGGCACCATTCCCCGTGTTTCTGCATACTACTAAGTATCCTGACGTCAACGTTCTTGGGATCAGCAGTGCAATTACTACTTTAACCTCTTGCATTCAACACGAATATCGGTATGTTAGCACGCTCCCTGCCAAGGGCAGTCGTGAGTAACTCACGCTTCGACGAATATATCCTGAAAGTCTTTTGTCGGCACATTGGGTGCCGAAATGGAGACCAATAAGTTTTAAGAAATATGACGGTAAATGAAACGCAGAAGCTGGCGTCATAACAGAACTGTAAGTCGCCAAAACGGGAGAGAGAGATGAGTATTAATCTCACTATATGCATACTGTCGGGTCTTATCCACTTATATTTGAATGAACATTGCCTTTACAGTACTTGGGCTTTCATCGTTCAATCAAGAAGCGGCATTTCCTTATGCCTTTATTCACACTGACCACAGGAAACGTCATGCTCGCCGTCATGTCAGAAACAAAAAATATGCCATGTATAGGCAAGAATGGATGAATGCAATTTAGTATCCCACAACACTTGACATAGTCAAAAAGCGGATTACTGAGAAAGAAAGGAAAAAAATAAACAAACAAGATCAAAGGTTTCGAAGGGATAACAAAGAGGAATATTTTGTGGACTTTCTATACAGACAATCGGGTCTGTCAGATTTCTGGATCCTGAATTAAGTTTCCTACGGACACCGTATCGAGATCGATTAGGCAATACTTTTCCCCGAAAAATATGTCAGATAATTAGGTTGATTCGTAAACTTCTGTGAGTGTCCATCTGAGGCGAGAACAAATAGTATTCCCCCCCCCCCCCCGTGTCTTTTTTTCCAGTAGCCTGGATGAACCTTCCAACCAATGTTACTGGATAACATTTTATTTCTCTTTATTTTTGGGACCCCTTTCTCCCCGATTTCCGGCAAAAGTCAGTCCTGAGAAAACTAAGGACAGGCGTGAAGTCAATACGCACTCTTACCCCCAAACCAAAGCTCGAATCGACTTCAGAAATGAATTTCATTTTAAACATGCTTCCGTTTTCTGACGGATTCCTGGCGAATTGTGTGGATTGAGCATATATGTATGCTGATTTTTAATCGACTTCAGACGAAACTTCTACCTGTATCAAATTTCCGGTTTTGGCCGTATTACGGACATTACGGTCAAACTACTTCTCAAGCAAGAAGATCGAGTTCAAGATGGAGCAGCATATATTTTTAATGCTATGCCGAATCTTTATTGGATCTTTGACCAAAATTTTACCGAATTGTTCGGCCGAATTCCAGGAGAACAGCTTGTTCGGCAAGAATATAAGATTCAGATATGGATTCAGCTTGCCTCTTTACCTCTAAATCAACAATGTAATTAGCTTGAACAAAACATACTTTTTCGAGGCTTAATACGAAACCCCAAGGCAGACGGATAGACAGACGGATGGATGGACACAAACTTTACGAAGCCATTGCGAAGCCCAACTAGTCGTCTTATCTTCTTTTCAATTTTTGTTTCTATCTTGCGACTAATTTTTCTGTCATTTAACTGAATACACTGAATTATTTGGATTCTGCAAATGGATTTTTTTTTATATTCCACCATCTGCTCTAGTTCTCCCCCACAGCGTAAATTCTACTATGACGTGGGAAATATTAATCTCAACACGAAAGCGGCTCCTCAGTGGGCAGTGGTAAGATTCATGAAGATTCCTGATAAGACGTATAACATAAATACAAGCACATAGAGGTACCACAAATCACACAGAAAATACGCTATTTGATAATCGATTATTCGTGAATAGCGGAAGAACGGAAGTAGCTGATTTTCAGCGGGTCTTCAAGCCAATCTAAGTGAACAAGTGATCGGTAACTAGGTTGTCCTATCCTAGCCCTTTTCGGTTAAACTTTAAACACACCATCACCATTAGACCTTATATACCACCCTCTTTCAGTTTCATTCCAGTTCTGTTTATCTTTATTTAAACAAAAATACGCAACTAATTTTACTAATATGCCAAGAAAGCCTCAACTGTTCATTGCCAACGAGAAATCGTCACGAAATGCTTCTTAGTACACCATGGAAAGTATATCTAACTCTAAGTATCCCAAAGTACTACTAAATAGCATGTATCTCAGAGTATCTTAATTTATCCCAACGTATGTCATTGCATCTCGATGTATCTCAATGTATATCAGTGTATCTCGAAGTATCCCTAAGTAGGTCCCACAGTATCTTTAAAGTATCTTTACTAACAACGTAGCTCGAACCCTGGTTCTTGGTGACCAACCCTGGGTCCTGCCTTGGTTTAACCACATATGTGTGTGCTTACCTGCCAGGAATATTATATTAGTTAGCAAATTTTGCTTTAAATATTATTAAAATAAACTGAAACACTCCACAATAATAACGCCCTTAGGACGTCTTGGTGTTTTATTATTTTTCATTCAAATTACTGACAGCAAATTCCTGCCCTTCAGGTTGTCTTACGCAAGGTTCACACAGACGTTCACACTGAGGCGATATCGGCCATCGCCTAGATTTTCGTCGCCAAAATTGGCGAATACTGTTGCTTCGTCAGGCGATTTTCAATGTTGGGAAAAATTCAACTTTAATCGGCCGACAGTACGATTTTATTCACGCAACAGCAACATGGACGACCCTTTTGGTGATTCACTTCTAGAAAAATTAATTATTTTCAATTATTTTAATTATTTTAAGGGTTATGTTTAATTATTTTAGTTATTTTTTGCGTTAAATTCTGTTGCCGACGAAAATTCAGTGTGAACATCCAGGCGATAAAAATCTCCTGTCGCTGCGATTGAAAAATCTCGTTCATCGCCGCGATTTGCTCAGTGTGAACCTACGGTTATAGACCACATCTGCTTCTAAATCTATGTAGGTACTCACAACCCTTCCAATCCTAATCTAGAATGACGCCCGTCACACCGAAAAATTGCTCACTTTCTTATTACAAAAGGGTTGTAGAGTAGACTCTCCTTCCAGATATGAACTATCATTATAAATACCATAAAAGCTAAGGTACGGAAAAAATCATCTATTTCTTACACCAAGCGACCCACAATTAGAGACCATTCTGGAGAGATCGAACAACCGACATGTACTACTTTGACCACGCCATTTATGGCAATTGTAGTGGATGCGGTGGCGCCTGAGATACTTTTGAAGCTACTACTGCTACTAGTCAATTTTCAAATCAAAACTGTTGGACAGCTCAATCAGCGTGATGAGAGGAACTGAACCACCGCTCGAAAGATATCCCGGGGTGATGATAATCCGAAAAGTTTACGGGTCATCCGAAATCTTGTCATCTTTTCAAATTAAGTACTCAAGAATTATTGATTACTTTGTGTGCGGCACGAAGGCGATTTCTATCTTTGGCAAGTTTGTAATGATCTGAAACAATGATCTTGGCTCGGGGTCCATTTGTAAAGCTGAAGGAGGAATTCTGAAACATTTCTACACAGGTATCAGGATTTGTATAACCTACAAACTATTTATGTGCAACCTGACAGGTTGCATAATTTGTAAGCTAGTCACTTGAATGTAAAACATAAAATAACATAACGGAGTTATTTGAAAAACATTAACTAGATATAATAGTAAGACCTTTACACTGCGTAGACTCCGCGCGACATAGCAGTCTGCAAAGAGCGCTGCCGAAATTCATTCCATAGATATGACGCAGACAAATTCGAAACAGCGTGGCTGTATTTGTGTCAATTGAGCTCGACTGCGGACTACTATGTCCCGCAGAATCTACACGCAGGATTGCCACATAAAAAAGGTTTAGAGTGACTTCTGACCGAAAACAGAGTGAATTCGGAGTGAAGAAAAAAAGTGAAATTATCATTTTTAATCGGAATCAGCGTTGCAAGAATTACGCACCTTAATTTTATTTTCATGAAAATAAAGTGAAATGGTCACTTTTGGTCGGAATCACTGCTGCAGAAATGAATAAATACTCCTTGAGCCCCAGCTGACTAGGAAACATATTCAAACAATGCATAAAACGGATACGTCAGCTATGATACTTTGGCAGCAATATTTCGGCCCTTCTTGGCAAGGGTCTTCGTCAGGCTGTCGAAGGTCATGGATAACGTTGGGGAAAGAACGAACCTTGCAGGACCAAAATATTGCTGCCAAAGCATCGTAGTTGACGCATCTGTTTTCTGCACTGTTTGAATACAGAAATGACTTATCTGGACATTTTCTGAAGTATATTGAATTTTATATCACGTGTATTACAAGAGTGACAAAAAAAATTAGTGACAATTCACACTATCATGTGACATGTGGTAACCCTGTCTACAAAGTGGGAAGTTGTTACTAATCGTTTTGTTTTTCTTCTTTCTTGCTTCAAGTGAAATCATGAGTAATCTGTCAGGTGTAGATACCTGCTTCGAGTCTATCGCTACGTAACCTCAAACGGAAAGAAGAAGAAAGACTGATCCCCTAACTTGATGCTGTAAAGCGAAATATGACTCAACCTCTAATTACAGACTTTCTATGACACATGACGCGTGGGAACATGCACAACATGTCCAGAAAGTTGACTGATGTCTCTGGTTCAGAACTGGAGGCTAAACTTCCTGTTCATTTGGGAGAAAGAGCTGATCAATCTTTCAGTAGTCACCACTAACTTATGTGAATAATTACATCTGCCTTTTATTGATTGGATAGTTGTTTTCCATAATCATGAGTATTAAGAGGAGCGAAATTAGTAAGTGAAAAGTGAGTTCCTTTCATGAATATTCAAATGATCGCCATCCTGGATGACGATCATCTATTCAGAGCCTTTTGTAGTGTTTTCCATATAGGAATGTTCAAGCTGTTCAGAGCCGACTCAGCTTTCGTTACAGATTCGTCTCCAATAAACAACTTGAATCGTCTTAACTTTTTTCTCTATCGGGCTCTGACGACGTTGTATTTGTCTTATTAACAATGTAGGTAAGCGGACATGCAAAAATCTTCCGGTGGAACCGCAAATTTAGTATTTCAGATAATGCCTTATCGAGTTGCCAGAGTTGCCTACCGGACAAAACTACGACCAGAACAAGATGTAAACAAGAAATTCTGCGCAAAATAAAGTAATCTGGAATAAATAAAGAAATAAAGAAAACGCTATAATAAATCTCAGATGACTTATCCTTTAAGTGACATTCAATATGATTCGTATTCAGCTTGGTTTCGTTTCGTTTGGACCTTCAATTTTTCAGCGCTTTTTCGGCCGAGCCGAGTTTTGCCAGTCACGTAACGCAAACTTGGTCGAAAGCTTTAAGGTCCGCTGAAATCACACAGAAGCAGGGCGTCATGTATGGGGGGGTGGGGGGCGAGAGGGGTAGACCCCCCCCCCCCCCCCCCCAAAAAAAAAAAAATGTTGTCGACCAGTCGGTGAAAAAAATACCGATTCGCGCCGCGATTTTTCGTAAAAACAGTTGATTTTTTTCTTTGAAACTGTCAATTTTTCTTAAAAACGGTCGTTTTTTCTGGTAAAACAGTCGGTAGAAATGTCCAGCCAGTCAGTAAATACCTTGCCCCCCAAAAATTGTTTGGCTAGTAAGGCCTCTGCACAGAAGGACGTGAATTCAAGTCTACCTTCTGTTTTGGGCTTCTTTTGTTTTACTTGCTCTTTCAACATCTAATCAGGATGCATTCTCTTTTCAAATGGATAAATCGACAAGCGCTAAACAAAAATCGCTTACTTCATTTGGAAAGTACTGGAATTTTCGAAAAGCGATATTTCTGAGCCATTTCCACGTGAAAAGTTCATTTCTAGTCAGAGTTGTGCTTTAAGGGGTACGAGAAGGGATCAAATAATTATGTTTACGTGATCTGGTGAAGACTAGAAAGCTGCCGACCCGATTGTCTGGAAATCAATTCCCGACTGAGATCTACCTAAAACTCTTCTTCTCTGTTCAGCACCCAAGCGTCGGAACAATCTAATTCGACCCTTGTCCGATCGTTTACCTGAGCAGAATAAATCTCTTTTAATTGACACTGAATCCTGAAAAACTTATTTCCTGGGCTAACATAATGTGAGGATAAAATCCTGGAACAAGCCACAGATTAAAAAGGCCAATTGGAAGAACTGTCGGCGCTCTTAGATTTGTTTCTTCTCCTCAGGCAATAAAAATGTAATGGCACAGTCCTCGATGAAGTGTTTTTTGACCTCGCTATCCCCGACGTTTGGATAGGTTAATGGTCATTGTTGGCAGAATCCTGAGGTAAATCAACGCAGGTTGAGCCAGGGTCAAATGGGAGGAATGCTTCTTTGACAGGTGTATTCCACACATTAGGAAGTGTAGGAGGTGTAAGTGAAGATTTCTCATGGTATGAGGAAGTTTGTGACCTCACTCAGGTTTTAAGACTTCACTCTCC
This sequence comes from Branchinecta lynchi, assembly GCA_023053575.1. Taxonomy (NCBI): domain Eukaryota; kingdom Metazoa; phylum Arthropoda; class Branchiopoda; order Anostraca; family Branchinectidae; genus Branchinecta; species Branchinecta lynchi. The sequence continues at coordinate 19,067,570 of JAKZAP010000002.1, forward strand.
TTGATGATTTATTTAAAATACTTTTAAGCAAAATATGCATTTTCATGATCCCCATGAGCCCATGAGCCCATTACCATTTTTGCCTCAAGGGTTTTGCTTACAAATGAGGTTCTAGCTCCCTTAAAGTGCGCATCTTCACCGCAAGGTCGAAAAGTACTTTTTATCAAACGATACATCTCAACCCATGATCATGTGTGCCAAAAGGGTTGTCCAAACTGTATATATCAATGATCCCTAAGAACCTGCTATCGTTTTTGCCTCAAGGGTTTTGCTTACAGATGCATTTCTAGCGCCTTTAAAACGGGAAATTACGCAGCAATAATTCAAAGAAGAAACATACTTGTTATAAATGACGAAACCATACTGGAGACCATTGAACCGCCCAACGAAGAAGAGGAGTTCTAGAAATGCCTTTGCAGTACTTTTTAGTTACTAGTGTATAATAAAAAAATATTCGACTCTGTTCAAAACTCCCAAACAAAGAACCGCCCAACGAAGCAGAGGAGTTCTAGAAATACCTTTACAGTACTTCTTACTTACTAGTGTATAATAAAATAATATTCGACTCTGTACAAAACTCCCGTCAACATTTTGCTTATTCTTGCAAGTGCCATAATATGTGCCATATTGTGAGCTTTCAGCTCTTGTTCTTTTCGTATTCGCTAAGGCTACCTGATAAGCAAGTTACGAATAAATTATTGTTATTTTAATATAATATATACTAACATAATATAACATAATAATAAATTATTACAGTGAAGCATCCATTTTTAGCAGCAAGAAACTGCGCAGAAGTCTTTGGCGTGGCGACTGGAGTGATAATTAGATGTTCCTTCTGTGGTTCATATTCGAATCATAACTGGGCTTAAAAAGCATGTCTCGGAATACAATGACAAAGCTGAGGAAGATGACAGGACAATGGTTCGATTCGATTAGAAAAGTTGTTTGGTTGTCACAACATTCCAAAAACATAACATACATAGTACTAGAGCGTACATAGTTATATAGTACTATAGTTATATAGTACTAGAGCGACCGTGTTCCTATTTATAACACCACATGAAGTGTAGACTGTAGAGTGGTGGGTTGAGGTTGTTCATCAAACCAAACAAACCTGTGCATCGTCAGAAGTCAGTAATGTTAGAGGCTGCAAGTCTCTATTGTATGGTACATGTATTGGTGGAAGCAGGGGGAAGAGGACCACTTTTTAATATTTAATTTCTGAATTTCACTAAAACGATCAGTAGCCTATGTTGCTGGGTATGTTCCAGGGAGCCCAACCATTCCAAACTGTGACTAAGTACTTATGTACACCTGTAGTAACCATACCAGCATTTGTTTTTTTTACAGAGGCTAGGCCTAGTCAGCCTAAAAGTCATTTTATAAGTAGTGAACTGAAAGACAAAAATGCTCCTCAGTCGGGATTTGAACCCAGGACCCTCTGCTTAAAAGGCAGGTGCTCTAACCGTTTGAGCTACTGAGGGGCTTGTAACAGATTTCGCAAACCACTACAATAGTCTGGTAGAAGCCGTCCATAGGAATAGTGATGCCACCCGAAGGTAAATTCATCTAATCAGTTCACATCCCCATATCACGGAAATTACTAATGACACGTAGATGGCACTTTAAATCTATGTCCATTTTTGGGATCCCAAAACGTAAGTGGAGAGATACATGACATCCCAAAAGTTGTCCGTCTGTCCGCACGATAACTCTTGAAAGGATTGAGATATGTTGATGAAACTTGGTGGAAGGATCCTTTGGGTAAAAGTACAGGTCAAGTTCGAAGATGGGCTCTGTAACCCCATATTTGACGGTCGGGGAGGTGTTTCAAATTAAGGGACAAAAAAAAATATTTTTTGAAAGCTATTGAGAAACATGCTGAATTCAAATATGAAATTTATTTTCTCGCCGTACAAATAGTTCACCTGGAATCCGGCGAAACACGGAAAATTTGTGAAAAGTAAAAGTTTAATATGAAGTTGATTAGAGGCTCGATTTAGGGGCAAGGAGACGTGCTGAGTCCGAATATGAAATTTATTTTCTCGCCGGACAATTAGTTCAGCCGGAATCCGGCGAAAACCGGAGAATTTCTTAAAAGTAAAAGTTTTAATTAAATATGATAAGATGTTCGATTTACGAAGATGTGCTGAATTCGCATATGACGATCTTTTCTCACAGGAAGTATAGATCGCCCGGAATCCGGTGAAAATGGAAAATTTGTGAAAAGTAATAGTCTAATCTGAAGTTGATTAGAGGTTGGATGTGGGGGTAAGGAAACATGCTGAATTCGTTTTGGAGCTTTAGTTTTTTGCCAGACAAGTAGTTCGTCCAGAATCTGGCCAAAATCGGAAGCTGGGCAGAAGTAAAGAAGGAAGGATATACGACGTAGGCAATAGGGTAAACCATATGCTGAATCCAGATTTGAATATTTGACAGCGCAAAACGGATATCTGAATGTATCTGAACTTGTTGAAACTGAGCTGGCGTATCCGGTTTGCACTGTCAAATACGAACTTGGTCTTCTCCGATTATTACCATTGGGCTTAACCTGTTTATAAATATTAAAGTTCAATGGGCACATCAAACTATCCCAATCCCACTCTGTAACAACCTAGGAACAATGCTTACCCCTAGGCCAGCAGCTTTTTTAACAGTTTCCTCTCTATGATATTTCAAAGCGTAATCTTTTGGGCCAGTACATGCTCAGTTTACTAGCTTGGACAAAGAAAAAAGTGATGTTTCTCATAATACTTAGTAGATCTTTATTTTATGCATAAATCAGCTTGTATAATTCAGACTTGAATATGTTATTTGTTTTTGAATGATTTTTGTAGCTATGTTATTTTTTATAAGCTTATCGCATATTCCGGTACATTTTATAAAGCAAGCTAATCAACCTTCACAACACTATTCCACAAAGAAAAACTTTTATAGGCACTTTCAGCCATGGAACTTCTCATGAAACACTAGAACAATCGGGTAAACTGCATCTGCGGCTTGACTTTGGTGACATCTCACATATATCCTTTTCTATCAAGCATTGCTTGGAGTTTTTGAGTTCCCTGCCAAGATATCCCAGCTCCTAAGATTTGGATCGCCGAAATGCCAGAGAGGTAAAGACAAGGGATAACAAGAAAACAGCCGATTTCCGTGGCGCCTTCTCAAGGAAGTCAGAAATGTTTATTTGTGAAGCATTTAATACAAAGTAAAGCATCAGAAGTGTCCATTCTGCTTTAAAAGTAAAAATGTTTAAGAAGTTTGTTGAAGACCGAATATCTACCAGACCAAATTGTCGGGAGCAAATTTAAAATTTTTGGGATCCCATCGAAACCTTTGGTCTTGTTTATTATAAAATACTAGAAATAACCCTTTTTCAATTCACATTTTTGGCACTTTTTGAATATTTTGCTGATAGTAACTCCACTGCCACCTGAGCCTCGTTTTTGTTGCAATAGCGCTGCCGCATCGCTGCTGCAGCACTTCTTTGCTTTTGCATAATATGCGTTTTTGGATTCACTTTCTTCTTGGTTGAAGCGGCAGCGCTGCAGCATCTTGCAGGGAAGCACGGACTTGGTCGGGGAGCAAGTCCTTGATTCTCGAGAAGCGCTGCCGTCTTCCTCGGAAGCGCTGCAGCGCAAATACGGATGTAGAAAGAATCAGTCCGGAATCGGCCGAGCAGTGGACCTGCAGCATGCAACAAAAACGAGGCTCTGGTTTTCCTTTCACAATTTGGATACTTTGCCAGGAGGGATGCACCTTCAATAGAGAAGGATGGCGATTCGAACCTACAGATGCCTCAAAAAGAAGAAGAAGCTTATTTGTAAAGTTATAATAATTATAAATATAATTTCTACTCTAATTTTTTGCACAGATAACCCTGAAATAGTTGGCTGTTACCTGATATATAGCAGTCATAGAAAATCCCCAATTTTGGGGCATGGTGCCCCAATGTCTGGGCATGCCCAAACGCATGGGCACGGTGCCCCAACGTTGGGGCACCATGTCCTGGAGCATGGGCATGGTACCCCTGTGAAATTTGGTTAAACTGAGACTGGTTATATAACTAAATAGGGTCTTCTTCCTGTTCTAGGTCAAAAGATACTTGATTTTACTTTCTATCCAACCTCATTTTCCAATTTGCAAAATGTTAGAGCACTTCCAAGATACATGGAGTTTTTTGGAGGCCACTTATCTTCTAGTGGGTTTATCCTAAGCTTTTTCAGAATATTGCTCCTAGGTAGCATGGATGAGGCAAGCTTTTCAATCTCTTCACTGGAGCAAATATTTGCTTTAGACTGTTTGCCTTTTATTGTATTTATTTCGAGTGATTTTTTTTTTACTATGCTAAAAATCTTTGTCGAAACTGACTAAGCTCAAAAGAAATACTATAAAAGGCAAACAATCTAAAGGAATTTGGAAGGAAAGGAAATTTAATTACTAAAGGAAGAAAATTTAAAAGCTTACTTCATCCACTCTACCTTGCAATGACTACCTGAGAAGGATATAGTAACCTAGCTGTGACAACCTGGAAAAGGATTGAGTAACCTAGTGGCAACTACCTGGAAAGGGATAGAGTAAACCCACTAGGAAAGAAGTGGCCTCCACAAAACTCTATGTATTATCTTGGAAGTGCTCTAACATTAGAAAATTGGAAAATGAGGTTGGATAGAGAGTGAAATCAGGTACGGTATCTTTTGATCTAGGACAGGAAGAAGACCCTATTTAGGTATGTAGCCAGATTGTACTATACTACCAAAAGTGCATGGGTAGCCAACCAGTCGGCTATTGAGAGTGTTTCTGGGGGGACATGTGTAGCCAACTAGAGTGTTTCTGGGGTGAAATTTGTAGCCAACTAGTCGGCTACTGAGAGTGTTCTTGGAGGGGCATGTGTAGCCGACTAGTTGGCTACTGAGAGTGTTTCTGGGGGACACATGTAGCCAACTAATCTGCTACTGAGAGTGTTTTTGGGGGGACTTGTGTAGCCAACTAGTCGGCTACTGAGAATGTTACAGGGCACACCAAGAGTAGCCAACTAATTGGCTACAAACTTTCGGTAGTATACTATACATTTCATTTATATATAAACTGATCAATCTTAAAATAGCTGAATGGTGGTGTCCCTACTAATACTTAGTGTTACGTTTCTTGAAAGTACTACTTTTAGAAAAGTGTTAAAAGTAGCACATTCATACCTGTGGCAACCCCCTACCGAATCACCGTTCATGTCTGATAGGAAACAATTTCTGGGACACAACTTTTCTGACTTACTCATACAGGCTGCATACAGGAATGTCCGCGTTTTATTCGTTTTGAAATTGCCGCCTTCCGGAAAAATTGTAAGAGCGTTGCCACGAATCAATTTCAGATACAGGTTGAGCGTGTTCCACTCTTCTACAAATAGTTGAAACAGTAACTATTAGTTACTATTTCTGTTCCAACCTCGCCAATAGTTACTACGCTAAGCGTTACAACCTTCTCGAAATAATAACTAATAGTAACTATTTGTTTACCACGCTCGGGAGCGTAGTAACTACGGATCTCTGTAACGTGATTGGTCGGATTTGTCCGTGGCATGATATTCTTCTGGAAAATAGAACAAGAACAAAGGTTTCGATGGGATCCCAAAAATTCAATATCTGATCCTGACAACTTGGTCTTGTCTTAGCCAGATCCAGTCTTCGCCAGACTCCTTGAACATTTTTACAATTAAAATTCAGAAACAGATTAAGGCCAAATAGCTAATCACCTGAGAAAACCAAGTTCAGATTTGGATTCAGCATGTGTGTTTACCCCTATAAGTCATATCTGTTTTGACGAAAACTTCCTGCCACTTCTGCCAATTTCCCGGTTCCGCCGAACTCCGGGACTACTTGTCCGGCGAAAAAAGAAAGCTCAGAGACGAAATCAGGGTATCTTCTTTCCCCAGTAATGAACATCTAATCAACTTCAAATAGAAATTTAGCTTATAACAAATTTTCCAATTCCAGCCGGATTCCGGTCGAACTATATGTCCGGGTAAAATACGATTGTCACACAGGGACTCAGCATCTCTTCTTACCCCTAAATCGCTTATCTAATCAACTAGAAATAAAACTTTGACTTCCAACAGTTTTCCGGTTTTGGCCGGATTCCGGACGAACTACATGTCCGGGTAGACACTTGTTTTCACATAAGTGTTCAGCATGTCTTCTTCCACTAAATCGAACATCTAATCAACTCCAAATAAAACTTTTAATTTTGACAAACTTTCCGGTTTGGGCCGGTTTCCGGTCGAAATACTCGTCCGTCGAGAAAATAGTTTTCACCATCGTCTTCAGCATGTCTCCCTACCTCTAAATCGAACATTTAATCAACTCCAAATAAAACTTTTACTTTCAACAAACTTTCCGGTTTGGGCCGGATTCCGGGCGAAATACTTGTCCATCGAGAAAATAGTATTCACCATCGTCTTCAGCATGTCTTCCTACCCCTAAATCGAATATCTAATCAACTTCAAATAAAACTTTTACTTTCAACAAACTTTCCAGTTTTGGCTGGATTCCGGACGAACTACTTGTCCGATGACAAAATGGTTTTCACCATCGTGTTCAGCATGTCTTCTTACCCCATAATCGACTATCACATTAGCTGTTTCAAAATATTTTGTTTGTCCCTTAATTTGAATCCCCTCCCCCACCCCTAAATGTAGAGCTACAAAGCCCATCTACGAACTTGACCGGTCCGACGATCCAACGAACCCTCACACCAAGTTTCATCAAAATATCTCTTTCCCTTCGAGAGTTATCGTGCTTACAGACGGACGGACAGACGGACGGACGGACGGACAGACGGACGGACGGACGGACAGACGGACGGACGGACGGACGGACGGACAGACGGACGGACGGACGGACGGACGGACGGACGGACAGACGGACGGACGGACGGATAGACGGACGGACGGACAGACGGGCAACTTTTGCGATGTCATAGGTATCCCTCCACCTACGTTTTGGGATCCCAAAAATCGTTCCAGCCTTGACAGCAAAAAGCCAGAATCCGTGACATCATGCGTAGTAACTAGGGTAAGTAGGATGGAATACGCTCGTTGAGTCGGTTAAAAATAAAAAAGGTGTAATCTCGCCTTTCCCCGAGGAATCCTCGGGGAATCGAAGGGAACGGCAAGAATAGAGGGAGTCACCACACGGGCTCAAGTACGGAAAAAAAAGAGAACATGGGGAATGCTTCCAAAGTGGATTTTGTTCTAAAAAATAAATATGTAGATGACGAAATTAGTCCGGATTCACTTTATTTTTGGTTTTGTTTATTCTGATTTTTTAAATAATTTTACGTTGCACCAGCATTAGCAACAAGACCATAGGTGTCGATGGGATCCCAAAAATCTAATATTTGATTCAGAAAATACGGTCTTGTCTTCGCCAGATCCAGTCTTCGCCAGGCTAATCATCAGAGAAACCAAGTTCAGATATACCTCTATAAGCCATATCTATTTTGACGATACTGACCAAGACTTCCTGCTTTACTTCTACCAAGTTTCCAGTTTCGCCCGAATTCCGAGAGAACTACTAGTCCAGCAAAAAAAAAAAATTCAGAAACGAATCCAGAGTATCTCCTTATCCCTATAGAGAACATCTAATCAACTTTAAATAAACTTTGACTTGAAAAAATTCCGGTTACAACCGGATTCCGGACTAATTATATGCCCGGGTAAAATACGATTCTCATATACAGACTCAGCCTCTCTTCTTACCCCTTAATCTGTCATCTAATCAAACTTTTACTTTCAACAAATTTTCCGGTTTTCGCCGGATTCCGGGCGAACTAGTTGTTCGGCGAGAAAACGGTTTTCACCATCGTGTTCAGCATTTCCTTTTACCGCTACACCGAACATTTAATCAACTTCAAATGAAACTTTTACTTTAAACCAACTTTCCGGTTTCGGCCGGACTCCGGACGAACTATTTGTTCGACGAGAAAATGGATTTCACCATGGTGTTCAGCATGTCTTCTTACCCGTAAACCTAACATTTAATCAACTTCAAATTGCGATGATAATAGGAGCATTTCCTGTCCGTTGAGACTCGCGAGAATACGGGGAGTGAGTCCCCGGGACAAACAAAAATGCGAGGACTCCTCAAGTGGAGTCCTTGGGGAACGGCGAGAATACGCCTAAGAAAGCTAACTCTGACTACATAATTTAAAAAAAAAACCTAAAATATCCTGAAAATTATTGTTTCCCCCTAGATTACCCTAAATCCCTGGACTGAAAATAATTATCCCAGAAAAAGTCCACTTTACCCTAAAATAGAATAATCTCTCTAAAGGTGCATTCTCGCCGTTTCTCGAGGACTCCTTGGGGAAACAAGGGTAATGGCCAGAACAAAGAAAGTCACTCCATGCGGACTCCGTGTACGGAAAACAACGAGAACACGGAAATGCTTCCAAAATGGATTTTGTTCGAAAAAAATATGCAGTTGACGAAATTAGTCTGGATACACTTTAGTTTTGGATTTGTTTAATTCTGATTGTTTTTAACTAATTTTACATTACACCAACACGAGTAAAAACTGATTCCCCTCCGAATCTGAAAGACAGTAATTTTTACCACCTATCAAGTTTCACTAAAACCTGAGGCGTTTTTTGGGAACTTTTGGTAGATCTTCCCCCCCCTCCCCCCAGCGTCGTCGGATCCAGTTCGGACCCTAAAATATGTCATCTAGGGTATGTTAGCTCTCTACATTCCAAGTTTCATTAACATCGCTCGACTTGTTTGACCCCTATGCGAGCTAAAACGTTTCCAAGAATCCCCTTCCAACTCCCTCCCCCCACTATGGCTGAATACGAATCGGAAACGTAAACATCGCATATGTGACATCTCCTAATCAAGTTAGACTGGAATTGGAGCATAGCCTATCCGCAAATTTCCGGTTCCCACTTCACCCCCCTCCCCTACCATGATCAGATTCGACCCATACACCGAATAACAAATCCAGCCCACATTAACTCTGAACTATGCAACTTGCATCTCATTCTGTAGCCCCCCCCCCCTCCCGTCCAACTCTCCTAAACGTGACCGTATGGGGTTCGGACGCATGTTTTGCTTGACTAGGTCATCAGTTCTTATCACCCATACATTTCACTCGAATCGGACCACCCGTTCCCAACTTAACCCAGTCGAATCCATAAACACAAGTTTTCCTAGGGCATTATGTCGGGTCCTTCAGTCATTAATAGGCCTGCACAGTTTCATCTGGACTATCCATTCAGCTGGAACTATCCTAACTGGCGATCACCCGAATTCCGGAGAACACTCTCCACCCCACCCCCCTAGAGCCCCGAAACGATCTGGTTCTGTCAATTACGAATCTAGGGCTAATGCTTGTTCTTTTCACCAAGTTCCATCCCAATCCCTAAACTCTAAGCGTTTCACGAGATTCCCGGTCCCCCCTCCCCCTTCAACCCCCCACATGTATCTGATTATACCAGGACTTGACATGGAGCATCTGAGACGATGGCTCTTTCCACTTGCCAAGTTTCATTCAATTCCGATCACCCGTTCAATAGTTATGCATGCCACCAGATTCTGGGCTCCCCATCCCTCCACTCCCTCGCGGTGGTCGGATGCAGGAAACCACTTTTATCAAGTCATTGTGTTCGGGTCCCTGACATGCCGTCCAAGTTTCATCGTCCTAGCACATCCGAAAGTACCGAACTAGCAGGATCACCCAAATTCTGGACCCCCACAGTGCCCGAACCTGGTCCGGTAATATCAACAATTTGTCTAGGACTTGTGCTCGTTCTTCCCACCAAGTCTCATCCCGATCCCTCCACTCTCAGTGTTTCCTAAGATTTCCGTTTCCTCCACTTCAGCTCCCGACAAAGTCACCGGATCAGGTTCGGATTTAAATTGAGTGGTCTGAGACACAGGGTCCTTCCAAATATCAAGTTTCATTAAGATCCGATCGCCTGTTCAAAAGTTATAAATACCTCTAGATTCCAGATTCCCCCTCCCTCCACCCCCCCCGGATGCTCGGATCGGGGAAGTGACTACTTCCAATCCAAGTCCCTGATATGCCTGCCAAGTTTCATCGTCCTAGCTTATGTGGAAGTGCCCGAACTAGCAAAACCTGCACCGACCGACCGACCGACCGACCGACCGACAGAGGGGCAGAAATTGCGATCGCTATATGGCACTTGGCCGAAGGTCAAGTGCCATAAAACTAAGGGACTCCTAAGGAGTCGTCGGGGACGGCGAGAATACACCTTAAAGGTGGAAGCACTGGTTTTCTTGAGTTTTGGTGAAAATCGGGGACGAAGTTTCTAGTAACGTCGCGTATTTTTGCAGAGAACTCGAAAAAAGTAAAGACCGAGGTTGTTCTGCCGCACAGGTTGACACATTTTTAACTGTGGTTTCAGTTTCTTCTGCATAAAAAGGCAGTATCTGAGATGGGAAAGCCAGTTGGCTTTGTATAGTTCGTGTTCTGTGGGTGACTGTGGGTACCTAATAATCTAACACTTATTCGCAATAGAGATAGGTTCGAAATAGTATTAAAACTGTGGAACAAACCGCGAAGGCTGAAGTGAGCCATTCACCAACTCTGTTGTCAGTAAATTTTAGGGGAAGAAATATTCGGGGAACGCCATTTTGTTTTCAAGGGGGGGGGGTCTGGATAACACTGCTGATTACCAGTCAAAGTCATGGCGCCGCGAAACGTTCATTCTACCCCATGTTTACGCTAGGCGGTTGCATGCCCATTTACCATTTCAAGAGCACACGCATCCTTTTCCGACTGTTATTCTTCCAGGGGCGGATATCCCTTAATCCGCCACAAGGACTTAACAGCTGGGACAGTGCCGACTTTTAATCCTTGACGGATTCACTCTCGTGTCCCACTGATCCTCTCTGCCTGGTGCCATTCCCATTCTTCTGTCAAAACAAAAGACTGGATGGCTGAGATGAACAATCTGGTTTCCGGATATGGTTTATTGCTGTCAGCAGTTGTGATTTTTTCAAGGTGTTAATGCAAAAATGCGTACGAGCACCAAGGGGAAAGAGACTGCGGGGGAATTCTTGATGAGCATATTGTGGTCTTTGCCTCATCGGCATCTGTAAGAGATCATGGAAAGGTAAAAAGAAAGCTCAAAGGGAAGAGAACAATCAGCAAATAAGGTAGCAATAAGTGTTGTTCGACTAGAATCCGACAGCTCCATCAAATATACACAGTTACAAGAAGATGATGATGATGAAAAGTTACAAGAAGAAAGCTTGTAAATAAGAAGACGCCTACAAAAACCTCTGCGACATCAAGAAATAAGTATTTGATTGCGCTAAACAGGAAAGACAGCTGACATTTATTTTAGCGATATGACAGCCCCGAGGGGTTGCTCACTCTCCGCCACCGGTGTACACCTCGGCACGACACCGGCACCGGCACGATACCGCCGGCCACCGACAAACTTTCTACAGCCGAAGAAGAAGCAGAACTAGATATGAGGACGACGCTGTTGACCAAATGCGCCAAACAGTCAACCATGCTTATGTGCTGGTGTTGGGCGATATTTGGATTTTTCTATCTATCGATATTTTCACTTTCAATATTCGGTAATCGATATTTTCTCTTTCGATTTTCAGTAATCGACATATCGATATTTTCACTTTCGATAATCGATATATCGATATTGATATTTGTTTACTATGTTTCGTTATAGGATATGTCTCGTTTCACCAAAATCTAAGAACAAAATTTTCGTTAGCATCTTAAAACATCTCAAACTCCGAATAAATAAGAAATGAATTAGGGAAAACATATTGCTCCAATTTCGGATATATAAGTGTAGGTTAGGTTGGATTATTTACAATAATTACGAATGAACAAATATCGTTTTCGATATCGATATTTACGTTTCTTTATAGATATTTGGTCCGATATATTGATCTATCGATATCCGATAAATCGCATCTTTGATCTTCTCAAACTCCGAATAAGTAAGAAATGAATTATGGAAAACATAATGCTCCAATTTCGGAAGTATAAGTGTAGGTTAGGTTAGATTAACTACAGTAATTACGAATGAACAAATATCGTTTTCAACATTGATATTTACGTTTCGATATCGATATTTGGTCCGATATATCGATATCGAACATCGCCCAATACTAGAGTCAGCTTCAGTATATTTTGCTTCCGGTGAAGGTAATTCAGTGGCGACCAAACTTTTGTTCACATGTTTAGGATGTGCTAAGAATGAAACTTGGCAGGCATATTTAACTTAGAAAAAGTCCGCAATAGAGGTATGCTTATTTGAACGTTCGGTGACTTCAAACTTTGCCATTTTCATGCCCTTGCTGTGGCTAAATATATGTACCAGTTAGCCTAAGTACGTAATTAAGGATTGAAAAGATTGGTTCATAAATTCTCATTTTATAGAGCCAACCACAGTCCTTAAAGTACTCATCTTAACCACAAAGTACAGAAAATACTTTGGAGCAAAACATATATTTTCATGATCCCCGTGAGCCCATGATCATTTGTGAAACAAGGGTCTTGCTTCAAAATGAATTTCTAGCTCCCTTAAAGGACCCCTTGCACTATTCACTCTTCAACTTACAGTATTTTAAAGTATTTGAATACTTTAACTATGCTGTGCTTTCAATAAATAATCAACTGTTTCGGCTGTTTTAAGCCTTTTCCGAGACCCGTTGACTTGTAGTGAAACAGGGAAAAAATTTACATAACTGGTTTTTCTGATGGAAAAACTTCTCGCAGACAACCGTCGCGCAACCGTCTCGAACCGTCGACAGCGTGATACACATCGAAGGTAGCAAAACGCGGCAAGTGAGAGAATCAGTGGTTTTGTTATAGCGGTTAGAATACGTACCGTACGAAACGTGGGTCTCCGGGTTTAGAAATATATGTAGGCAACCTACGGAAGTAGGTTGCATTAGTATTATAGGTAAGACAGGTCCTTTAAAGTGCCATCTTAACGAAAAAGTGAAAAAAAAATACTTTTGACGACATGATAAACATTCATGATGCCCATGGGCCATGATAATTTTTGCTTCAAGGTTATTGCTTACATATTAATTCCTTAAAGTACAAAAAGTAGTTTGGGCAAAATATATAATTTCGTGATCCCCATGAGCTCATACTCACTTTTGCCTCAAGGGTTTTGCTTTCAGATAAATTTCTAGTAAAGTGCAAAAATAAAATACATTTCATCAGATCATTCTCTTGATTTCCAAGGGCCCATGATCTTCTTACTTCGAGGGTATCGCTTATAATTAAACACAAGAAACCCAAGAATTTGCAAATTCCTAAATTTCATCCTCTGACCCAGCCTTGCAAGTACCATATGAGCTTTTAGCTCTTGTATTCAACCCAAGCTCATGAACATTGTAGACTTTCTTCATTCTTGGCCAATATCTGATGAAATTTGTTGACATGTACATCAGAAATCGTGGTGAAACAATTTTATTAAAATTATTAAAAGTTATTTGAAAAAAAAACCAGCGGCACCGGCACGACACCGCGGCACGCGCCACTTGGTGTACATCGTTTTTGGGAGTGAGCAACCCCTCGGACAGCCCTTCTTGGCAAATGTCTCTTCGGCCTCAAGCAAGAAATATCAACGGATTAACTAACGGTAATCTAGCGGTAATAACTCTCAGCTTACTTTTCAGTTTAGCACCTATTATACGATTCGCAGTCAGCTCGGGCTGAGGAATATTTATCGGTGAACAATTTTAATTGGCTGAAAAAAAGCACGCATCATTGGTCCTCAACCATGTGTTTGAGTATAAGCTAACCAGCTTAATTTTAAATCCTCTATACTTCAATAGAGTCATGGTGTATTTTTTCCTTTTTTCTTCTTGTTTCATTTCTTTTTTTAGAAATCCGTCTTGTACGGACAAAAACTATTCCTAACAATAATGACTGAACGATGCATCATTTCAAAGAAATGAAAATAGATACTGCAACTACAAACAAAATAAATGTTGAACAGTAAACCGAAATATTAAAGACCTCCATGGACAAGGACAACCCAACAACAATTTATTTATAACGCACACATTCCAGCGGAAAACAAGTGAAAACAGATTTCCGTCGGTAGTATTTACGTCAACACAACTGTTTCTTAGTTTACGGCATATAGCAGTTTTTTGGTTTTACTGCGAAGAATACTTATTTATTTATTTATGACGCATTTAGTTATAGCGGAGTAAAAGTGAATAAATACAATAGCGTTCTTTACATACACTTTAAAAACACACTAAATACACATTAAATTGTCGAGAGAAAGCTAGTCTTTTCAAATCACCCCGAGATGGAAAGTTGATGTTTTAGGGTTATTAAGTCCTAGCCTGTGGGCATTGTACTGTTGATAATTTTTTGATAATGGAATAAACACATTTATCCTCTAGAAAAATATCGTACGGTCTCACTGGCCCAGGAGAATATCTTCGACGTCTCATTTCTTTTTGGGATCCCAAAACGTAAGTGGAGGGATACCTATGACATCGCAAAAGTTGTCCGTCCGTCCGTCCGTCTGTTAGAACGAGAACTCTCGAAGGGGTTGAGATTTTGATCAAACTAGGCATGAGGACTGTTTAGGTCGAAGTACAGGTCTTCGAAGATGGGCTATGTAGCTCTATACTTAGAGGTGGGGGAGGGGTTTGAAATTAAGGGGAACAAAAAATATTTTTAAAAGCTAATGAAATAGTCGAATTAGGGGTAAGAAGACATGCAGAATCCGAATATGAAATTTATTTTCTCGCCGGACAAATAGTTCACCTGGAATCCGGCAAAAACCGGAAAATTTTTGAAAAGTAAAAGTTTAATATGAAGTTGATTGTAGGATCGATTTAGGGGCAAGGAAACGTGCTCAGTCCGAATAAGAAAGTTATTTTCTCGCCGGGCAATTAGTTCGGCCGAAATCCGGCCAAAACTGGAGAATTTGTTTAAAGCAAAAGTTTTATTTAAATTTGATAAGATGTTCGATTTGCGGGAGTAGTTAGTAGTTAACCTGAAGTTGATTAGAGGTTGGATGTAGGGGTAAGGAGACATGCTGAATTCGTTTTTGAGCTTTATTTTCGGACAAGTAGTTCCGGAATTCCGCCAAAACCGGAAAATTGGCAGAAGTAAGGAAGGAAGTTTCGATCTGTTTCGTCAAAATAGATATGACTTAAAAGGGTGAACACACATGCTGAATCCATATCTGAACTTGGTGTTCTCATATGATTAGCTATTCGGCCTTAATCTGTTTCTAAATTTTAATAGTAAAAGTATCCAAGGAGTCTGGCGAAGACAAGACTCAATTGTCTGAACAAATTTGAACTTTTGGGATCCCATCGAAACCTTTGGTCTTGTTTATTGGGGTTCTTGCTCTAAATCGGTTATTCTGTAAGACAGGGAGGTCTGATGCCTTTGACCTCGTTGATGGCTACCCAGAAGAGAGGTGGTTTTTGGGATCCTAAAAGGTAAGTGAAGGGATACCTACGACATCGCAAAAGTTGTCCACCTGTCCGTCCGTCTGTAAGCACGATAACTCTCGAAGGGAATGAGATATTTTTATGAAACTTGGTATGAGGATTGTTTGCGTCAAGAGTAAGAGTAAGGTTTGTAGATGGGCTTTGTAGCCCTCTATTTAGGGGTGGGGGAGGGGGGTCTAATTAAAGGGCAAGCAAAATATTTTTAAACAGCTACTGAGACAGTCGACTATGGGGTAAGAAGACATGCTGAAGACGGTGGTGCAAACCATTTTCTCGCCGGACTAGTAGTTCTCCCGGAATCCGGCCAAAACCGGAAAGTTTGTTAAAGGTAAAAGTTTTATTTGAAGTTGATTGGGTGTTCGATTTAGGGGTAAGAAAACATACTGAACACGATGGTGAAAATTATTTTCTTGCCGGGCAAGTAGCTCGTTCGGAATCCGGCCAAAACCGGAAATTGTTAAAAGTTCTTTTAGTTGATTAGATATCTGATTTAGGGGTAAGAAGAGATGCTGAATCCGTGTATGACCGTCATTTTGTACCCGGACATATAGTTCGCCCGGAATCCGGCTGGAACCGAAAAATTTGCTTTAAGTTTTTTAATTTGAAGTTGATTAGATGTTCGATATAGGGGAAAGAAGAAACGCTGAGCGAGACGCTGAGTTCGATTTTAGCTTCGTTTTTTTTGCCGGACAGGTAGTTCCGGAATTCGGCCGAAACCGGGAACTTCGAAGAAAAAAGGCAAGAAGTTTTCGTCAAAACAGATATGATATATAGGGGTAAACACAAACATGCTGAATCCATATCAGAACTTGGTTTTCTCAGATGATTAGGTTTTTGTTTCTGAATTTTAATAGTAAAAATGTTCAAGGAGTCTGGCGAAGACTGGATCTGGCGTAGACACGAGCCAGTTGTCTGGATCAGATATTGCATTTCTGGGATCCCATCGAAACCGTTGGTCTTGTTTTTCAAGCATAAGCTTAGAACTGGATTAGGACAGGTATATTCCGCTTTTTTTTTCAATCAATCAATCAAGTTCAATCCGAATAGCTGAAACCCTAGAAGAGGAATAAATTCAGCTCGTAGTCAGCTTTGTCTAAAGGAATACTGACCTCTGGACCTGCGAAACGATTAAGAGAACGATAGGCCATGGAAATGAACAGAAGAAAGGACCACTTACACGAATAAAATCAGTTAAGCTACACAAATGAAGAAAAGTACTTTGTCGGCCAAAGCTACCTTTACCAGTCTCAGCGAGGGATTGACGACTCTCCCGGAATGGTGTACACGTCCCGAAGGAATAATCCGGAATGGTCAGGAATAATCCGGAATAGTCAGGAATAATCCGGAATGGTCAAGAATAATCCGGAATGGATTATACTAGATTAAATTAAATTTTATTAGGTGGCAGTCTTCTCTATTCTACATACTGTTGTAACACTATTTTTATATTATTGTACATGCCGTTCATACACGGTTCATACGTATAGAACAAATATTCTGCTTACAAAAAACACTCACGCATCATTACTATCCTTTTGCAAGGAAAAATCTCTTCACTGTAGCCATGAAGGATGCCAGATGACTCGAATTTCTAATTTCAACTGGAATTATATCCATACACAGGGTTAGGAATAATCCGGAATAGTTAGGAATAATCCGGAATGGTTAGGAATAATACGGAATGGTCAGGATTATTAGGGTATTCCGGAATGGTGTACATAAAAAATTGGAGTCGTCGACCCCTCGAGTCTCAGTTTTCATGTCCTGAAGACGCGTAAAGATTTTTCGTCTTTTTCTTGTGCCAGTATGTAGAAAGGAATGACAAAAATCCGAAGACAACCAGATGACTAAGGGGCTTGAAATCAGCGGCCGCTATCGTCGTATTTCATCCTGACATTTTGAGTGACCAGGAGAGCGAATGTTTCAAAATATTTCTCTTTTAATTCGACCGAAGTTATTTTACACTGGCTTTCGGAGTGGTGGAGTTAAAAGAACGTTCATGTTAATGTTCGAACCGTGTCGGTCCTGAAATGTTGCGTGTCCAACATGAATTTTACTGAGCCTCCAATTTCGAAGAAAATGGTTTTAGTGAAGTGGCATGAGTGGCAAGTTTTAGGAATGTTTTTTTATTCCTAGATTTTTATTTTTCTAGAGGACCAGACCAGACGTGGCAAGATGATCAGGGCCTGGTTCCTGATCAAACCTATGTAATCTGTCTGCTTGAAATTTAAGGGTGGAAAATTTGTATTTTTGTTTTGTTTTCTTAGGTTTTAAACATAAAATTTACGAGTAGGGTCAGGGTCATGCCCGTATACAGGAATTTTTTTCGAGGGGGGGGGGGGTTATTGCCTGCTGGTCGGACAAAAAAGTACAAAAAATACATAGATCATAGGGAAAAGCCTATAAAAATCGTTATTTGTTTACGTTTCGGGGGGGGGGTGTGAACCCCCTAACCCTCGCCCCTGGATACGGCCTTGGTTAGGGTAATGAAGAACTTTGTTTTAATATTTTAAAAACCAAAAGAAAGCGATGGTGTGACTAGAGATGATGAAGCTGATCGAAATATCAAACCCGAAAGCCGGAATAATATCCACAAAATAAGTCGGTACGGGATCTTTGAGTTCACGTAACTGGTGATTTCGCTGTTAGCTGGCAGAATCCAGTAACAGTGGTGCTGGTCGATATCTGGATTTTTCGATATATCGATATTTTCACTTTTCGATATATCAATATATATTCTGGTACCATGTTTCGCTACAGCATATGTGTCGTTTCACCACAATTTAAGAGCAAAATTGTCGTAAAAAAGCATCTTGCATCAGCTCGAACTTCGAATAAAGAAAAATTGAATTACGAAGAACAAAGTGCTCCAATTTCGGATATATCTGTGATTTATGTTGGATTATTTACAATATTTATAAATGAACAAATATCGTTTTCGATATCAATATTTACATTTCGATATTCGATATCGATATTTGTTACGCTATATCGTTACGATGTCTAATATCCCCCAACACTAAGTAACAGTTACAATGAGGATGGTGTTGCACCCTTTGACGTAGTTTAGCCAAGCTACCATGTTGAAACGACTTGCCATGCAGTGGCAATCCTTATAACCAATCGAAACTCTAATTAGTAACTCCCAGACGTTGCGAGAGACGTTGCCCTGGAGTACCTAATCCTCATTACTTAAGTAGAATAATTAGGTACTTGAAACCTCCAAGAAATTTGTGGGTACTGTCTCAAGTAGCCTACATTCTAGTCACATCACATTGAATGCTTCCTTGGCAGCTTTCTTCAGCAATTAAAGGTATAAGAAAAAAATGGCGAAACTCGACAAGTCCATTGCACTCAAGCACAGCCTACTAAATTGCGGGAGCTCCGTTCTAAGATGCTAAGACTATTTTCTCTAAACATGCAGTACTTGAAGTATTACTGAAGTACAAGTCATGTACTTAAAACCCAAGTACTACTTAAGTATTTGTTGTTAGGTACGTATTACTGGATCATGCCCGTATCCAGGAATTTATTTCGGGGGGGGGGGGGGGGGGGGGGGGGGGGTTGCCTGCTGGTCGGACAAAAAAGTACAAAAAACACAAAGATCAGATGGGAAAGCCTATAAAAGATCGTTCTTTTTGTGTGTTTCGGGGGGGGGGGGGGGGGTCAATCCCCTAACCCCCCCCCCTGGATACGGCCTTTTACTGGATACTTTATACTTGAGTACAAATTTGAAGTACTGGTCGTAACACTGTCTATCTGCAACTGCGCGTCTTTTAGCAAATATTATAAGATTTCGGACAGTATAACACTTCAATCCCCTGTTTTTTCAGTTCGGTCTGAACTAGACTAATCTCTGCCATTTCCCTTATTCCCCATTAACTTGCCAAAATCTACCGGAAGTGTCGGTATAACTCACATTACAATATGTCCGTATTGCCACGGAGATTTCAACAAGAAGGGAAGTCTCAGAAGCGTAATCCCAGATTAGTTGGAGAGTTTCTGCAGGACAATGCATTATTCGTCTCCAAGCTTTATTGGTGTAATCAGCTCATTTTACAACCTGAAAGTGCCATATTTTGCTTTTAATGTTGTCATCTTGCTTCCAAAAGATTATAGAGAGCGTTGGGTGGTTCGTAATAGCTTTATTGGTGCTAACACTGGAAGACGACGAAGCAGGATAGGCTGCTCATTATGGAAAAGTCATATGGGTGTTGAATGTGAGCGAAATATTTAACTTTATGGACTGTGTACAATATATTGCTTTTATAATAAAGACCATACCAATTTGTGGATGCTTGATTACCAACTCGTTCATAGCCTGCCAGTTCACCCATTTTGCGTTTAATGTTATCCCCACATTTTGTGCTGTGGAAATATAACGACTATCAGCTCTATGTGGTTCAAAAGCGTGTTATTGGGAGGCGTTATAAAGTCATTCAATCACAAACCAGAACATCCTGGAGGCAATGGAAATTAATGTATATATGTGGGTGGGGTTGGAGAGTAGGCTAAGAGAGTAGCTTGCTTGCTGTCTCAACTTATCACAATTCTTAACCTTGATAACATTATAAGCAGTGAACTGAAAGAAAAAAAAATGCTTCCTTGCGAGATTTGAACTCGGAACCTTCGGCCTCAGTTACCGTGGCTCTAACCACTGGGCTAACGAAGGGTGATCACGGTCGAAGCCTCTTGTATAAATTCCATTTTCACGTTAAAACTCTATACCAGATGAAACAAGACAAACAGGCTGATAGTTAATGAATAGCTTTATTGTTCAACTAAGATTTCGGGATAAACCCTGGGCAAATTAGACAAAATACGCACATATAATCCCTAAAAACTGCTTCATAAACTAAAATCAAATCAGGTACATGAATCAAAAAGATTCTAAGTTATTCAACGATTTACCAACTAAATGCAACTGACTACAGATCATTAATAGAAATTATAAACTGGTTTGGTTAAACTTGCATACCAATTAAAAATCAATTGAAAAACATTTCAGGCATATTTATGCTTTAACCATGCCCGTATTTGGAGCAGTCAGCTTACTGGATGATATAGTGGTGCACTGCATTAAGCACTTCTCATTCCTAGGTGATATACTAGTGTAACACATTAACCACCACTCATGCATCAGTTTTAATGACCACTCACACATGTACATATTCAATAAGTACCGAAATACAAGAAATAATATATCATGGTTTACATTTTGGCGGTTCGTTTGAACTGGCAGACCACTAGAAAATACTTGCGCTGAAACGGCAATTAGCAACCAGAGTCACGTTTGGGTGGAGAAATTTCAAGCCATGTCTTGCAAAAAATTAATAATATTGGGCTTTCATTTATCGTCAGTTAAGATAGCTTTCTGGAGCAACTAAGTAAGCAGGTCAAAGAGGGATTTCCAACTGCTTTAAAGTAGAACATACAGAAACTGAAACGTTAATCAGAGTCGAAAGTTAAAGTAGGGATGGAGAACTTTTTAAGCTATGCACTGACACAATTAAAATATACTATTTTTTTTATTGACGGCCGGCTATGGAGTCAGATTGCTTCTCGAGTCTGAGCCCTGTTTATTGACGAACTTAACGTTTCAAAGACAAGGGCCCGATCGTCGAAAATTTGTAGTTCTAAAGGAAGAAGAAAGGAGCGTAGGCTTTAAAACAAGTCTCCTCTGTTATAGTCAATTGACATTGACATCTATTACGGGCTTGCGACAGAAAGTTTTACACACATACTGTGTAAGCAAATTACAGAGCGAATATCTCAAAAAGGTTCTAGAAAAACAACAGTATTTAAGCTGATACTAACTATTGATACTACAGCAACATTAGCAACCAGTAAAAATGGAACAAGTCAGCGAAATGTACAGGAAATCATTCCCAGAATCTAAGAGAGTTTATTTTCTAGTTATTATCCTTGAGATTTTCGAGCAATCGAATATCCCTCTATCTTGTATCTATCAGTACTTTAAGAAACAAAAATACTTCAAAGTCGACAAAATCAGCCTGGGAAGGTTTAGGTTTCCAACAAATGCAACGCAAATTGTCGGTCATGCGCAAGTTTTTTTTAATTATCGCTGTCTGGGATATGTAGTCTGAAGCCAATTTGATATAATTTTACTTGAAGTCGTGTTATTACACCCCAACCAAGTATAGGCTACTCGCACGTACTAATTCCGAAAATCAGATCAAAGCGATTTTACGTTACTCTTCTAGAGTCTAGAGATAACTACACTTTCTTAACACAGAAGAACAGATCTGTACATCAACAAATACTATTGGCTTTGAGCAGCTAATTAACAATGTTGGCATCAAATCCTTCCAGATACCAAATCACTGGTCTGTGGGTCTTAGGCTTTGCTAATTGCTAGCCGTTGCCTTTTAAGCCAAGAGTAAGTTTAGATGCCTTGTTAGAGAACCTATTTTTGGCACCATTCTTGGACATCATAGATCCAAACTGCCACGGAAACGCTGGAGCGTCAAAGTCGTCACCCTCATCGTCACTAACGGTTGTTGTTTCTACTTTGGGAGTGATTACTTCTGCCGGCTTGACTCCCACTAATATGTTTTCTTTAATTTCGCTATAATCCTCCTCCGAGCTGGGTGTTGTTGTTGTAGTTGTCTTTTTCCTCTCTTTATGCTTCACTGATTTCGGGATTTCATTAGTGCGTGTTGGCGGTGTCGTCGTGAAAGTTTTCTTTGGCTGGACTAGCGGAACGCATTCCGAGGCGACCTTTTTAAATCCTTTGCGACATGAGCACAAATTCGTATTGCATTCCGCGTTGTCTGTGCACTCATCGCTTGTCAAAATACAAGTCCCAACAGCTCCGTTCATAAACTGAGTCTTGGCTTCTGACAGTACTTTCTGTCCAAATATAGACCCAGTATTAAACATGCGACACATATATAAAGGATCCTTTGTTATCCTGATTACACTGACAGCAGCGCAATCTGTCGTTTCTAAGCAATGCCGATAACAGTTTTCTTCACTTTCAAAGTTTTTCGGTTCTTCGATCGTCTTCCCCGTTAGCTCCAAACCATTTAAAGTTAATGGTCCGATATCTTCGCGATTTGGAACGTAAGTGGCTAGGGCAGCACCAACGTGGTACGGTGCATGGAAAGCGCTCTGACGGTGCAACCAACACGAATCGGTATCACACACTTTTCGCTTCGTCGTATACCGGCACGACGTTGCAGCGAAGCAATGCTTATCTGCTCGACATAGCGCGAGGCACCTCGCCCATGATGCCTTGGTCGATACTGAATGCTGCGTAAGACCAACACTTGGTAAGGTAATTCCATAGCTGTCGTTAAACGGAGGGTCGTGTACGAGGTCATCCTCGTCTTCCTGTATAGCGCCACACGAAGCCGTAAACCCCTCCGAAGTAAGGCGGCTGCAGAGCAACGCATATCCACGTTTCAGCTTCTTCAGGATTACCTGCGTGTTAAGCCCAGGTATTTTGGGCACTAAATCTTCGATCGGCGTAACCTGCATTTCAACAAGACCCGGCTTCGTAAAAGCCTGCTCAATCCATTTAGGGCCATTTAGATTACCGTGAGGGTACGACACGGAGCTAACAGCTTGCAAAAATTCCTCCGCCATTTCTTCGCTCGAGCTTGAGAGGTACACTGATAAATTAGCGCGGGCTAAGTGGTACAATCCAGCAGTCGTGGCTTGTTCACTCAAACTGGCATTTTTCCTCATCAAATATTCCCCGGTACGATTTTTCAGCGTGAATTTATAGCTTTGTTTCGTTCCAAGCACCGCTGAAGATATATAATGAGTGCCATAGTCTTCGAAGAATTCGAACAAGTCCTCATCATCAGCCCGCTCAAGCGAGCGAACCTTGTTGACAAAGAGTTCATTCAAAGGCGGCAGGTCCGTTTGTGTCGTGTACGTTATGCAACGTTGCTCCATAAACGCCATTACTCGTCCTTGCGTTATGTCACCTTGGACCTCGCCGTAATCTTCACTCGTTTTGAACTTGGCCGAAAAAACTTCATTCTCCCTAGTAACATGGACACTATTGGACAAATAACTCTCGTATTGCTCCATGCTGGTAACGGTAAACGAGGTTACATCAGGTCCACACTTACTGATAGCGTTATCAATGGAAAACCCGGGAGGGATAACGAACTGACAGTCTTTCGAAGGCATGAAGTCAACGGATCGTCGCGTATCAAAGATAGGTCGGCCGAATCCGGGGTCTTGTGAACCGAGTAGGGGATTCGCGCGTGTAAGGTCATACGACAGGCTCAGTATCTCGAGCGACGGGAAGACAGGGATGTTTTCACCATTCGGACAGAAACTGTATGTGGACCGACCTAGAAAATACAACACAATCAGACGTCGGGGCACAACAGGAAATGGGGAAACGAAGTATGGAAAGGGTACTGAAAGACAGACAGCGCAATTCTATCATCTATACGACGTTTTTAATGAACTTTCGTGCTTTATGTGGATCTTTACTTGTGCTATTTTCTCTTTTCCTTGTAATCCACTGTTGCCTTGTCCATTATGTGGGTCACAAATTAAATATATATGATATATATTTATATATATATATATGTCAAAACACATTCAATCTGAGCCAGCATCAACTCGTTTGAGTCGCATTGTATTCAGTTGCGTATGGAGGTCTTGCTGTCAAAGACCTGGTCATAATCCAAATCTTCAGTTTCTTTTTGACACGAAAACACACCTTTATCTTTCGTGTGGGTCGCCATAGATACCAGCCACTATTTTAGGCATGAGACATTCTTTTCTGCATAGCAACCAGTTTTAAGCAAGACAAGAAATAAAAATGAAAGAGACACTGAAGATGATTTTTAATGTTACTTCAAAAAGATATTTCAATTAAACTGATATCTTAAATTCACATTTTCTTTCTTTTTCCTTCATGACTAATGCTTGTTTTGACGAATTATAAGCTAAATCATCATCATCAAGCTGTATTTTTAATCAGTTTAATTCTTCAGTAGGTAAACACGCAACGGCACCGAGTTCAGGTTTGAACTAAAAACAATGAGTGATGCCACTACTTCAGAGCTTTGCTGTAATTATCCAAAAAAACAAACTGAGAGACATCCAACAAATTCAGCACGACAAGTGTTAAATCGACCCTGTCATCGACATTTTCCCCTTGACCCCTTGTCAGACCTACGCCAACGTTTCGTGGAAATAAACATGACGGAGGTTTCCAACTGGGGTATTCAACCATTACAGACCGATAGGCCGTGAAGTCAGATAGACCATTGATATAACTGAGATAAATCAATCACATATTTATAAAGTTTGATCTTTCACTACATACATATTTTAATATAAGAAAATAATAGATATAAATGTAAATATTTCATAAAATTTGCTGTTTCTGGCTTGCACCGGTAAGTTCTAATTCAGTTCGGTGGTCTGGGTCTGGATGAATATTGATTATATTATATTATTATCTTTATATATATAATCTATCATATTATCTGTATGTGTTATCATACTGAGATGACTAAGTATATTTGAATATTTACAATTTGGCCTCGAGCCCAACTTCCGCCAAATTGGCTCTTATATACAAATTGGATTCATATTAAACTTGATGGCCTTACAAACCACTTGGCTTTTAAGACCCAGTTAAAAAAAATATGGTCGATACGTGTAAAGGTAAGGAATTCAGAAGAAAACTTCCTTTTTCTAACTGATTTTTGTTGAAACTGATATTTGTTGAAGATGAGTGATTGCGGGGGATTCTTGACGCCCGTTTTGAGAATGCAGTGGTAAGAAATAATTAATTTAATTTCTTTTTTTACTGTTTTAATATTTGAAGAGATCAATGTCTTTCTTTATTTCTTTGGTATTCACCCCTATGTGACGGACCACGGAATGTGTCATAACCCCATATGGTGGATGTTTTTATTTTGTTATTTTTGTCTGTTTATTAAAAGTACTTTTCAATATTTAACCATCATGTCCTTATTCATTTTCTGCTTCTCTTTTTTTTATTCTTTTTCAGCCCATCTAATAATTTGACTCATTCATTAATTTGTTCTTTCTTGTTTTTTCTTTGCCGGTGTTCTGTTTTTTCCTTCTGGTCAGCCGGCACAAACAGATAAACATACGTATGATAAGTACCATATATGCTTTCTTAGATCAAGGGCGAACGTTAACGAACCTTCGCCAAGTTAACTTCTTTCCGCATGAAAAACTTGGCATTTGTTACTTAAATGTACTGTAAACAAAATGATTCTCATCACTTGCTCCTGTGCCGCTGTCAATCACTGGAAAAGCTGGCGGCATCTTTTTGCGGCACTCGCGTTTTTTACTTTCATCAACTAGTCTAAACAAAAGCATGTCGGACAAGCTCCTTTATTTTTCTTGGTCAAACGCTGACCTTAGCATTACTCAACCAAACTGACAGAGCCGTGCCCAAGTCTGACCAGAAAAAAAGGAGACAAGTCCAAGCTACTAATCACCTTAAGCTGAATTCGTTCGGAGCAAGTATATTTTTTTTAATCGCGTAGCATCTCTTCTGAACTCTTTTTCAGATTTTACTTTTTTGGCTACGACTCCTCCTCCACTGGGTGACGTTAATATTTCCTTAAATTCTTTAACTCACCTACCTGTTAAACAAAACAGTCACATACACTTTAGACTTCAAAAATGAAATCTTCGATTTCGACTATTTAAATTTTTTTTTTCAGAACAAATATTTCCAACACGGAATTTTAAACTGTAAGGGTGAGCAAAACCAGTTTTGTTCCCCCGATAGGAATTTTCTGAATTAAAAAAATGTAGACAGTAAAATTAATTAACTAAAGATCTCGAGTCAAACTCCCATGGGTCGCGAAGACATTTTCAATAATTTCCGTGCGCCCCCTTCAGTTCGAAACCAAGTTTTATTCGCGCAGAAAATTACTCGTTGTCTCGAATGGAAATTTTCGAACAAAAAATAAATAAATAATTACTTGACTACTAACTTTTAACTTCGACATAGCGCATGGGTTATTATGAGCGTGTTCCATCCTACTTACCATAGTTACTACGCATGACATCACGAATTCTGGCTTTTTGCCGTCAAGGCTGGAACGATTTTTCTATTTTCCAGCAGGATCTCACGCCAGGGGCGAATCAGATCAATCACGTTACAGAAATGCATAGTTACTACGCTTACTACGCTCCCGAGCATGGTAAGCAAATAGTAACTATTAGTTACTATTCCGACAAGGTTGGAACGGTCAGCGTAGTAACTTTTCGTGAGGATGGAATTGGAATAGTAACTAATAGTAACTATTATTAGAAGGGTGGAGCACGCTCTATGTCTAGGTTAAGAGACCTGATCTAGGATCCTAGGAGATTTTTTTCTTTTGTAAATTTTTGCGAGGTGTTTTTTGGACGATTTCTTAGAACATTTTCTAGAGCGAATTTCTTGGGCGACGTTCTCGTTTCCGGATGAAATCGAAGGGGGTGCGAGACCAAATTTTATTAACGTGACAAGAAAGAGCAGATAATCTATCTTCTTGTTCCTATAGATATTAAAAATATGGTAAATATGGTCTATAATGTTATAATTGAAAATTAGACTATCCAACTTTAACTCTCCTGAGGCTAGTGTAATTATTAATTAATTGCATGAACTGAATAAATATTTAAAACTCAAAGTCCAGTTAAGTGACAGATAAAAAGCGGAATAAATTAGAGCTACATCTGCAAATGGGTTATCTTTATATGACACTTTATCCCGTAAAATTATTGAGAACAGGTTATCATTTAGCAACCACGATTAACTTAAAGGCTACATACTCCCAAATAGTCAAAGAAAAAAAAAAATGCTCTTTTGCCCCCCCCCCCCCACACACTTAGAAAAGAACCCGATCACAAGCAAACAGACTACCCTTATAATTCTATCCACTGAAGGAGGAGGGGGCATCTGGCACACATCTTCATCCCAATTTCCCACCCTTTAATCAACAAAGCTACGAAATCGGACCCCATTAAACCACGGCTATAATTACATCAGACTGAAAAAAGTTCTGAAAACTGAGAACGGGTCCATTGAAACGAAATTCCACCAAATCACTCGACAGAAACCTAACACCACACAGCTGGGGAGACGGAGATAAGGAAAGCCCACATTTCGGCAGCAAGTGGTTTTTATTGGCAAACACTTGATCTTATCGAAGAAGGTTTAAGGCAATTTGCTCTATTACCATCGTCCAGATAGGACTGTAAACTTTGTCTGTAGTATTTATGGCAGATAACCACAGTTAAAGGGTGAAAGAACAAGGGTACGAACCAGAACTTAGCAAATAGTATTTAAACATAGATAAAACGTAGTAGGGACAAAATTAGCATCAAATCATATAAATAATGTTTTTTGATATTTGTTCAGCCCAAGGTGACTGCGAATCTTATATGATTGCGCTACACGGATGCGTTACCGTACTAGGTTTTATTCTGTCGATATTTTGACAAGGGCTTAAAGAACAAGGGCAATAAATATTATTGAATTTTCACATAGAATGTGGAAAACTCGGGCAAAAGATATTCTTTCTTTTCGTTGGAATGTCAAAGGAAATACACGTGGAACTGAGGCGTTGTGCTTGCTTAAAGGACCCGTAGTACCTATAATGCCAACGCAACCTACTTCCGTAACTGCTTTCATTAATATTCATACCCACAGACCCAAATTCCATATGTTACATTTTGAACCCGCTAACGACGCCTCGCTAATGTTTGCACACCATGATTCATTAGTTTCCATGCGCATTACGCTCCCGACGAGTGTTCGAATATCCTGCGCCTTATGCGTTAAACCGGTTTTCCGAACTTTGCCTAACTTTGCCCAACGGGCCTGGGAAAAGGGTCAAACAGCCAAAGCCATGGATAATTTGTTAAAAGCAGATCTTAGTTTTAAAGTATGAAGATAATTTTGAATACTGGAACAAACAATAAATAGTTAAATATTCTTAGAGCCCAAGCTGACTTTGAAACATTTATTCAAACAATGTTTACAACGGATACGTAAGCTATGATTCTTCATCAGCTATATTTCGGCCCTTCTTGGCAAGGGTCCTGGCCAGGCTGATAAAATCTGCATGTCTGGGCTATGAAAGTTCCGTACTTCGTAAATAAATATTCTTTGAGCCCAAGCTGACTTTGAAACATTTATTCAAACAGGGTCCTCATCAGGCTGACCCTTGCCAAGAAGGGTCGAAATATCGCTGATGAAGAATCATAGCTGACGTATCCGTTGTAAACATTGTTACAATAAATAGTGAGGGGGTGGGCTTAGATAGGCTTGTTTCTACTAGTGATTACTTTCACCAGCTTAAGTATGTGGGCCTACAAATCCCACAAACAAATTAAATGGATGCGTCAATTTCGTCATGGATCATGAAAAAGGTTCGGAAAAAGAGGCCTTCCTTCAGCGCCATACAACAGGGGAAAGCAGATAGCTTTTTATATTTTGTTTTTTAAAGTTTAACTGAAAACGGCTGAGATGGGACAATCTAGTTATGTATCCCTCATTCACTTAAAGAGGCTTGAAAACCCGATGAAAAAGCGTTTCTTCGTTGCTTCGCTTTTCACGAATAATCGATCTTAAAATAGTGGAACTTTCCTGTCGGATTTGTGGTACCTCTATGCATTAGTACCTGTGTTGTATGGAGTCCTGTATCCAGGAATTTATTTCGAGGGGGGGGGGTGCCTTTCGGGTTTTTTTGACTGCTGGTCGGACAAAAAAGTACAAAAAACACATAGATCAGAGGGAAAAGCCTATACAAATCGTTATTTTTGTGTGTTTCGGGGAGTGGGGGGGGGTCGACCACCCCTGGATACGGCCTTGGTTGTACGCTTGACGAAAACGATTTACGAAAAATAAGTGTTCACGCAGTCAGCTGCCTTCCGCGAGCTGATCACTGGCCAGAAAAGCCGCTTTTGTATTGAAATTCAAATTTTCCGCGTCATAGTAGAATTTTAAGTTGTGAGGACGGCCGTAGATATTCTGAACGTCATGCTAGAGCAAATAGTGAAAAAGACAAGAATCCCTTAACAAAATCCAATTCAGTTAAATGACAAAAAATAAGTTGGCTTTTCAGTTAAGCTTTAAAGCCATGCACGTAGCATCTTTTCTTCTGTCGCTAAGCAGATCGCTTATTAGAAGGATATTATTTATCTATTTGAACCCGTCGACGGCCAGCAAGGGCCATACAAATCTTCAACAACACAAACAAAAATAAGCAACAGCACGCTAATAGAAACTACTCAAGCCGGGGAGAAATCGAAAAACAGATAAGTGAGTAAGTACTGGATGGCTCTAGTTGAGAACACATTTTTATAGAGCTTTCGTGGAATAAGGCAGAGAGACCAACTTACTCGATGAGGTTGTGTCTGGAATCAAATCATCTTGAATTTTCATGGCCTCTTCCCGGAAGACTACCGGTCGAAAGAAGAATAACCTAAAAAACAATACAACATAAAACATAAGCACCCTTTTCATACAGTTCTTGTACAGTAGACTATTCAAATCAAATGGATGGCGCAGTTTAAAGTTAAGTAACCTTTTAAAGAAGTATACCTCTACTGAGGTCCGTATCAGGGAAATTGTTTCTCGGGGGGGGGGGGGCCTTGGGTCGGACCAAAAATTACAAAAAAGACATAGATCTGAGGATAAAGCCTATACAAAAACTATTAATTTTGATGTTTCGGAGGGGGGGGGGGGGGGATTGACCTCCCCTTGGATACAGCCCTGCCTCTACTGTACCTTCCTCAATTCAAGCACCCGTCACAGAACAGACAATTGTTTCTGTGCAACTCTTTCCTATTCTCAGAGTGTTTACTTTTTATACAACTTGAAATTTCTGCCCTTCCTTCTTATGGAGTGTCTTCCACCCTTCTAGCAAAAGTAACTATTAGTTACTATTTTCGTTCCAACCTCGTGAAAACTGAAAAGTCACTACGCTGACCGCCAACCTTCTCGAAACAGTAATAATATTTACTACTTCGGTAACTATTTTTCTTTTTTTCATAACGTTCGGGAGCGCAGTAAGCGTGGTAACTACGAATATCTGTGATGTGATTGGCCAGATTAGCCCGTGGCACGATATTTTGGTGAAAATAGAAAAATGCATGCCGGCCTTGACGTCAAAAAGCCAGGATTCGTGACGTCATGCGTAGTACGGTACGTAGGGCGGAACACGCTTATGGGACACGTTTCTTTGTGTCTGTCTCCTCTTCTTACAGGCTGCGTGTTTATTCACTGTTTCATTAAAGCGAGAGAAAGTTTTTGTTGCAAATTATGTTTTATATTATACTTAGAATGTCTAACTGTTTTTGTTTCTTACCTATTTTTTCCCGCCTCGGGAAACGCCACTCAAACGAACCCTCAAAACTGATTAAAATCTTGTGTAAACCAATCCACAACGTTTGTTATCGTGACGTATCTGGCTCTTCGCAGGGCATGCTGCGATTCTTTTCCGGCATGAAGAGTTAGTCGCCAACATTATTGACAAACGGCGGACCAGGTAGCGTTTTCGCGTGCGCCGTCTTGCTAAACTTTCATTTCCGAAGTACCGTATTTGTAAAGCTCATCTCAAACATAGGGTTATAAACAACACTGGTGGCATAGTCAAACATTCCCTAGTGCGTTAACACCAACCGGCGAAACCTTATTAACGATGTCGGAACATCTGAAGATTAATTAACAGAATAATAAAGTGATTAAACTCTTTGCATTGCGCACATCCGCCCAGTGCTAGGGTGCCAAGTACGATGACAAGTCACGCAAGCCCCATTACAAATGAATCTGATATATTCCTCGAAACGAACGGTAACACTTTGAGATGAAAGGACCCAGCTCCATGGGTTCGAGGCATCAAACCAGTTAAAAATCAGCGAACGGAATTAATCAATCATCTTTATCCGTCAGACCATGTCCTTAAGGCTGTTTAAGCTTGACGCGAGTTTTGTGATCTTAAAAGCCGTATCGAAACCTGAACTTCATAATCCTAATCCAAATTCAGCTTTTATTTATCCTCCCCCCCCTCCCCCCGCCCCCTTGTAGCTCACCATGAAGGAACAGACAAGATTTCAGGCATCAAACATTATTGTCCTACAGATCAAAATATTTCTCGTAAGACAAGATTTTTTTTTGTTCAAAGTGAGGCATCAAGAATATCCACAGTTGTTGACTGTACAAAATAAGAATCTGAAATTCACAAATTTGCAATTTCTGATCATTCACAGATTATGTTCATGGAAGGAGCTTAAAAATCCCGTGCGATCGGAGTCAGTAAAAAAATGTTTCAGGTGACGCGACACGGGGTTAGCGACTCTGCAATTAGCAAGCTGAATGGAACGAATGTACATTCTGTACATTCTGAACGAATGTACATCGGCTTTTCTTGGAAACGAGAAAAAATAGAGTAGAGTTGGTTCTAAGCAGGAACATCCCACTTTAAGTCAATAATTTAAACTTTAACTGAAAAGGCAGCATATTTTTACATCTGATATTTGAACACAAATTTGTGTATATAACAACCCAAAATTCAACCAGACGCGATGAATTTGAATTTCAACAAAATCCTGCATTTCCATGTGTTACGGACGCTAGGCTAAGAAATTCACGGTTGAAAAGAATAGGAAAGTGATGATAAGATGTGTATTTTTGTTCTATGACTGTTACTTTTGGGCTATGCCTTTCCTCTGTAGTTCTGAATATTTCAAGCATAGAGGGACAAGCACAAAGAGGTACCACAAATCCGAAAGAATAAGGTCATTCGATGAAATTAATTATCTGCGGATAGCGGACAAACGAAGTAGCGCATTTTGAGTAAATAAGAGAAGTGTAACTAGACTGTCGGATTTCAGTCCTATTCGATTAATCTTTAAAGGTCCAATGACGAGCTTATCGTTCCAAACTTTGTCTCTGATTGTTCTGTACAGTCCGTACCTCCGACTGCCAAACGAAGCAAGAGGCGCGGCTTAATTATGAAAAATGCTCTCCATAGTATGTGTGTTTATGTGTTTATTATTTTCTTTCATTTAATCCGCTTTTTCAAAATGGCGGGTTATAAGTGAATTACTTACTTACTTACTTAGGAAGATTTGGTTTGGCAAAAGAGCAAAGGCACGAAAACAACTGTGAAAGAAAGATCAAAAGTAGACGGACTGGTGATGGTGCTTGTATACAAATAATGGAATATGGTAAGGTTTCAGTTCTGCTTTAAACTATGCTATATGCAACAATTAATAACTGATTCAGAAAACTATATGCAGCCAGATAAGAGTTGGTGAAGCAAGCTAAACTCTTCGAATTAACCAAATTAGCACTTCACGGGGTTAATTACCACTATGTATCCTTGTTTCCATTCTTGTCAGTGCTAACGATGTTGTATAACGTCATAAAAATCGTCAACCTGTTTTACATGCAGATAAAATCAGTTACCCTGCCAAGTTAAATGAAAGCGCCCCATAGCTATACATGGCGAGTTGAATGTGCATTTAAGGATCATGATGTTTTGCGCAGTGTGAGAAAAACCCTAAAGAGTCATAAAGTTTTGACATCTCTTTTGTAAACCAAGACAAGGTTTTAGACACCCCGAACTTTGTCGACATAATTCGTTCGTCGTGGATTATCATCCTTTTAGGCCCGAGGCAGAGGTCGAACTTCGAGAAAAAGGACCATGTGATAACCAGCGACAGAGCCAATTTCTTAAAGGACACCTCGCACTACAGTGTTTCTGCTAAGATGTTCTGAGATAGTTGAAGACTTAAAAACTTAGCTATGCTTATAGAAAATTACACCAAGCTTCGGCTGTTTTTTGGCTCTTTCCATGTCCCTTTCCTTGGATGACAACTTGGCAAAACTATCATGGCCGTTTTCCTGACCAATACGCTTCTCGGAAACAATGATCAGGAGCCTGATACGTCGCGTAAAGAGAACAAATATGGCAAGCATGATAATCAGCGTAATGCTAACAGAGGATATAGGATACGCTTTTGAAGTTCAGAATCTAGGGAACGCGAAAAGATGGGAATACCATTGAAGTAGAAGGAATTGCTATCATAACCACGGCCTGTCCCTTAAAATGCCGGTAATTCGACCAGAACATGTTCAAATTATCTAACCTGATGTTTACCATATAAAACGTGTATGAGAGAAGCAGCGCGAGCCAGCATGTTTTGGTCTTGCTTTGTAATATCCCATGTGTGGTGATTCTGAAGAGATTGAGAGTGTGACCAACTTCCTGTCAAACTGAAAAGAACTGTATGAACTAGGAATGAAATTGCCTCACTTTATTATGTGATGACGTCATCATATGTGATGACGATTGCCTGAACGGGATACTAGCAGCAAGTCTTTTGTAATAATGAAGAGACTTGCAGTGTTCGTTCAAGTTTTTCCTTACAGCTTTTTTTTTTTTTTTTATTTGTATTAGTGAAGACTTGTCTACCATGGCTAGTTCGAGTTTCAGTGTAATACTTAATATATATGTTTATATATACATACTGCATCATCAGAAAGCTTTCGACTCGTGATTCCATAATTCCAAAAGCTTAAACTAATGCATAACGTTTTCAAACACAACAGATAACATCCGAAGTGTTGTCTGTTACGCATTGTCTGTTGAAACAGCGCATCCTTGTGTTGTCTATTATGAAACTTCTGACAGTGTAGCCTTGAGTTGATACCCGTCTACTTTCGTATTCGCCGTTGCTCATCAAAGAGCAAAAAGTGCAGTGTTTCTTCTACGTGACTTCACAGCGATATAGCTATTTGTAGAGGTAACGAAACGTAATGTGCCGCGTTGATCCTAACCTCCGCTCGCTTGCATTGAGCAGGGTACGGGGAAATATTCGACTCCGCATGGTCATATTACAGAGATGGTAGACAGACGTTCTATCCGATTATTCGTTCTTGGTTAAACATACACGATTTAGGGACCGGAACATGCGAAGGGGGTTCTGTTCTCACTTTACACTTATTTTGGGAGTGAGTAGCCACTCGGGGACATGCTTGATCCGGAACCACAGGTGGGGTTAAACACCATTCATCGTTCTTCCTTTCTACGAAAAATCTAAATACCCTCGAGAAATGGACACATTAGTTTACACACCCAAGGCTTGTTTTTCAAATTATCTGACTACAAGAAACTTCCAAATTAATTTATCTTGGCGTGTGACCATGTTATCTCCCAGACTTATCTATTCCATTTTTTATTCGTTTTAAGGGTGAATGAATACAAAAAAGGCAATACCTTCCAATTGATGAGTCTTCTGTCTACCATATACCGTGGTTGTAGTTTTATAGTGGTCAGATTAAATAATGAAGCCCATGACATATTTCAAGCATCGGTGAAAATTACACAGCGTAAACTTGTTTCCATATGAAGCTTTTGACACTATTACGAGGAAAAAACGTGCATTAGATTTTCGTTTATTGTGAGTCACATGACTAGAAAATTTTTTGCAGCTCATCGAGCTTTTGTCTTGTGGAATGGGACCAGGAAGCCTGCCAAAACGTTTTTTTTTAAAGATCCGTATAGTGTATTCATACTGAGTGATTCGTGTGATCTTTTATGATTCGTTGTTTATCTTTGCGTTCCATGAGTCTGCGGGGACATGACACAAGTCTGTGAAACAGAATAAAATAAATAAATACTAGAACCTCCGAGATTTCCAGATGTAACCCTACTAATAATGTAATGGAGTTATTAAGGAAGCAATTACATAAAGATCGTTTGAGAAAATCAACAGCAGGTATAGACCCCCGGATGGTGTAATGGCTTCGTTACCGCATGCGCATCCAGGTGACGAGTATATGGATTAACCACTTGCGGGTAGCATACTGAAAGAAGTGAAAGTATGCGCTTTTTTTCAAGTCTTATGGCACTTTCATGGAACAAAAAGGTTGATAGTATCATAACACATAGAGATGGATTTGAAGCAGAAACGGCGTATTTTTGTACCCTCTATAACTGGGACCAACAACCTAATTAAATCTCTTGACCGGAAGAAAGGTATTATATACTTTGAATAATAGTCATAATTAACATACCAAGCCACTATGCGTTGAAGTCCACACACACACACAAATGATCTCGTACACATTGGTATGTTTACCGTCTATCATCTCATATATGTGTCAGGGAAGTTTTTTCAATACGTTCACATTCCGAACTAGGACCACCTAGACACCGATAACTATACGCGAAATACATATTTTTATTCTTCAAACACATTTTTAATACCTCAATAACAGTGCTAACATGAGCAAAAATTAATGAGAAAGTTAAAAATACATTTTATTCTTCAAATAATTTATTACTATACCAGTAAAACTGAACTAACATGGACAAAAAATGGAGAGAAAGTTTAAACACATCTGTTTTTTTAAATAAAATACTTCTATCCAAAAAACCCTGTGATAATATGGGCTAAAGTTCGGGAGAAAGTTTAAAACGAAACGGGGGGAACGATAATAACAAAGATTAGGAGGAGGTAAAATGCTTAAATAAAGTTCTTCAGAGGGGCGCAGGACAACATACGTTTATTTGCTTTGTATCACATGGCGAACCAATATTTTGAATATTTTATTTTATTTTATGTAAATTCA
The DNA here is from genome assembly GCA_023053575.1 of Branchinecta lynchi. Taxonomy (NCBI): domain Eukaryota; kingdom Metazoa; phylum Arthropoda; class Branchiopoda; order Anostraca; family Branchinectidae; genus Branchinecta; species Branchinecta lynchi. The sequence goes on from JAKZAP010000002.1 coordinate 19,103,680, forward strand.
TCGACGGCCAAGGGGTCATATAAAATAATAAAACAAAATCAAGCGTTAAACATTACAAATATGGTTAAAAGGTCGATACAAAAAGGAAAGGGCTGGGTCACGCTCGACGATAAGACTTAGCTGTCTACCGTGCAGTAAACGATAGCACACTGTAAAAAGTTTCTCCGAATAAGGATGCAGTATTTGCTACTGGGATTAATCTTATCTCTATTGGGATAAAATTACCCCGAATTTGGGAAAAATCTTACCTTAATAAAGACAAGATCAATCCCAGTAGAAATACTGCAAGATTTTTTTTTACAGTGCAGGTGTTTTATGTAGTCCAAATCCTAAAGAAGTACCATCAACTTATTTACATTTCTAGGAAGGGTACAATTTATCCTTGATCGGAAGCTCGACAAGATATATTACCACATATCAAGCCACTATGCATTCTAATACCTATTGTGGGATATTCATTTGTTTATTTCAACCTGCATCAAAGATCCAGGAGTGAGATTCGATTACGCGCTCTCTCTAGGGGTCTGTAAATGTATCACTATATTTGAATGAGACTGTACCATATATCAAATGCTTTAGTATAGTGATGGTATCAAGATATCAAGTTCTCTGGAGTGCACTTATGAACAGGAATTTGTCAGAGAGATCTACTGGACAGCTATACCAGGGAAGTAGATAACATCATGAGCATTACTTTAAGGTGTGGTCGACGATTGACATTGCCGTATACAAAAAGTGTAAATGCATGTCAAGATCTGATATGGTACTGCCCATATTTTTACGGTTCGGTGCTCTGACGGTTGTTGTTGTTTCTTGTATGTGAGTTATGGACGGTGAAACGAATCGGAATTTGATACGCATTCAAACGCTTGGAACTCGAAAGTTTTTTGGTCTCTCAGGAGCAGAAAAAGTATACATGTTATTATTCAGAAAGATGGTTCCACAGTCTGGATTTTTGGCGACGGCGCGATATTCTTCGGCTCGGATTAATTTCTGGGAATCAAAATTTTGTGCTGTGGCCTTGAGCGAGGCCAAATTTTTGTAAAGCATGTGTTCTTTGTCGTATGAGAGTGGATGTATATAGTAAAGTGAGTTCGAACTTGCTGGAATTCCGAGTGAAAGCGTCTGCGCTTTATCGGGAAAATAGTAAACAAATACTGAATTGTATATACAGACCAATAAATTCTAAGAAATCACAGAATTGTATATAGTCTTCACCAGGCCCATACCCAGGAATTTATTTCGGGGGTGGGGGGGTGGGGGGGGGGTGGTTTTATCTTTCGGGCGGAGGGGGGGGGGTGCCCGTGGGTCGGACAGAAAAGTACAAAAAAGACATAGATCAGAGAGAAAAGGCTATAACAAATTATTTATTTTGTATGTTTCGTGGGTGGGTGGGTGGGGGGTAAACCCCCTACCCACCCGCCCCACCCCCCGTACATGGCCCTGATCTACACAAATTTTAAACACGCACATTTTAATATTTGTATCTATGTCGTTGCTTGGCAAACGCGTGAATCAAGGGATAGGCTTGATAGTTGAAAACTTTTCAAGTGATATGTAGCAACAAAAAAAATAAACACCTCCCGAGAACGTTCATGGCCATGGGTTGTCCGTACAGGATGGCAGTGAGTAAATTTTCTCACCACGCTGCGAAAACCATTCAGTCAAACGAGATGGCAAAGGGCCTACCGTACGTGACTAATGGGGGGCCGAAAGTCGAAATTACTTTGGGCTGGACCGCCCACGACCCTAATATCGCTACTAGGCCTACTTTGCATGACCCTTCTTTGAAACACGGAGCCAAAACGACCGGACTTAACTTACATCCGTGGGGGGTGTCTGTCACTCACAGGAAATGCGTCAAGCCAGAAACACTGGTGAGACCAAGAACAAATAATCAGATAGAACCTCCGTCTCCCTGTCTGTGTAATACGACCATGCGGAGTCGAATATTTCCCCATACCTTGCCCGATACAAACGAGCAGAGGCTAGGAGCTACGCGGCACATGACGTTTGGTTACCTCTACAAATAGCTATACGCCTGTGAAGCCGCGGTAAACTTTCAAACTCAAAGGTGATTGGTTCTCTGGACACGCTCCAGAGCGGGTCAGCGGGACTCCTGCAAGCATTGCTCTGCGATGAGCAACGGCGAAGACGGGTATCAACTCGAAGCTAGTGGAAGTACCTCTTGCTCCGCTCAGTTTTGTCCGGGATATCTATAGTCGCTGCATGGGACCAAAGACGGAGGTTCTATCTGATTATTTGTTCTTGGCGAGACGCATGTCTCATGAGAAAGCATTTCTTCAATTTTATTTATTATCATACAAAAAATATGCTTAGCTTTTCGACCTCCCCTACCATAAAAACTGTCGAAGGTTGCTGGTTGATAATGAAAATGAAAATAGGTGGAGTGCTTATTTATTTTTCATACTTTTGTCCACCCACGGTCCAGAGAGCTCTCTCTCTCTATTCGTTTAGTCATATTTTGGTGATTATCTGAAAGACATCCAGGACGTTGCAGATGCGATGATGCATAGTGAATAAAAAGCTCCTCAACCGAGATTTGAACCCGTAACTTTCAAACTTCAGGCTCCGACGGTCTAACAAGTTGAGCTATAGAAGGGCTTCTGAACGCCGTTAGCAAACCGCTACACTCACCATGTAGTATAGCCATGGGGTTACAAACTGTTTTAGACGAACTTGACTCGACTGAGACCATTATACTCTATATGCCAGTGATAAACACGCCAGTCATCGAAGATAAGAATGAGAAAGGTAACCCAAACGAACCCGAAAAACTGACTCAAATCCTATTCAAACCAATCAACGACGTTTGTCGTGGTGCCGTTTCTGGCTCTTCGCTAAGCAGGCGGCGATTCTTCATCGGAACTAAGAGTTAGCTATTAAGAGTATTCCTTTAGCCGGTTTAGCCACAAATTTTCTCTAGTTTGTATTGTAGTCTTTCAGTTGGTACCTCCCCTTTTTGATCCAACGAAAAAAAAAAAAAAAAAATTAAGATACCCACGTAACACGTTAATGAAAGGCAAACACGGCTGAGATACAACACAGAATCCGTAACCCGTCCTAGGGGAAGATTCTTTACTGCAATTTTACACGGAGTTCTCATTTAGTTTTTATTTCAGTTTAGTTTGTTTGGTCCTTGTCGACATAATCAAACAAAGTCTCACGTAATTGAAGCCAAGCAATGTTGAGATACTAACACAGAAGCTAGGGACATAAAACAATCCGGTCGGAAATCGCGCACTCAATTTCTTTTATCCAGGTAAGCCGGAAAGGCATCCAGGGATTTGTGGACGTAATCCAGCCAGACGACGAAATCACCAATGCCAGATGGGTCATCGTTACTCAAAATTCCTTAGAAAGAATTCCTCTCTCACCCTTTCAAGCGGACAATTTATGTCGCTGATAATAGGAAGTTACGGCAACTCAGCTGTCACATAAGAGCCGAGAAGCAGAAAGGGCCCGTTCGTGATATACCCACCATATGCGGGTCCGTGGTTGCAAAACATCATCTTTAGTCCGACCACCCAAAGTCTACCAATAGAAACTGTCGGGGGGCGCGAGTCAAAACAGAAGTCCGACTTTGACGCATCATGATCTTTAAATTCCATTAATTCCGAAGGGTTGGGTACAATTCATACCCTTTACCTGTATTTGGGATGGTGAAGTGTCAAATTGATTTTCGATGATTCGATTAGTAATGAGACATCGAGAGTGATGCATCAGAGGATTGTCAGATCCAATGTTGCTGATTAAAGCCGCTTTCCCATTGACACGTGGTCGCGATGCATTTATCTTGCGTTGCGTAAAGGTTGCGTATAATGCGTAGCGTATCTTTCACACCTGCGCGAGAACCTTTCACGCTGGATGCTCATTTTCCTTTCTCGGTTTCTTCTGCTAAATTCTGGTTTCTTTCACCATTAGGGATCCCAAAACGTAAGTGGAGGGATACCTATTACATCGCAAAAGTTGTCCGTCTGTCCGTTTGTCCGTCCGTCTGTCAGCACGGTAACTCTCGAAGGGAATGAGATATTTTGATGAAACTTGGTGTGAGGATTCTTCGGATCAAGGGTAAGGTCAAGTTCGTAGATGGGCTCTGTAGCCCTAAATTTAGGGGTGGGGGAGTGGGTTAAAATTAAGTGGCAAACAAAAATTATTTTTAAACAGCTAATGTGACAGTCGATTATGGGGTAAGAAGACATGTTGAACATGATGATGAAAAGGTTAGATGTTGGTTAGATGTTCGATTTCGGGGTAAAAAGATATGCTGAACAATTATGTGAAAAGCATTTTCTACCTGGACAACTAGTTCGCCTGGAATCCGGCAAAACCGGAAATTTTTTTAAAAGCGAAAGTTTTATTTGAAGTTGATTAGATGACAGATTTAGGGCTAAGAAGAGACGCTGAGTCTATTATAGGAGAATCATTTTTTACCCGGACATATAATTCGTCCGGAATCCGGTTGAAACCGGATATTTTTTATAAGTTAAAGTTTTATTTGAAGCTGATTATATGTCCTTTATAGGGATAAGGAGATACGCTGGATTCATTCAAATTTAGCGTAAACCTTATGGTCAATAACCTTATTATCGAAACCTTAGGTCTTGTTCTAATCTTTGTGTTTAATCAACCCTTTACCAATTATCAAACACCCTCACCAACAAACATTAGTTGCGTTTTTGCAGACACCATCGTATCTGTTACCATGGTAACTGGATCTGCAATTAGTCGTTTTTGCAGTTACCTTTTATCCACATCAGATACCACGGTATCTGGCCAGATACGAAAGTAAAGGCAGAGATGCCTTTTGACCGTGGTATCAGATACCACGGTAACTGCTAAAACGACTTAAGACCGTGGTATCAGATACCATGGTGTCTGCAAAAACAACTACTGAATTTCTTAGCATCTTTCTGATCCTTTCGAAGTGTAAAAAAAAGTCGGCCTCTATCTATTTTTGCAGTTTTACTTTCTTACTTCAACTGCTTCGAGAAGTCTTATATTTATTGGCGTCCCCAGCCCAAAGACGAAAACTCGCCCCCTCCCTTCAAAAGCACTCTCAACGTGCGCTGTAGTCGCGGCCGGCTTCCCCACTCCAGTTAAAAATTGCCTATTTGAGGGAAAAACTTTCCGTTTTCCGGCAGCTTTCCTCCCCACCGGAAGGAAATCAGCCCCTTCCTAATCCCCCCCGCTACTGTCGTTTTAGCGTTCTTACTTCAATTTGAAAATAAAAATTGCTGTTTTTTGGAATCGCAAAACGTAAGTGGAGGGATACTTCTGACATTGCAAAAGTTGTGCGTCCGTCTGTCAGCACGATAACTCTCGAAAGGAATGAGATATTTTGAGGAAACATTGTGTGAGGATCCTTTGGGTCAAGGGAAAGGTCTAGTTCATAGATGGGCTCTGTAGCCCTAGATTTAGGGGGGGGGGTCAAATTAAGAGGCAAACAAAATATTTTGTTTACAGCTAATGAGATATCGATTAAGGGATAAGAAGAGATGTTGAAGATGAAAACCAGTTCCTCGCCGGAAAAGTAGTTCGCCCGGAATCCCGCCAAAACCGGAAAGTTTGTTAACAGTAAATGTATTATTTGAAGTTGATTAGATGTTCGATTTAGGGGTAAGAAGACATGTTGAAAACTTGAGTGAAAATCGTTTTCTATCCGGACAAATAGTCCGCCGGGAATCCGACCAAAACCGGAAAATTTGTTAAAAGCCAAAGTTTTATTTTAAGTTGATTAGATGTCCGATTTAGAGGTAAAAAGAGATGCTGAATCCGTGTATAAGAACCATTTTTTACCCGAACATATAGTTCGCGCGGAATCCGGCTGAAACCGGAAAATTCGTTATAAGTTAAAGTTGTATTTGAATTTGCTTAGATGTTCGATATCGGGTCAAGGTAAGCTTTCTTTTTTTGCCTGACAAGCAGTTCCACCCGAATTCGGCCGACACGGAAATTTGGCAGAAGTAAGGCAGGAAGTTTCGATCAGTTTCGTCAGAATAGATATGACTTGTGGGAGTAGACATAATGCTAATCTATATCTGAACTTGGTTTCTCAGATTGTTGGCTTTGGTCTTAATCTGTTTCCAAATGTTAATAGTAAAAATGATCAAGGAGTCTGGCGAAGACTGGATCTGGCGAAGATAAGACCAAATTCTCTGTATTAAATATTACATTTTTGGGATCATATCGAAACTTTTGGTCTTGTTGGTTATGGCTGTTGAAGAACAGCCTTGTTCTCCTAGCAGCAAACCTATTTTCCATAGCCTACTGTTTTGGAGCCATCTGCTGGCGATACATTGATGCTGTACCATAGTCTAGTTTTTGTGTTATTTGATTGTTAGTTTAAGGCGAAAGCTGAACTAAAAAAAAAATTTACCAGCCTGCTCTGAATTTTTTGCAGAAAAGTCTCGACTCGGGTATTGATCCTACTCCAGTCAAAAAGTTTGCTGCGGAATTTTTCGCTGCTGAAGCGATTGTTGCTGCAAAAAAGTTATTGTGCTTTCCCGACGAGCTCCCTCCAAGAAGAAATACACATGTCAATCATATATGTGACATTATCGATGCATGCTTGGAGAAATCCCATGTTTTTAAGATTCACCCCACCCCTCCTCCCCCAACTCGCACCCTTGCCATTCCCCTGAAAGCCCTCTCAGTGTACTACGACACACTCAAGATGGAACTCTCTCTCCCCATTTTATAAAAGGTACCAAGACATATCGAAGATGGAACAGTTATTCCAAAAAACATCAGCCATTATGGTTTTTCCAGCCCCCACCCTTTACCCTCTTTCTCGCTCAATTTCACCGCTAGTACACAATCTGTCCTAATCCATCCGAGATTCCGAGTATCTGATTGCTCCCCTATTCAAGTAGGAAATCTGGAAACTAATCAAAAACTCGCCGAGAAAGCGTCTCACATCCATCACGGACCACAGTGGACACAGATGATTTCTTAAAAGACTTGTTCAATAGCCTATGGCTGTTTTTGGGATCCCAAAACGTAAGTGGAGGGATACCTATGACAAAGCCAAAGTTGTCCGTCTGTCCGTCCGTCTGTCAGCACGATAACTCTCGAAGGGAATGAGATATTTTGATGAAACTTGGTGTGAAGATTGTCTGGGTCAAGTGTAAGGTCAAGTTCGTAGATGGGCTCTGTAGCCCTACATTTAGGGGTGGGGGTTCAAATTAAGGGACAAACAAAATATTTTTAAACAGCTAATGTGATAGTTGATTATGGGGTAAGAAGGCATGCTGAGCTCGATGGTGAAAAGAATTTTCTCGTCCGACAAGTAGTACGCCCGGAATCCGGCAAAACCCGGAAAGTTGGTTAAAAGTAAAAGTTTCATTTGAAGTTGATTAAATGTTCGATGTAAGGGTAAGAAAACATGCTGAACACGAACGTGAAAACCATTTCCGCGCCGGACAAGTAGTTCGTCCGAAATCCGGCAAAAACCAGTTGGTTAAAAGTAAAAGTTTTATTTGAAGTTTATTAGATGTTTGATTTAGGGGTAAGAAGACATGCTGAATACCACGATGAAAACCATTTTCTCGCCGGACAAGTCGTTCGTCCGGAATCCGGCAAAAACCGGAAAGTTGGTTAAAATTAAAAGTTTTATTTGAAGTTGATTAGATGACAGACTTAGGAGTAAGAAGGCATGCTGAACACTTATATGAAAAGCATTTTCTATCCGGACAAATAGTTCGCCCGGAATCCGGCCAAAACCGGAAAACTCGTTAAAAGCAAAAGTTTTATTTGAAGTTGATTAGAGGACAGACTTAGGGCTAAGGAGACACTGAGTCTGTATATGACAATCATTCTTCACCGGGACATATAATTCGTCCGAAATCCGGTTGAAATTCATTTCTGAGTTTTCTTTTTTTGCTGGACAAGTAGTTCGCTCGGAATTCGGCCGAAACCGGAAATTTGGCAGAAGTAAAGCAGTAAGTTTCGGTCAGTATCATCAAAATAGATATGGCTGATAGAGGTATATCTGAACTTGGTTTTCTCAGATGATTAGCCTGGCGAATACTGGATCTGGCGAAGACAAGACCCAGTTGTCTGGATCGAATACTAGATTTTTGGGATCCCATCGAAACCTTAGGTCTTGTTTTATGGGATGTAACGTACCAATAATGCATACGATATTTGTATGCCCGACCCTATATCCAAGGCCGTATCCAGGGGGGGGGGTTAGGGGGTTGACCCCCCCCCCCCGAAACATACAAAAATACTCATTTTTATAGGCTTTTCCCTCTGATCCATGTCTTTTTTGTACTTTTTTGTGCGACCCACAGGCAAACCTCCCCCCCCAAATAAATTCCTGTTTATTCAAACATTGTAAACATTGTTTCGAATTAAATATGTCCTCATGCTACGTCAGCTGACGAGGACCCTTGCCAAGAAGGGCCGAAATATCGCTGATGAACAATCATAGCTGACGTATCCGTTGTAAACATTGTTTGAATAAATAGGAATTTATTTCGGGGGGGGGTTGAATAAATGTTTCAAAGTTAGCTTGGGCTCAAAGAATATTTAATAAATTCCTGGATACTGGCCTGCCTATATCATATTTAATTTCGGAACGATGACTTCGAGAAAAGCTTTTAGACGATAATGTGTGCTTCATCCAGGGGCCTCACGGACAACCCCCCCCCCCCCAATGTTGTCGCCCAGTCGGTAAAAGTAACTGAGTCGGCGCGAAGCGCCACGGTTTTTCGTAAAAGCAATTGATCTTTTTGTGGAAACAGTCGGTGTTTCCTAATCAGTAGAATTTCATCAAAACAGTAGGTTTTTTCGTAAATCAGTCGATTTTCGTCAAAACTATCGCGCAGCAGCCATTTTTTCTGCAAACACAGTCGGTAAAAATGACCAGCCAGTCGGTACATAAACTTTTATTTAAACAATGTTTACAACGGATACGTCAGCTATGATTCTATGATTCTTTTTTTTTTTGTACATAAACTTGCCCCCCACCCAAACGTTTTCGCTAGTACCGCCTCTGGCTTCATCTATGTGAGCATAAACAGTATCAAAGAGCAATAATAAAGTGTGGACGAGTTTGTACGTGTGATTGAAGATGCTAAAGGATGATATACAAGAATTATAGGTTTCCACTGAAAAATGACGGAGATTAACACTAAAGCACACCTCGGGTCATTTACTGTTTACGTTCCAATATCCCAGCTATCTGAATACTGCAAGACTATGCTCTGCTTTCAAATTATCAACGGCTTTGGATGTTTTAAGCCTTTTCCAAGGCCCACGGACTTGGCAAAAGTTTCAGATTTTACGCATCAGTAGCATGAGGACTTGGTATTTAGCGGATTTAGAATGTAACATGAAGTTTGGGTATCTAAACCATAACGTTTCCTACCATCAAACCATAACGTTTCTTACCATCAAAGTATCACATTATTTATATTTTATTTATTTATTATTCCCCCAAAACGGTAAGCTAAAAGCTTGTCGCTATGACAAAACCGCGAGTACATTCGCAGATATTACACAGATGACACTTATACCAAGGAACTTCTGTCGTGACAAATGAACAAGAAACAAATATTTGAACTGAATAGGACTCCAATGTCGGAGCTTAGTAGGCAAACCAGGACCCACATGGAGGGGCCTCATGGTGAAAATCAAATAAAACCAATTATGAAGTCCCTGTTTGTCTCTGTTTTATCCGGGTTTTAGAACTAATGAATGAAGTTACGGAAGTAGGTTACTTTGGGGTAGGGGGCCTACGACGGGTCCTTTAAGTTTGATTTGTTGTAAAAACTGGCGGATTAGACAAAATAAAGAAGAATAACAATTCAATTAGTATTTTCAATATGGTTATCGAAGGATGATTTGAGCTTGTTTTGAATGAGTTTGGGCTTGGGTGGTTAAACATTTTATTATTAAAGTCAACAATGTGAGGAGTCGTATCCCAGAAAGTAAGAAATATGAGAATAAATAAGATGAGTAAGACAGCAGATAGTAATAGCAACCTAAGTGTCAATAGTGAAAAAATATTCGAGGATATGCGAAGCTCTGTCAATGTTGCGAAGTAAAATTTTAAACCAACATTTGCTACAATTGCGACGGAATTTGACTGAATGTGCGGAAGTCAAAGAGATGGATAGGAGATAACAAATCGGAGTTAAAGACGGTCTAAAAATGCGCTGTTTATGCTATAAAGCAACTTTCATCTCAATTTCCTGACAACCATAACGTTTCCTGCCATCAAAGTATCACATTATTAATATTTTATTTATTTATTATTCCCTCAAAACGGTAAGCTAAAAGTTTGTCGCTATGACAAAACCGCGAGTACATTCGCAGATATAACACAGATGACACTTTATATCAAGGAACTTCTATCGTGACAAATCAAAACAAATTTTTGAATTGAATTTAGAAGTCTAGGACTCCAATGTCGGAGCTTAGTTACCAGGACCCACATGGAGGGGCCTAATGGTGAAAACCAAATAAAACCAAACATTTAAGTTTGATGGGGAAGACGCCCTTGGGATACAAACACCAATTGGTAGAGCGGTTGCCCTGTATGCGAAGGGTTCTGGGTTCAAATCCTGGCTGAGGAGAATTTTTGTACTTCAGTTCACTATAATAGGCTACTTATTAATGAGTACATTCACTTCCTTCAGTTGTTGTTATTTCCAAAACGATTGAACATCGAACGATTGGCTGGTGTCAGGATTCTTATATTTCGAACATGCGCAGTAGGCCGAGGATTAGATCAGGATTATGAAGTCCCTGTTTGTATGGACTTTAAGGGATCCCTCGAGGTTGGGTCTAAATGCTTCCAGCCCCCATCTTACACCAACCACTTGACATCACAACTGTTTATCATCTCGAACCAGTCACGCTGGTATAGACAATAATAAACAAACACTGGACTCGAGCAATGATACATTGTGATGACAGTGCATGATGTATCGCTTTCTATGCATGGGAAAGCTTAGGCCACATTCAAAGAGCTTCTCCCTCGTAATTATATGTAATATAATGTAATTATAACTATGTAATTACCGTTTGTTGTTTTTTCTTGTTTGGGGGTCACGCAAGGTAATGTTTTTTTGTTAATTGTTTTTTTTTTATTGGTTTCGGTAGCGTACATGATTTTATTCTCCTATTCTTTCTTCTTTTTTTATATAAGTTAGCACAGCCTCGCAAGCCCGGCTTTCGTTGTGCTATTGAGAAAAGAATATTTATATTTAATAAAGTGTTTTAATATAACTTCGTTCGCCAGGCTGTGTAACTCGAAGGAGAACAAGAAATACTTGATGAATATTTTGAATATTTCAGTTTATTAGAATATAACAGTTTTGACTGATATGAGCAAGTCAATATACTGTCAGAAGTTTCATAACAGACAACACAAAGATGCGCAGTTTCAACAGACAACGCTGAAAACCACCCAAAAAGCATCTGTATACATTTGTGTTTGTCGTCATGATATCAGAAGAGTCGGCAGATGCTTTTCCAGCATTTTTTTTTATCTCATCAACGCTTGTTTTGTATAACATTTAATGCGTAAAGTTTTCAAAATCACAACTGGTTACACCCTATGTCTTGTCTGTTGAATTTGCACATCCTTGCGTTATCTCTTATGAAACTTATGACAGTAAATCGTAAAAAAAAAATTTCGAGCGTTTGAAACTTATAATACAATAATATTAAAAGACTCGTCGTACCTATTATGCTACTGCAACCTACTTCTGTAATCACTCCATCCATTCTTAAACCCAAAGACCTATTTGGTACATTTCAAATTTAACCTCTCTACTGACACCTTACCGATTTTCACACTTGCATTGTTTCGCTACTTAGGTATAAAATGATTGTCATACACGAATTCAGCATGCCTTCTTACCCGTAAATCGAACACCTAATGAACTTCATATAAAACTTATACTTTTAACATATTTTCCGGTTATGGCCGGATTCCAGGCGATCTACTTGTCTGGCGACAAAATAATTTTCATATTCTGATTCAGCATGTTTCACTATCCGTAAATCGAACCTCTAATCAACTTCAGATTAATCTTTTAATTCTGACAAACTTTCCGGTTTTGGCCGGATTTCGGCAGATCTACTAGTCCGACGAGAAAATCATTTTCATATTCATATTAGGCATATCTCGTTATCCCTAAATCGGATATCTAATCAACTTCAGATAAAACTTTTCCTTTTAACAAACTTTCCGGTTTTGGCCGGATCCGGATGAACTACTTGTCGGGCGAGAAAATGATTTTCATATTCGTGTTCAGCATGTCGTCTTACCCCGTAATCAACTATCTCATTAGCTTTTTAAAAAATATTTTGTTCGCCCTTAATTTGAAACCCCTCCCCTAAATATGTAGCTATCGGGCCCATCTACGAACTCGACCTTTCCCTTGACTCGATGAGTCCTCACACCAAGTTTCATCAACATATCTCATGCCTTCGAGAGTTATCGTGCTGACAGACGGACGGACGGACAGACGGAAAACTTTTGCGATGTCATAGGTATCCCTCCACTTACGTTTTGGGATCCCAAAAAACTGTTAGACCTTTCTAAATTTGTTTGTGTTTTTGTCCTGGCGAAAAGCTTAAGACATCCAAGCCATGGTTAATTGTTACATAATTTGAACATAAACAGTAAACTGTACGATGCGTCCTTTGAGAAACAAATAGCTAGTGCAACATAAAATATTCAGGTTCTTTAACCAATATTAATAAACGGCGTACTTACATCACTTGCTCATTAGATACACACAATGAGAATCAGATAAGTGTAGTCGTTATGTACACAAAACGGTGCTGTTGACAGCTTTAATGGGCTTTTAACCATTATCAATGCCCGATCTTAGTTATTCACTTACAGTTTAGCTGCACCTCTCTATTAACTTAGTAAGGAATAAGCCGAAATGACACCGCCGTTTACAGGCGGGCCTGAGTGGTTGCTCATAGTATGAGTGAACATAACATACGGATTTTGTTCTTAGTTTTATTAATGGCATGTTCACGACGTATTAACATTCTGTTTACAGTGAACAGATTCGTTTGTGAATTTAACACTGGAGCAGAAGCCGGGAATAGTCACTGAAATCAAAACAGCGATCCTGCCTCAGAACAGGGATCCTGACTTAAGAAGAAGAAGAAAACCAAAGGAACAGGGATCCTGCCTTTCCTCATTTTTGTGTATACTATGCAAACGCCTAGCTAATAGGCTGCAAATAATAAAATCATTCATTAATTCATTCTTTTGTGTAGTGTATGCACTGTATATAATCTATGTTTACAATGTATAAATTTAAATACGGACTAAACTGTTTGACAATTTACAAACGCAACTGTACATAGTTTACAATCCAACGAAAATAACTTTTATTTTTTGTTCTGTGAGAAATGTTCTTTAACGAATAAACGTTTTTTAAATGATAACACTCAAACATGATTTCGATAGGCCTACAAGTCCATGGGCCATGGCGGGAAAAATAACAAAAAAAACAATTCACTCAACAAAGAAAACGCAAAAACAAACCGAAATTAACGTCTAAAGAAATAATTCACAGTGGGCCACAGCAGCCTTCAGGAATTTACCCCAAATGTTCTTAAAACCGGTAAAATTAGGGGGCCCATGATGTGGCTTCTACGGCTCTTTACAAGGAACTTTGGTTTCCTGTCACAGACAGGAGTACCTCCAGAGGCTTCCCGAGGGGAGGGGGATCGCAGCACCCCCCCCCCCCCCACCTATGTGTGGGCAATCGGTAAAATTTTCTACTCCTTATGGCTACTCATTTATACACTCTTAGGGAGAGGGGCTAGAACAGGGCTATTCCAAAAGTTAGTACTGGTATTCTAATTAGTTAATTTGTTACTTGCTGTCCTGGTAACTACAGTAATGGCAGAAGACTCAGTTGTAAGATGTCTTTCCAAAACGAGTGACAAGGCACTATTTTCACAGTTCTTCACAAAGCCTAATCTGAACAAGGTGACTTCAATTAATCTCTCACACTCGAAACTAATTGGGCTAAATAGTACCTAAGCGGACCCTTGGTACTAAGTAAAGAAAATACGACCAGGTGCTTCCAATCGGGGTGACGCTACAAAGTACTGTTGTTTCAAGCGGAACTAACACAGGGAACAGCTCAGCTTATTCAGGATTTTTAATTCGCCTTATTCCATATTCAAGCGGACTCGCAGTTAAAGTCCACTATTGTCCCCAGTATCAGCACTTGTGACAGAGAGATGTAAAATCTGGATCCAAGCAAATATACTTTCTACCCTAAAGACAGTGCAAAGCTGCAATTGCTTAGGAAGCAGTTTCCTACTCATGAACTTCTTGATCTATTTTTTAATATCTGTCATAAGTGTTGTTAATGTAGCAATGGGGGAAGCATATGTTTTGAAAAAACATGTTTTACGTTAAAGAGAAAAGTTCAGTTTGTATAGTGATGATGAATTTTTTTTTAGCACTAGACAAGAAAAGGGAAATAGAGCAGTACATAGAAAGAAAAGGAAAAAATTACACTGAGCTAACGGAATAAATAATGAAGATAAAAAATAAACAACTAATTGGGTCTAGAGAATCTTTTTCCTAGACGGAATGCGGAGAAACGTTCAAGGGCGTGGAGGCCCTAGGCAATGGAAGATAACTTTGACAATGGTCACAAGGCAAACAAATTAAAATTAAGTGGGAATTCCTATAACGTCGAGGAAGGCACAAAAGAAATTTGCAATATCTGAAATAAAAAGTCCTGATACGTTTTAAACTTTTCGTCTAAGCATGCCAAAAATTCAAAGGTTGCAAACAGAATGCAATAATTCGAGGGAAAATCCGACCATGCCTTCGGGTATAGTATGCAAGTGTACACAATGACAACACAACTATGGTCGCCAATGTTTTCCGGGACCGTCCCGTCTTAAGTGTATTTATGCTTCAGTCTTATTCCCTAATCGTCCCTAATATTGTCACTTCCATAGTCTCGACACTTAGGATGTCAGTTTTATTCACCCTAACGCCGACTTAGAGATTTTCGATGTTTGACTCTTTTCGAAGTGGATCAGGATCACGCTTATTGCTTCCGAAGAGCTCATTGGTCAGAATGTAAGTTTTTCCGTATTTTTTCATCACAACCAAGAGCTTAAACAAGGCTGGAAACACCGGGCGGGTTCGCAATCTTTCGAACTCAGCAGTCTGAGAGAAGTCATGTCTATTAGAATACTGGTTCACTAATACCATCTACTGTGATGTAGTTCAAAGAAAATACTGATTCACAGGGTTGATTCGCCATGATTCACAGAAAGTTTTTTGGGGTTTATGGTTTAGTTTTGTTGTTGTTTTGTCGTTCCCATGGCCCTATGTGCTTTTACGAGATAAATCTTATCTTATCCTATTTATTACTCCCGGACAGTTCATTGGTCAGAAACACCCGCTCTGCACATTTGATTCAGACAATTGGGTCATGTCTTCGCTATTCAGTCTTCGTCAGATTCCTTGAGTATTTTTACTGTTAAAATAAAGTTCAAAAATGGATTCAGCATGTCTCTTTGCCCCGATACCGAATCTCTAATCGATTTCAGAAACAACTTTGAGCTTCAACCAAATTTCCAGTTTCAGCCGAATTCGTGAAGAACCATTTGTCCAGCAAGAAAACTAAGTTCAGATATGGACGGACCTCCTTACCCCCAATGAATATCTTATTAGCTTATAAAACATACATATTTTTACTGTAAATTCGAAACCCCTCCTCTGAGAACTTGATCTGTACTTTACCACTAAATCTTCATTGAACAACATCCTCGCTTGAACAACATATTTCCTCGTTTGAGCATTATATATCAACCCCTCGAACTTCAATTACCCTAGACCTCTCCGACGTCAATAAAATAAACAAATGAATATCGTCATCCAACGCGCAGAGCTATACAGGTATGAGCATAAAGGGGTAGGGACTGCTATAGCCGAAAATTGGTAGACAAATTTTGTGTCTGGTTTTTACCGGATATAGCATGTCTCCTTACCCCTAAATCGACTATCTCAATAGCTTTAAAAAATATTTTTCGTTGCCCCTTAATTTGAAACCCCCTCCCCACCCCTAAACCTAGGACTACATAGCAAATCTACGAACTTGACCCTTGACCCAGAGAGTTCTCACACCAAGTTTCATAAACAAAAATCTCATTCCCTCCGATATATAGTGCTGACAGACGGGCGGGCGGACAGACGGACAACTTTTGAGATGTCATAGGTCATACTCCACTTACGTTTTGGGATCCCAACAAAAAGCAGAAAAATGTGATTTTCATTTCTCTTTTGATCAGCTAGTTATCCCTCTAAGATGATGTGCGAAGGATAATAAAATTTAGTTCGGATAAAGATAATTTCGTACAAAATTATACTTATCCCTCACACATTATCTTAAGAGGGATAAATAGCTGATTAAAAAACACCCCAAGAATCACGTTTTCCTGTTTTCCTTAGAATATTGGTTCACAAATAGCATCTAAAGCTAAGTTTCCACTGTCCAGTTTGCTGTTCCCAGTGCCCAGTTAATGGCCAGTATTTTTTCGCCACCTTTTTTCTCCGATTTTTCGTTTTGCTGCCCAATTTTTCTTATCAAACTGAGTTTGATATTTACTGGCCAGCAAAAAACACAGGCCAGTTTTCTTCAAATCGCCGGCTTTTTGAGTAGGAAAAGATTTGTCGAAGATAAATAATTGTGGAAATATTGAAGATGACTGAAAAGATAAAGTGGAGCGATAGCGATGTTGAACTGTTAGTTAAGAGTTGTATGAGCTACCTTTGGCTCTTGGATTCATCCATGGCGGACTACAAAGATCAGCGAAAAAAAAACAACTCAAACCTATAGCTCTTGCAGAGAGCGGAATTTTACATGCAGGCTCGGTTTTCAAACGAAGAACTAGCAAGCGTTTTAAAAATAAAACAAGAGCTACGAGCTCATATGGCACTTGTTACGAGTAGGCACGGCTCGGTTATGTCAATGATAGATCTAGTGTTTGCTAGGTGTCTTCCCACCAAGTTTCATCTAGATCCCTCCACTCATAGCGTTTTCCAATATTTCCGGTTCTCCCCTCCAGCTCCCCCCAAAAGTCACCGGATCCGGTCCGGAATTTAAGTGGGTTGTCTGAGGCATGAGGTCTTTCCAAATATCAAGTTTCATCGAGATCCGGTCACCCGTTCTAAAGTTATAAATACCTCAAGATTCCGGATTCCCCCTCCCTCCACTCCCCCAACAGTGCCCGAATCGGTCCGGTTATGTCAATGATGTATCTTCACACCAAGTTTCATCTCGATCCCTCCACTCACAGCGTTTCCCAAGATTTCCGGTTGCCCCCTCCAGCTCTCCTCAAAAGTCACCGGATCCGGTCCGGATTTTAAGTGGGTTGTCTGAGGCATGAGGTCTTTCCAAATATCAAGTTTCATCGAGATCCGGTCACCCGTTCAAAAGTTATAAATACCTCAAGATTCTGGATTCCCCCTCCCTCCACTCCCCCAACAGTGCCCAAATCGGCCCGGTTATGTCAATGATGTATCTTCACACCAAGTTTCATCTCGATCCCTCCACTCACAGCGTTTCCCAAGATTTCCGGTTGCCCCCTCCAGCTCCCTCCAAAAGTCACCGGATCCGGTCCGGATTTTAAGTGGGTCGTCTGAGGCATGAGGTCTTTCCAAATATCAAGTTCCATCGAGATCCAATCACCCGTTCAAAAGTTATAAATACCTCAAGATTCCGGATTCCCCCTCCCTCCACTCCCCCCACAGTACCCGAATCGGCTCGGTTATGTCAATGATGTATCTAGTGTTTGCTAGGTGTCTTCCCACCAAGTTTCATCTCGATCCCTCCACTCATAGCGTTTCCCAAGATTTCCGGTTGCCCCCTCCAGCTCCCCCCAAAAGTCACCGGATCCGGTCCGGATTTTAAGTACGTCGTCTGAGGCATGAGGTCTTTCCAAATATCAAGTTCCATGGAGATCCGATCACCCGTTCAAAAGTTATAAATGCCTCAAGGTTCCGGATTCCCCCTCCCTCCACTCCCCCCCACAGTGCCCGAATCGGCTCGGTTATGTCAATGATGTATCTAGTGTTTGCTATGTGTCTTCCCACCAAGTTTCATCTCGATCCCTCCACTCATAGCGTTTCCCAAGATTTCCGGTTGCCCCCTCCAGCTCCCCCCCAAAAGTCACCGGATCCGGTCCAGATTTTAAGTGGGTCGTCTGAGGCATGAGGTCGTTCCAAATATCAAGTTTCATCGAGATCCGATCACCCGTTCAAAAGTTATAAATACCTCAAGATTCCGGATTCCCCCTCCCTCCACTCCCCCCCACAGAACCCGAATCGGCTCGGTTATGTCAATGATGTATCTAGTGTTTGCTAGGTGTCTTCCCACCAAGTTTCATCTCGATCCCTCCACTCATAGCGTTTCCCAAGATTTCCGGTTGCCCCCTCCAGCTCCCCCCAAAAGTCACCGGATCCGGTCCGGATTTTAAGTACGTCGTCTGAGGCATGAGGTCTTTCCAAATATCAAGTTCCATCGAGATCCGATCACCCGTTCAAAAGTTATAAATACCTCAAGGTTCCGGATTCCCCCTCCCTCCACTCCCCCCACAGTGCCCAATTCGGCTCGGTTGTGTCAATGATGTATCTAGTGTTTGCTAGGTGTCTTCCCACCAAGTTTCATCTCGATCCCTCCACTCATAGCGTTTCCCAAGATTTCCGGTTGCCCCCTCCTGCTCCCCCCAAAAGTCACCGGATCCGGTCCGGATTTTAAGTGGGTCGTCTGAGGCATGAGGTCGTTCCAAATATCAAGTTTCATCGAGATCCGATCACCCGTTCAAAAGTTAAAAATACCTCAAGATTCCGGATTCCCCCTCCCTCCATTCCCCCCACGGTGCTCTGATCGGGGAAGTGACTATTTCTAACTTAATCATTTGGGGTCCCTGATACGCTTGCCAAGTTTTATCGTCCTAGCTTATCTGGAAGTGCCCGAACTAGCAAAACCTGGACAGACCGACAGACCGACAGACCGACAGACCGACGGACGGACAGAAATTGCGATCGCTATATGGCACTTGGCCGAAGGGCAAGTGCCATAATAAACTCTTTCTTGGCAGAATCTTCCGTTACAAAAAAACGGCAGCTTTTAAAACTGGCCAGATTGTAAATAACTAGGGCAACAAAAAAATAACTGGGCAGTTATTTTTGTGCTTCAGCGAAAGATCTTATCTCAAACGGCAGCACGAACGTTTCCCACTTGAATTAACAAGCGTAGTTTTCTTTGGCCGAAAAAAAAAGAAACTGCAATCACGAGTTCCCAACTCCCTTGTTTCTTCGAAAGTTTAATTCCCTTTCCAATTTGAAATATTTTGAGTAACGGCGGATTTTACTCAAAGCATTACTTGAATGAATCCGGATCCATCTCTTTCATTTCACTTTGGCCGAAGCCCGAGGCGAGCAACCAGACCTCTCACATCGGGGAATACAAAAAAAAAGTCCTGGAAATTATTGTAAAACCAGGAAAACTATTTTCTAGAAGGTATGATCTGTGAAGGATTTCCCATACCATTTCGGACTGTGATAGGAGCTTTCCACTCATCTCTTGTAAGTTCGGACCCAAATACTTTTTTTTATGGCACTTGCCCTTCCGCCAAAGACAATATAAGGCTCGCAATTTCTATCCCTCCGTCGGTCTGTCGGTCGATCGGTCCGGGTTTTGCTAGTTCAGGCACTTCCACATAAGCTAGGACAATGAAACTTGGCAGGCATATCAAGGATCCCAAAAGATTACGCTGGAAATAATCACTTCCCCGATAAGAGCATGGTGGAGGGAGGGGAAACCGAAATCTCGAGAAACGTTTAGAGTGGAGGGATCGGGATGAAACTTGATGGGAAGAACAAGCACAACGGCTAGATACATCTTTAACATAACCGGACCCGATTCGGACACTGTGGGGGAGCTGCGGGAGGGGGGGGGGGTCCGGAACTCTAGTGATCCCGCGAGTTCGGTACTTCTTGGTGCGCTAGGACAATGAATGAAAGTATTCCCAAAAAAACCTTTGGGCCATACCGGGTTGTAAAACGTGGAAGGCGTATAAGGGACCCGAAAAGACTGACCTGAGAGTAATTATTTCCCCGAGCCCCATCATGGGGGTAGTGGAGGCATGGGAATCCGGAATCTAATGGTATGCATAACTTTTGAAAGAGTGATCGGAATTGAATGAAACTTGGCAGGTGGAAAGAGCTATCGTCTCAGATACTCCATGTTAAGTCCTGATTGGATCCGATACGTGTGTGTGGGGGGGGGGGGGGGGGTTGGAGGTATTGGACGGGGTACCGGAAATCTCGTTAAACGCTCTGAGTCAAGGGATCGAGATGGACTTAAGTGGGAACAAGAGCTACGAGCTCATATGGCACTTGTTACGAGTAGGTGGTGTGAGAAGCGACAAAGTGAATCTGAGCATTTTTTCGGGAATTCCGATACCCCTCCCCACCGTGCTCGAATCCGGTCCAGACCCTAAAATATGTCGTCTAAGGCAGACAATTTGTCTACTTTCCAAGTTTCATTCCAGTCACTTCAATCGTTTAACAGCTATGCGAGCGTATGATTTATGATGTTTTGTTCCATAGTTGTTTTGAAATATTGTTAAGATAGAGTATTTTATTTTTAGGGCATTTATTGGGTGGTTTGGGAGGTTGGAATGTTGTTCTGGTTAAGAAGAGCCGTAAAAAAAGAAAAGAAAAAGGTTTTTATTTATTTTTGGTAATTTTGGTCACGGTGGAAGGGGTGCCCTATGCTGGAAGGGCACCCTGTGATACCGGTTGAGCCATTATTTTAATGTGAATGTTATAGTTTTGATTGTAGGATACGGCTATTTTGAGTGTAAAAGTTTTAACTGCTCCAATAAAATTAAAAGAATGATAATTATTTAAAGTAGGAAATAAATTAGAATTAGAATTTAGTGTAAGAGTAAAGTGTAAGTGACGTATAGAGATAAGAAATTTGAGTTGTGATGATAAAGAAAGTTGCGTCACTGAGAGGAGTGGAGGTGGGATTTAATAATTTAGTTATTTAAAAAAAAAAAAAAAGAGCAGATGCTTGTTCTTCCTAGCAAGTTTCACTCCGATCCCTCCATTCTAACCGTTTCTTGAGACCCCCCCCCCCCCCCTACAGCTCTCGAGCCCGGTCCGGACTTTAAATGGGACATCAGAGACATGTCTTCTATTCACCAGCTCGTAAGTTAGTAACGACTGAATTTTCGGGATTCCCCATCCCTCCACTCTCCCCCCAGATGCTTCGGTCGGGAAACTGATTATTTCCAAGTTAGTATTTGATACGGTCCCTGATAAAAAAAAAAAAAAAAAAAAAAACAG
Source organism: Branchinecta lynchi (assembly GCA_023053575.1). Classification (NCBI taxonomy): domain Eukaryota; kingdom Metazoa; phylum Arthropoda; class Branchiopoda; order Anostraca; family Branchinectidae; genus Branchinecta; species Branchinecta lynchi. The sequence continues at coordinate 19,125,083 of JAKZAP010000002.1, forward strand.
CTATGCGAGGCACAGCATATTCGGGGCTCCCCCCTACTGTGGCCGAATACGACTCGGACACATACTAACATCTCTTCTTCCCGTCCATCAAGTTTAACTTGAATCGGAGCATATCTGAAAATTTCCGGTTCCTATTTCCTCCTCCTACCTTGGTCGGATCCGGTTCGGACACCAAACGACAAGAAACTTGGTACTGTCCAAGTTGCATTCCATTCTGCCCATCCGTTTGGTTTTCGTGCATGTCAAAAATTTTCCAGACCCCCCCCCCCCGCCCCCCCCCCCTCCCTCAACCATGGCCGCATGGGTTCGTTGACAAGCTTTCCATATCTAGGTCATCAGTCCTTATCACTATCACCCCTAAAGTTTCACCTGAGTCGGACCATTTTTTCGCAACCTACGGAAATCAGTAATTTCCGGATTCTCCCTCCCTCTACTCCCCGAAAAATGGTCGGACACAGGACCGGAAGTCTTCCTAAGGCTTCCTGTGTCGGGTCCTTAAGTCTATTTGGTCGTGTCACTAATATGCCTGCCTAGTTTTATCGTCCTTCGTACATCTGGAAGTATCCTATCTCGCGAATAGCGATCACCGGAATTCCAGGAAATCCACTCCAACTCCTCCCAAAAAGCCCCGACATGATCTGGTTCCGCCAAGAACGTATATAATACTTATGGTTGTTCTTCTCACCAAATTCCATCCCGATCCCTCGAAACTAAGCGTTTCATACAAATTCCGGTGGCCCCTTCCAACTCCTCCCAATTATCAGATCCGGCCCAGACTTGACATGGAACATCTGAGACAATAGTCCTTTCCACTTGCCAAGTTTCATTCAAATCCGATCGCCCGTTCAAAAGTTATAAATGCCACTAGATTCCGGATTACCCATCCTCCATCCACCCCCCCCCCCCCCCCACGGTGTTCTAATCGTGCAAACGACTAATTTCAAGTCGGTCTATTCGGATCTCTCATACTCGTGCCGAGTTTCATCATCTTATTTTATCATGAAGTACCGAACTCGCTGGATCACCAGACCCCCCCCCCCCCCACAGTGCCCGGATCCAGTCCGGTTGTGTCAATTAACTGTCTAGGACTTGTGGTTGTTCTTCCCACCAAGTTTCATCCCAATCCCTCCACTCTAAGCGTTTCAAAAGATTTCCGGCTCCCCCCTCCAGCTCCCCCCATGTCACCGGATCCGGTTTGGATTCGAAGTAGGTCGTCTGAGAGATGAGGTCTTTCCAAACATCAAGTTTCATTAAGATCCAATCACCCGTTCAGAAGTTATAAATACTTCAAGATTCCACATTCCCCCTCCATCCACTCCCCCCACGATGCTCGGACCGGGGAAGTGACTATTTCCAACTTAATCATTTGGAGTCCCTGATATGCCTGCTAAGTTTCATCGTCCTAGCTTATGTGGAAGTACCCAAACTAGAAAAACCCGGACCGACCGACAGACCGACAGACCGACGGACAGACAGAAATTGTGATCGCTATATGGCACTTGGCCACAGGGCAAGTGCCATAATAAAAAGTATTAGCCCTAGATGCATAATTGACATAACAAGATCATATCTGGGCTCTGTGGAGGGAGTTGGAGGGTGTTTCCCGGAATTTCAGTGATCGTCAGTTAGGATACTTCCAGATATTCTAAGAACGATGAAACTTTGCAGGCGTATTAGTGACTTAAGGACCGGCCATACTGCCCTAGTAAAAATTGTGTTCCTGAATTCGACCATCTTTGGGGAGTCAAGGGAAGGGGAATCTGGAAATCACTGACTTCCGTAAGTTGCGATCGGCTGGTCCGATTCGAGTGAAACTGTATGGGTGATAAGATCTCATAACCCAGACAAGCAAAACATGCGCCCGAACCACACGTGGTCACGGTTGGGAGAGTTGGAGGGGGGGGGGGGGGGGGGGGTCGGAAACTTTTTTACATACCTAAACACCAGATGGATGGACAGAATGGGATGCAAGTTGGACAGTACCGAGTTTCTGCGGCATTGATTTGTTATTTGGCGTCTGGATCGGATCCAGCCCCGGGAGGGGAAGGTGGTGAAGCGGGAACCAGAAATTTGCAGATAGTCTATGCTCCGATTCCAGTCAAACTTGCTGGACGCAGATAGGAGATGTCAGAGATGCGACGTTTATGCTTCCGAGTCGTATTCTTCTTCCGAGCTGGAAGGAGACTCCCCGGAATGTTGTGGCTAGCATAGGGGTCAAACAAGTGGAGGGATTTGAATGCATATTTTAGGGTTCGAACCGGATCCGACCATGGTGGGGGATGAGGGGGGAGAGTTACCGGAAGTTCTAAAAAACGCTCAGATTTGAGTGAAAGTAAGATGGTGGTAGTAAGACAAAATGCTTCAGACGATCCATTTAGGAGTCAGAACCAGATTCGGCCGCGATATGGGCAGTTGGAGGGGGTACCGGAGCTCGTGTGGCACGTCTAGGGACCAAATGGGTGGATCTATAGGGTTGAAACTTGTAATGTAGAAAAGTCATTTGCTCTAGATGATCCGAGGCGATGCCGGAAATCGTCAGACTTGAGTGAAACTAGATATCCTATTTTAGGTGTTATTTGTCGGGTTATGTCGGGTTATTTGTGACGTTCTCGTCTACTTTCTTGTACCACCTACACGTATTAAATTTCATATGAGCTCGTAACTCTTGTTTTTAAAGAAATGATAATACAAATACTAATAGGTTTATCTTGTGTTTCGGACAACTATTTTGCGTCGAACCTCCACTTCAGTGATCAGGAAGTCTGGACCAACACCAACAAGGAAATCGCTAATTTCACCGGACAAGTTTTGGTATTTGAAAACATGCACTATTTGAAGAAAAAAACGATGTTTCTAAACCATTTAAAGGACACCTGAATGAAGAGTACCAAGTATCATCCCTATCTGTATGACTTCCGTTAACATTGCCTGCAGAAAACCCAATCCAAATACGAAATAGAGTTTCCAAGCTATGATTTTTGCTCCATTTTGCATCTGTCCTTATTTTAGTACCGAACAATTTTAGAATTGAACAAATTAGTGTCTCCAATCAACCCTTCTTCTGGAATATCTTTTAACCAGTTAAGCCCAAACGTATATCTAGAAGAAATTCCAATACGATCCGGCCAGCGCTGTACAAGATTTGAATGAATTACGGTTTTTGTCTTGGAGTCTGCATGTGCAAACCTCCAGAAACGAACAGAAGAATGCTCTCCGTGGCCATGTCTGCAAATACATTCTCCATGGTGTGTTCAAGTATGGTTTCATTGTTCAGGTGTCCTTTAATCGTGAGTAGATGATTTCAAGTAACACATCACGTAACATATTTATATTATGTATATAATTCTTATACCTGTGATGTGTATATACATGGTGTCTGGTAATAGTCACGATCCCAATTCGTTCTGTCACGAAATTCACTAGGCCATTTTCCGGTCGTGTTGTCCGGAAAACGAACCCGGAATTAAGTTATTTCAGGTTGGGAAATACTACACGAAAGAGAATACTCACACTGTGCAAACAGCTCCCAGAATAATTGCTCCAAGAAGCAAGAAAGTCGTCATCAACCAAAACCTTCGGTTTCCTGCGGCTTGTTTCTCCCTGGAGATCGTTTCTTTTCGATAAGTGTGGATACTCAACTGAAAACATAACACTAATTTTATAAATAAACCACACTTAATAATATGAAACGTGTTGAAATATATATACATACAAATAAGCGAGCAATCGGATTTTAAGTTACTGAATTTTAACTCTGTAGACGCAAATAACCTACATTTTGTATCACATTATCATTATAAGTTTTATTAAAGCACATCTCGCACAGTTACTGCTTATGTTCCAATATTCAAGACTACTTGAATTCTGTAAAACTAGACTCTGCTTATACCAAGTTATCCACGGCTTTGGCTGTTTTAAGCCTTTTCCCAGGCCCATTGACTTATGGGAAAACTCGGCAAAATTCTGATAACCGGTTCGATGTATCGCATCAACAGCGTGATACGCGAACACTCGTCGGGAGCATAAGGCACATGGAAAACAGTTAAAGGACACCTGAATGAAGAGTAGCAAGTATCATCCCTATCTGTATGACCTCCGTTAACATTGCCTGCAGAAAACGCAATCCAAATACGAAATACGTTTCCAAGCTATGAGTTTTGCTCCATTTTGCATCTGTCCTTATTTCAGTACCGAGCAATTTTAGAAAGGAACAAATGTTTCCAATCAACCCTTCTTCTGGAATATTTTTTAACCAGATAAGCCCAAACGTATATCTAGAAGAAATTCCAATACGATCTGGCCAGCGCTGTACAAGATTTGAATGAATTGCGCTTTTTGTCACGTCATTTTTAAAACGTCACGCTCAGGAGAAGAATGCTCTCCGTGTCCATGTCTGTAAATGTATTCTCAATGGTGTGTTCAAGTATGGTTTCATTGTTCAGGTGTCCTTTAATCGTGGCGAGTACAAAGACTAGCAGGTACCGTTAGCGGGCTTAGAACTTAAATATCAAAATTTTGTCTCCGGGCTTAAGAATTAATGAATACAATTAAGGAAATTTACAGGCACGACGGCAGACATGGGCGAATCCGAATCCAGGATTCGTCTTTTTGGCCGGATTCAAATCTTCTGCTTGTCAGGCTGGATTCGGATTCGGATCGGATTCCAAACCCTTGATCTTACGAATCCGCTCAAATTTCTAGTCTTCCTCTTCCTTCTATTCCTTTTCCATGCTTCAGTTTCCGTTCACCCAGTTTTTACACAGTGGGCTTAGGCAATCCAACTTTGTGGTCTCCACCACTAACCATCCTCAGTAATCTACCACGTTATCTGATTATTTTAGGAATCAGTGCTTTTTGTCACCTCTCATTTTTAAACTATAACCTATGTACATTTTAGATTTCTGGTAAGGTCGGAATTGAATCCGGTTCGAATCCTCAGCCTGAAATGATGGATTCGGATTCGAATCGGATTCGTACCTAGCCCTGGATTTGGACTCGAATCCTTTCATGATCGGATTCACCCATCTCTGCAGGACGGGTCCTTTAATAATATCAACTCAGGGTTATTATATCAGTATATTCCATGTATTTGGCATAGAGATCCAGAGTCCCTAGGCAGTTAACGGAGACCCTTTTTGGGAATTTAGGAAATAGCAACTTCACTTTATGTTGTATTTCTTTAGTTAATGTACTTCGACTTTAGAAAATAGATAAGCAGACACCGAAATGGAACAGACAAGTATGAATTATACTTTTCAATACATTAGAATTACCCCTTTCGAGGTTGGGACTCTCAGGCAGAAGCCTAGTTTGTCCTCTAGTTTTAGCACCGAATGCTAGGTGTCATCCATTTTTTTTGTTTCGTGATTAACTCATCTCCATCCATATTTGCCTTATCCTTCCACATAAAATAACAAAAAATCGAAATAAAAAATGTCAATGTCCTACTAATTGGATTCATCTTACCATTCTCTAATTCTTGAAGCATAATTTGCTTACTAATCCTCAATTTCTCATTATATCCTCCAACTCCGCGAACAATATTTTCTAGTATACCTTTTCCCCTACATTCTACAAAAAAATAATCTAATGTTTCAGTCTCAACACATAACCTACATTGACGAGATGAAATATGAGGCTGGATTCGGTTTTTCTTTCCTCTGTAGGTAGGATATTGTGTATTTGATTAAACATGTGCTCCTTTACTTTCCTTTACTTTTCTTTATAATATGTCTTCATTTCATTCTTCGCTTTCTGTTTCTTTTAAAAATCAATAACTCCCATCTTTTCAAGTTCTTTAATTGTTCTAAAGGTTGGATTTGGGCACTTCTTATCATCAATTTGCCATGCAAGTAATACTGAATTTTCTCTACACATTATTCCTTCAGCTACAGCTCTCGTAAACAGCTCCTCTGTTTTTGAATTTACGTGTATAATCTGTAAACCTCCTTCTTCTTTCGTTAAGCATAGATCTGTTATTTTTAATTTAGGAGGGTATTTACCTTGCCAGATGTATCCGTAAATTGTTCTTTCAAATTTTACCCGTGTTGCTGCTGGCAGAATAAAAACATTTGACGTATACTATATTATCGGTAGACAGTATTGGTTCACATATTGTGCTTTCTGGAAAATCGTCAGACCTCTATTCTGTCCATACTGAATTGCGGCTATGAATTTACCTAGAGCACTCTGCCAGTTATGCTGTACAGTGTCTCGCCAATCCTTTCGGAATACGACTCCGAGGATTCTAAGCTCATTTCTGACAGGTATCTCTTGAATATGGTCAACTGCCTTTTCTTCAGTAAGCATAAGAACTTCACAGTTCTCTTTGTTTAGTTGAAGTTTGAAGATTTCGCAATACAACTCAGTACATGTTATTGCTCGTTGGAAATCCTCATCATCGAAGGTAAACGTGGTGACATCATCTACAAAACCTTTTGCTTTTAGCACCTGAGGCTAAAAGTCACCCATGAGGCTTTGTTCTAAATTCTAAAAATACTTATTTTGATGGACCACAGTAGGCATACAGTGGCAGAAGACATTGTTTGAGGTATTTGACACTGAGAACGGATACACCAACTTAATTTTATTAGAGATATATGACGGCCTTCCTGGCAACGGTCCTCTTCAGGCTTAAGCCACTCAAGCTGAGAAATGAACTGGAAAATCAAACTGGCTGGAAAATGAACGTCTTGAGCCAGGAGAGGACCCTTGCCAAGAAGCGCCGAAATATAGCTCTATTAAAAGAAAGCTGACGTATCCGTTTTGTAGGGTCAAATATAATTCGCAGTCAGCTTGGGCTAAAGGAATATTTATTATTTGAGAGACAAGAAGAAAGTCCTGGCGTAATGAGTCTAAAGGCAGGAAGAGAAAAATAAAGAAAGAGAGAAAAATAATATATGCATAGCGGGATCTTTCACTAAACTCGTCCATTTTGCGAAGGTAGGGGATAATTGGGGATAAACTTACTTTAAATTACACAAACATCCAACAGTATGTGAGAGTTAGAGTTCTAACCCATTCAATTTAGTAATCCGTTTAGGGAAGGGGAACTTAAAGATCAAAGCCGCGCGAAATTCAACTGATTTCAAGTTGACGACATGGTTTAGATTACAATCCGATTTCTCTCGCTTAGTTCTGAATTCAGTTGGCTTAACAGGAACAAACATTTCCCAGAAACTAGAAACGACAGACGTGCTCCTCTCTACAAGTGAGTTTGACAGGACAATCTAATTGCAGTGTGAAAACTGTATTCATATGGAAATGCTTCACGGGTACTACAAGTTTCCACAGCACAGGTTTTGCATTCCAAGGAATTCTTAGAAACCGCTCCTTGACTAATACCAAGGCCTTTCCAACAGTATTTACGGAGTGGCACGACTAATACCTACAATACTGGAAAGGCGACAGCACTTTAAGCGCAATCACAACCCACCGCATTTTATTTCGGCGACCAGTGGCAACACGGCTCCCGCGTTACTGCAAGCTTTTTGCCCGCCAACCCTTGTGCGAAGCTATCAACCACTACCCAGGACTTTCACACGTTTTCTCCCTTGACCATTTCCCGCTTTCCATCAATTGCTCAAGCCCGATCGATCCTTTATTCTTTTTCTATGTTTTTTTTTGTTATCATTAGCTTCGTTACTGAACGCTCGTTGTGATTTTTCCTTCTCTTTCTTTGAGCTGTGCTATTCCCCTTCCTATTCAGAGCGAAACTAATTTCATTTCTTACTTTAACTTTTCTAACTTTAAATTAACAATTTTTGGTCTATAAGAAAATTTATTTTTGTGAGTTTGGCCGAGCCTCAAGGGCGAAGGGAACTGGAGATGTATCGCAACAAACATATGTGTTTTAGTGTTGTATACAATATAACATGCATCTGAGTGAACGGAGCTCACTTCTCTGCTAAGTGCTGCATTTTTGTTTAGTTGTATTGAGAAATTAAAAGAACTTAAACTTGAACTATTCATCCAATGATGCAGTAGAGGTATGCTTATACGAACTTCTGCTAACAGTAAACGACCGCCGAAGAAAGAACTAAAACCCAAACCAGGCATTTCTTACTATGAATACTTGTAATAACCACTCACTCGCTTTTTGAGTATTTTGCTGATACACGGCTGAAAGTAACTCGACTGACACCTAGAGCGTGTTCCATCCTAATTACTGTAGTTACTACTCATGACGTCACGAATTCTGGCTTTTTCCCGCCAAGGCTGGAACAATTTTTCTATTTTCCAGCAGAATATCATGCCACGGGGAAATCCGACCTATCACAGAGAAGCGTAGTTACCATGCTTACTACGCTCCCGAGCATGGTAAGCAAATAGTTACTATTTCGAGAAGGTTGGAACGGTCAGCGCAGTAACTTTTTACGAGGTGGAACGAAAATAATAACTAATAGTTACTATTGTTAGAAGGGTGGAACACGCTCCTGGTCTGCTTTTTATAATCTGAAAAGTTTGCCACGAGGAACGCATCTTCAATGGAGAAGATGAAGGCCCGAACCTGTAGATGACTTCAAAAGAGGAAGGACCTTTTTAGTAAATTCGATTATCAAAGAACCTTAATTGAATTTCTACTTCAAGTTTGTGCCAGGATAACCCTGAAATAGTTGGCTGTTAGCTGATATCAAGTTTGTTATTTTTCTTTTCCATTTAACTTTTTTATATTCAAGTAACGAAGCCAAGGTAGTGGAAAAGATAAAAAAAAAAGGTACAAATAAGCATACCTCTACTGTACTCCAGCTTATTTTGGCAACCTTTCACAATACTCGAAGAGGAAAAAAGACGAAAACAACAATGTAGTCTATTCTAACAGCTACACCAGCCAAATCTGCTATCAGGTCTAGCAAGCAAGGCCGTTTTGTCGGAAAAATTCGAAGCTCGTCTGACAGTCGACTAACGAGGCTTAATCGCTGATGACGCTAGAGGTTGAAGTATTATAATTGTTCTTCTACATGGCAGCATAGCCACTGCAAGTATGAATTTCATGTAACCTGATAAGAAATCCCGTGGGAATGTTCAGGGCGTCTGGTTTTGCGAGTTAATATTAATCTTCTAAGCGAGCTTCTGGGCTCTGGCAGGTCGCGAAACTTGGCAACTGAAGGGGCTGGACTCGGGAGGCTTGGTCCATCGCCTTTGTCGAAAACATAACGTTTGTTTTAAATTTACATCACCCAGTATTTAAAGTTTACATTAAAACATCAAAAATAGGTCTCCAGGCTTAATGCGGATACAACACTGGCAAGAGTTTTGGGATTGCAGAAATTTAGGAGCAACCCACCACTTAAAAAGAACGATGGCGTCTGATTTTGCAAGTTACCATCAATCTTCTAAACGAGCTTCTGGTATTATAGGTAAGATAGGTCCTTTAAGGGTTTCGAAATTTCTAGTAAACCTAAGATGCGGCGTGCAAACATCGAAGAAACAATGGAGGTTATATCTTTCTTTTGCTGTGTTCAGAATATGAAGTTATCGGAGCCAGCGCTCGTGCACGACTGATTGAGTTTGATTAGGGATGTTACCTAACGCTGGTGATGCTAGTGTCGCTGCTATTCGAGTGTTCACTTTTTTCAAGTCGTGACGCTACTTCCTTGTGTTATTTGGTTAGCAATACAGTAAATGAAGGGAAGGTGGCCTAGTTCGTCCTCTTGATGAATATATCCGAGATTTTGCAAAGTTAAGATTTATTTTAGGGCTCTTAAAGTTACTTTAACCAGAAAAATAACACTTAAAAATAGAAATGCAAAGGCTTGCAAAACCAAAATATTTTTGATCTTACTTTTCTTCCGATTTAGAGGGCGTACCGCAGTCCTGGATAATACGCTGACAAGGTCATATGAATTACCGGGACATTTACTGCTCTCAGTTTAAAGTCCGTCTCCAAGCCATGACTTCTTAATCCTAATCAAATCTTCCGCTTCTGCTTTATCCAATAAGCATGCTAGGTTTCGTGCAGCCTCTCTCACTTCAATGTTCCTCTTCGTATTTATATATTTAATCTTACTTCTCTATACATCTAACTTCTCATCCTTGGTAGTCTATATTTGACAAACGACTTCAAAGACGTGCTAGTTAAATAGGTAATATGACTCACATGACCGCCCAGAAACAATGGCAATAATTCGGTAAATCATCTACTGGGACTGCTCTTGAAGTCCCCCCCCCCAAAAAAAAAAAAAAAACTTTTCCTGATTAAATAAGCCTATCCTGCTTATTGCAGCCACTCCCACTTTAATCTTACCCAAATGCTTTACGAAATTCCTTACAATTTCAGTTAGACCTATGCGTTTCAAACATAGGCGTTTAGTACATTACTCACTCAACCACAGGGTGACAACTTCCAACAAGATCCATAAAAACCATCAAATTTTCTACTCGGGTTGCTTTAAATCCCAAAAACATATTTTCCAAATTAAATTACCATACCTTGCTTGCCGCAGCTTCTCTCCCTTTCATTCCAAGCATCGTGTCCGTTTCAACCGGAATAATTTCGACAGTCTGATCCGAATAAATGACGGCTGGTTTTTTCAACGTGCCATTTTCGATTTCGGCTATCAATTTAGACACTACTTGAAGTGGGGTGGTCCTTTCCACGGAGTTGGGCAAAGGGGTAACACCTGGCTCAGACATCCTGGAATATGAAAAATGATGTAGCAATCTCAAAATAGTCCTTGTTCCTGTGGGGGGAAATAGAACTACGAACTGAGTCAACAGAGCAAAAAAGCTGTTTCACACCAAGTTAAAGTCCACACCGTCGGTGTGAACTTTTCCATTTCTTTTTCTGAATGAACTTTCTAGTTTCTTTTCCAGCTCGAGCCTGAAGAGGACCCTGCCAAGAAGGACTGAAACATAGCTCTAATAAAATTCAGTTGATATATCCGTCTTGCACTGTCAAATATGACTTGCATTCAGCTCTGGCTGAAGGAATATTTAAAGTCCATACACAAACATGGACCCAGGCACGTATCCAGGAATTTTTTTTTGGGGGGGGGGTCGCCTCCTGGTCGGACAAAAAAGTACAAAAAAACACATAGATCAGAGAAAAAAGCCTATAAAAATTATTACTTTTGTATGTTTCGGGGGGGGGAGTCAACCCTCCCCCCCCCCCTGGATAAGGCCTTGCATGGACCTCAATCCCAATCCAATCTTCAGCTTTTGCTTCCCTCGAATCCATCTATTATGGGTCACCAGACAAGGTTTTATGCACCAGATATTCCTGTCCTCAATAGCAATCAAACAGAAAACTAAGATGAAAGAAGATCACCCAAAATTTCCACATTTACATCCAAAATTTCAGTCAGCATTTACTGTTTACAATTTCATGTTCGAATCACAAATATACCATTGCTAATTTTTCACAGATGATCCGTTCTGCGCCGTCAAACATTGATTTGTACCACCCACGGCAGAATATCAACAATATCGAAATCCCTTGCTTGCTAAGTTGTCACTTACACTCATTTATATTCAAACTTAATTTCATTAATTCATTGAATCATGAATTTCTAGTAACTGTTTTTCTCTCTTTCCTTTATACTTTAAAATCCATATCCTTTTATATTTTAATTATAGCAGCAAACAGACTTTTCAACCAGGTATAAAATTATTAAAAAGTCCTGGAATGAAAGCGGAATGGAAGAAGAACATATTGGGTCAATTAGGCCTACTTAAAATATTTTTTGTAAATCTTACTTGTGTTGTTGTTTTCAAAACCGAGGGTGAGATTCACCTTCTGGTAGCTTCAGCACCATAATGAGTTGCTGTACAAGATAATGTCACCTTTAATCTCAGCAAAAATCGACAATTCAACCAACATAAAAATACAAGAAAACTCACGACTTCGCAATGTAAGTTGTACTTCGCGATACGAATCTAATTCCGCCCGCTTATTTGGAAATTACTTGTAGAGCTTCAATTGCCCCGATATTTTGATTTGTTACTGTCCGACCTGTTAGTTTAAATTACACAATATGTGACTTGAGACTGTTACAATCGACCGGTTATTACTAGAGTTACGACCAAAGAAGTCGAAAATTAATAGATGGACGTTGGGTGAAAACAAAAATGCGGTTAAACAACTGTAAAAACTTCCCCGAGAAAAAAAAAACTCATAAGAAAACGACCCACAAAAAATCCCCCAGTAAAGATTTAGTAGTTCTCTTTCATTTTCAGGCACATAATTATCACACGTATTTGTTTAGGTATATGACTAAAAGAAAAAAAGAAAAATCAAAAGAGAAATTACTGAATATCAACTACTTCCCAAATGGGAAGACAAGCTCGACTACTGCGTAAGAGTACAAAAGAGTAACCGTAGTGGAACAAGACCAATGGTTTCGATGGGATCCCAAAAATTCAATATCTGATCCAGACAACTGGGTCTTGTCTTAGCCAGATCCAGTCATCGCCAGACTCCTTGAACATTTTTACAATTAAAATTCAGAAACAGATTAAGGCCAAATAGCTAGTCATCTGAGAAAACCAAGTTCAGATATGGATTCAGCATGTGTGTTTACCCCTATAAGTCATAGGCTATATGTTTTGACGAAAACTTCCTGCTACTTATGCCAATTTCCCGGTTTCGGGAACTACTTGTTCGGCGAAAAAAAAAAAGCTCAAAAACGAACTCAGGGTATCTTCTCTCCCCAATAATGAACATCTAATCAACTTCAAATACAAATTTAACTTATAACAAATTTTCAGACTCCAGCCGGATTCCGGTCAAACTATATGTCCGGGTAAAATATGATTGTCACACACGGATTCAACATCTCTTCTTACCCCTAAATTGCTTATCTAATCAACTAGAAATAAAACTTTAACTTCTAACAATTTTCCGGTTTTGGCCGGTTCAATGCGAACAACATGTCCGGGTAGAAAATTGTTTTCACATAAGTGTTCAGCATGTCTTCTTGCCCTAAATCGAACATCTAATCAACTCCAAATAAAACTTTTAATTTTAACAAGCTTTCAGGTTTGGGCCGGATTCCGGGCGAGTTACTTGTCCGTCGAGAAAATGGTTTTCACCATCGTCTTCAGCATGTCTTCCTACCCCGAAATCGAACATCTAATCAACTTCAAATAAAACTTTTACTTTTAACAAACTTTCCGGTTTCGGCCGGATTCCGGGCGAACTACTTGTCCGATGACAAAATCGTTTTCACCACCGTGTTCAGCATGTCTTCTTACCCATAAACGAGTATCACATTAGCTGTTTCAAAATATTTTGTTTTCAAAATAACTGACGTATTTTGGAAATAGAAAAATGGAACAGAAAATAGACAAGCAGAATTAGAAACGAATATACAAGTTCAAGTACTAACTATCAAGGCCGTATCCAGGGGGGGGGGGTTAGGGGGTTGACCCCCCCCCCCCCCCCGAAACATAAAAAATAGTCATTTTTATAGGCTTTTCCCTCTGATCTTTTTTGTCTTTTTTGTAATTTTTGTCCGATCCGCAGGCATCGGAGGAACCCCCCCCCCTCCCCCCCCCCCCCCCCCCCCCGAAATAAATTCCTGGATACGGGCCTGCTAACTATACTCTTTAAAGATTACAGTTTTTACTTCAGGAGTTCGAAACTGCTTAAGTGGTGAAAATATTTTGCATTACATGACTTAACCATCAAATTTTCCACCACATTTACGATGTTTAATTACTACGGCTAGAATATTTAACAGATACCAGACAGCATGTGCTGACATGTACCGCAACACAACATACCCTAATTAAGTAATCTTGGAAGGCTTGTGCTTCAGCCTGAGGTCTTTCCAATACGGTTTAACAAATAGACCAATTAGACTATCATACATAAACACAAACTTGAACCAAAAACACAGGGCGGGCATGAAGGAAAGAGGTCATAAATCTTTAGCTGAGAACAGGGTATCTATGTGTAATTAAGCTCTTAACAGTTATTTAGTGACATGGGAAAGTTTTGAGGAACCTTTTCGGCGACTGAGGGAATCATGAATGGTCGTGGATGCCCCCCATAGAGGCGGTGATTACGTAAAGGAATTCTCATTGGGGGTTGCTGTGGTTAACCAAAGCGTTCTGGTTGACCTCTTGCCGACGAACCCGAAATGGTGTCATAAGAAAAACAGCTACAAACACCACTGAGCACTATGAGGCTGGGAATACATGGTAAAAGTAAAGCATGAACATCAGCAATGATAATAATGGTAAAATGAGAAATAAGGGCTAAAAGAGGGAATAAGAAAGAATATTAAAAAAATGAAATGTAGAGATAGAGGAAAGTGTAGGTGACGCTAAATATATAGGTCGGTCGTTAAAAAAAAAAAAAAAAATTTAAAATATTAGATGTTAGGACCGTTGGCGTCACCGAGGGAAGTGGAAGCGTAGTCACCTGGCCAAATCATATTGGACAGGAAGAACGGAAAAGATGCTAAGCGGCAATTAAAAAAAAAAAAAAAAAAAATAACCCCCACTTCACATAAACAATGTGAAGTGGGGAGTAAAAAAGAGAAAGACAGAAAAGTAGATACAACAAAATACATTAGTCAAGGCCGTATCCAGGGGGGGAGGGTTAGGGGGTATATATATAGGCTTTTCCATCTGATCTGTGTCTTTTTTGTACTTCTTTGTGAGACCCACAGGTTCCCCCCGCCCCCCGAAATAAATTCCTGGATACGGGCCTGACACTAGTAGAGCAGAAATAGACAAAAATCAACGGAACAAACGTATGATGCCGTGATCTGGAGTACGCCTCTGATCTGCTTTAGCAGATACGTTATCATGAAGCTACTGGAGTTCTGCCGTTATATCACATGCTTACATTTTCGGATGATTCTCCAATTTCGATAGGATAGAGGGAAATAAAGAAGTTATTTACAGTATTTATAATGACCTTTCCGTAGTTTACATATACGGTATCACTCTTTTTTTAATAAAATACAAGGACCAGAAAGAGTGTGGAATGATCACAAAAAATCATAATAATGAATGAATGAATTCTATTACGCACTGGATAGGAACGAGGATAGGAAGGGAAGTAGTGCAGCAGGTATAAAGATAGGGAAGGAAAACACACTGAGCTCTCAGTAATACAGTGAATGCACAAGAGAAAAAACAAACATGAAAAAGAAAATGAAGAAGTAAATGAAGTCTCTTAGAAAGAAGTACAGTCCATTTATTCTTCTTCTTAACCAAGTGGAAATAAAATACAAACACATACCTTACGGTTCCACCTTAAAAAGTTATAATCGATTAGCTGCATCAAGCGCGAGATAGTAGAACATTTATTGGACCTTATAAAATGTTACCAGATCAAACAAGTGCGCAAGCGCTCAAACGTGGAGTATTAGAGTAAAATGTTTATCACATCTTATATACAAACAGCGTTAGAACCAAGACCTTTCACATCCCCAATAACGAAACAGGTAAGGTATTGAAATAACCTAAATCATTCCACTTTAAAAGCTTCTAATGTAAACAACCGCACGTGGAAATCAAAGGAGATCCTGAAGATGTTGGAAGAACAGTATCAACTTCAACACTGAATTTCTTGCCAGCCAGTGCTACCCTTTAAACCTATTTTCAATTAGCTAGGTAGCAACAAGTGCAATAAGGCAAATCATAGCAGCCTAATACCCCCTTCGTCACAACTTTATTAAGAACGGCATATCATGCGAACATATGACAAAACCCTCCAGTTTCCAACTTTCCATTAAGGATTGAAGTACGTCGCGTGGTCTTATTTGCTCCTGTTACATATCAACCATACTATCTATGGAGTTGTATTGTAACGGAGCGGGGTTATCGTAACAGAATACCAGATTCAAATGTCGATCTTCGTTAGCTTTTCTTCAACTTTTTGCTTATTTCGATTTTAAAATTTCCCGTCCTTTGAGCGGGCAATTAAAACATTCAATCACAATCCAAGATGCTCGTGCTTTTGCTTTTGCTTGTTGTTGGAGACATTGATGAGTTCCGTGTCCATAATGGTGCACAGGCCTCTTTCAATTTTGCTTTTGCGTTTGTTGTCTTGGTCTGCAGCCTTGTAGTTACGTTATCTTTAAATGGATAGTGAATTTGGGACATTAAGGCGTAACAGCAATCATTTAGCATTATATTTACTTTACTTATATGGCAATCGTGGTTAAAATAGAACACCGAGTAGTTCAGGCATTCAGAGTTGGGTGGGGGGGGGGACAGGAAACGTCAAGACGAGAAATGTGTTATAGTTTGTCAGAAGTGAGTGAACGTTATGTACTCCCGCACAGGACACGGTTGTGACCTTCTTGGGAGCGTAACAGGTCAGGATCCAGGAATTTAATTGGGGGGGGGGGGGGGGCGGGTCGGACTAAAAGTACAAAAAAGAAGACATAGAAAGAGAGAGAGAGATCGATATATTTAGAAACTGTCATAGGATAACTAAATTCAATGTCTTGCAAATTATCAATAACAAAAATATAAATAGCAAACACATACTAAGATACATCAGAGGTTAAAGCCTACAAAAACGATTCTTTTGGCATGTTCTTTTGGGAGGGGGGCAAGCCAGCCTCCCCCCTGGATACGGCCCTGGAGCATAATTTATGTTTTTTAAGTTTAACGGAAAAGGCAGCTTATTTATGCATCTGATTTTTGAATGCACTCGATTATTTTGGCACATCTAAGGGATTGCATATTTTTTCACCCATGGCTCTAGTGATAACGTTTAGCATATGCGCCGTTTGTACGACAACCCAAAATTTATCCAGACGCGAAGAATTTGAATTTAAATAAAAGCCTGCATTTCCATCTGTTAGAAACCGTAAGCTAGAAAAATTGGATGAAGCAACTCCTCAGGAGGGAGCAGAAAATTGGTGATAAGGTTTCTGTTTTGTGCTATTTTTCGGCAATGGCTTACCTTTATAGTTGCTGAATATTTCAAGCATAGAGACAATTAAATAGAGGTACCATAAACCCGAAAGAGTCGATTTCATTCAATGAAATCGACTATCTACGGATAGCGGACAAACGAAGTAAAATATTTTTAACTGGTTTTCAGGCTTATTAAGAGCGTGTTCCACCCGTCTACGGCTTCTACAAATAGTAACTAGTAGTTACTATTTCCGTTCCAACCTTCTCAAAATAGTAACTATTTGCTTACCACGCTCGGGAGCGTAGTAACTACGGATCTATGTAACGTGATTTGTCGGATTCGCCCGTGGCATAATATTCTGCTGCAAAATAGAAAAATCGTTCCAGCTTTGACGGCAAAAAAACAGAGTTCGTGACGTCGTGTGTAGTAACTACGGTATTTAGGATGGAACGCGCTCTAAGTAAATAAGTGAAGTGTAACTAGACTGTGGGATCTCAGCCTTATTTGCTTAAACTTTAATGAACGGTAAACTTCATATATACTCAAAACCAGAATCTGCCCACACAAAGCCCACTAGCTACAGATCACATAAATATTACAGACTTTCAAGATTACGCATGAGTTCTGCCTATTAAGCCATGTATGTATCGAGTTCCACCCTAAAGACCGAAACCTCCCGAAGATGAAATTTACGGGTTAAAAGATTCAAATGCGGTGTCATGTGACAATTAGCCGAATCTCTGAATGTCTCGAGAAAACTATTTGGATTCAAGTCAGGCCCATAATTTTACGGGACGGTCTTTCCTACGGCCGGCGACACTAATCCTATCAAGGCAAGACAGAGGACAGTAAAAACCTACGACGGGTTGAAACTATGTTGATTGCAACCCGTCGGTACTTTACCGAGCACGACGGCGCCTTTTAACTTTATCGTCGTGACGTTTTCAAGATAAAACTTTGTAGAAACGTTGGCTGTTGTCGAAACTGTTGTCGTGAACACGGTTGCCATGGGTGGCAATTTGTCACAAAATTTTGGGGCAACCGAACTACTCAGTTTTGGTGAGTTTGTTCATAAAATGACAAAATTTCCAAATCTGAAGATTTTTTTTGAGTTGTTTGCAAATTAATCAACTTTAGTATTTTTTACACAAAAATTAAAAATTTACGGATTTGGAGATGTGTGTCTGTTCGTATCACCAAATTACTCAATTTCGCACCAATTTGACATAAAAAACCAATTTCCAAAAATCATTTTTCAAAATGTCAGAACGGATATGCCCGACTCCCCGGCTAAAATCTCGGAAATTTAAATTTACACAGAACCATTTAAACACGCACACTTCACACAGTTTAATGTCCGTTAATTTTTTTTATTTGCGTGTCAACGTTTTATTTGTCCAGTCGATATCGTTCTTCTGTTTTTAGTTGCATTTCGTCTTTGCGCTTGTCGAGACAACATCGCCCTTCTGTTAGTGTCTTGGAACAGATAAATACGGTAGATCAGAGTATTTTGAAAGGCCCAATGGCCATACAGGTTAATGATTTGGTTTCTTTTTCGCTGAAGACGGTTGTCGGAAGCGCAAGAGAAATGTCCAAAATTGCAGATATGACCCTCAGTCAACATCTTAGTGGGATAAGAAGCTGATCCATAAAACCCCATAAATCTCAATTTTTTCTTATACCCAATGTACGAACACAGTTCTTATAGGTTGTGAAATATTGTCCTGGAGCAAGGGGAAGTTACGGAAATCGTAATAAATTAATTGATTCATTCAGGTGTATGTAGCGTCACCCAAGCATCATTAATTCAACTTTTATAACATTATGCGTTCAAATTTTATGCATAATAAAAACACCATAACGGATTTGAGGCCTTTAATTATATTGTTTATATTTCTTTATGTCGGAGACCCCAATTTCGTACGGTACATTATAACAAGATGTAATTCGTCAGATTTAGATGGTAAAATATAAATAGTGTAGTGTTCATTGTTACGTTGACGGAATGTATTTCTTAGACATAATTTATTTTTTCTTCCGAGTCCCATAAACCCCATATCAAGTAAGTTACCTTAAATTTGTATTATTCCTATCTCAGCTATATCCAACAAAACATCGCAAACTAGCAGTCACTATATCGTACATAACACCACCCAACTTCCAAAGTGCTTTTCCTCTGAAGAGCTCTCTCTGCGAGGATCCGTCACTCACTGGGACACTAGAAGCTCGTAGCCATCAGCAGCCGGAGAGGACGGATACTCTGGACCGTTTACTGGTTAAAAAGAACCTACATGAAGCAGTGATCTGGAGCAAGATGACGCGTGGCTCAACTCTTCAAACAGAAGATGAGTAGGGGTTAAATAAGTCCCTTAGTTCAAGTTCAAGTTCTTTTAATTAAATACCCGAAGTGATCTATTTTTTGGTCCAGACTGGATCCGACCACGGTGGGGGTTGTAAGCGAAGATGCCTTGATGATCCATTTGTGTGTACGAGCCAGATTCGGTCGTAGTTGGAGAGGGGTACTGGAAATCGTGTGGCAAGCCTAGGGATCAAATCAGTGAATCTACTGGGCTGAAACTTCGAAGGCAGAAGATTAATTCGCCCTGGATGATCCGAGGCGATGCACGGTTCCCAGAAAAGCTCAGACTCGAGTGAAACTTGGTGGGTCGTACAAGCAGCTCCCTAGACATCCTATTTCCAGGTCCGAACAGCATTCTTCGACGGCAGGGGGGGGGGGGGGGGTCGAAGTGGGCGTTTTGTGACGTTCTCATCTTTTTTTTGTACCCCCATCTCGTAAGAAGTGCCATGAGCTCGTAACTCTTGTTTTAATCCTGAACTCATTTAGTGTATATGTCAATATGTCAAGGTTTTATGTGTATTTAGTGTGTTTTTAAAGTATATCTAAATAACGTAAACATTTTTATTTATTTTGTTTCGTTTAATGTTTTCATTTGTGTCTTTTACTTTGTATTTCGCTTGTTTGATGAATACTCAGTAACCCTGGCTAGATTGTTTGACTCTCATCTACCCTAGTAAGTAAGTAAGTAAGTAAGTGTATTTATAACCCACAAAATGTTTTACACATAAGAGTGTGGAGTAGAAGAGATAAATTGAAATAAAAAGAAAAGAACAAGAGACAACAAGAAAATAACATACAAACAGACAATACGCATCAACTATCAGCCAAAAAGTCAAATCAGTCGGTGATGCGGCAACAGACGTAGACAAGACTTCTGACGGAAATCAGAATGCAAATCTTGCAGCCGTGACAAAATGTCAGTAGCTCCGTAAGATTTAATAATCTTCGAATTACTGTGGAACCGGGGCAGATACAGAAGAAACTTACAGTAACGGAAATAATCTATCCTTATTCTGGATAGATCCCGTTTATCAAAAATATCATACATTCCTAGGGGATAGACCCTAGTCACTTCCACGCTACCTATACCATACTTACGCATACTACGGAGTATAATGGTGGCTCCAGCGCTTCCGAGTATCGAGCTCTAGCTTATTTTACTCTGTATACCCCTAGGATCCCCTCAGCTGCTCCCCACCGTCAAATCTCACACATCCAACTCCTTGATATTACACATGATGATACTAATGCGTTTGGTTTCACCCCTTCCCTCGCCCCTTCCTTGCATCCTTTAGGCTATCAGATGGTCGTGATACCAGGCCTACTCCGAACTACTACATCAACGCTAAAATGAATTATGACTCGTGCAACCGAAAACGCGAAACATAGTCTGAAGATGAAATGACCTAAGAGAAATATGCCACAATTTCTTTCGTAATATTGCCATATACAGGAGATACAGAGCGGAGATACCCTCCCAATATCATGCTGAGCCCTCTATGGAACCTGAATAATCAGGAAACAAAATTTCGACATTTAAGCACACTCAGTCATCAAAATCTGAAATATTTGGGTGCCGAGGAATGAATCTTTCACAAAAATGCACAGAAGGAGAATTTAATTTCTTTGCTCATGTCAGGCTGAAGCACTTGGCTCTTGTTTGAAATTAAATCTTTAATTTTCCAATTCGTTGTTCTGGGAGTAAGCACGGAAATCAGGAGAGCGAGAATTTAAGAAGGTTTTCAGAGAACCATATCTCTTGCATACGATGGAACAGAAACGATTAAATATTCGGACAGTAAGACCATTCTTCAGCTGGCCTTCCTTACGCTAAGTTCACACACAGAACGACAAGGTTACTCATGCGAAAATAAGCATGCGACATTCGCGTCACTACGGAAACCTGCATGCGATGTCTCAAAATTTCGGAGCGAATGAGGAAATTCTCTGCTCCATACCAGCCCACCCTCTGTTGTAGCACTTGTAACCCATGGTCATGAGCAGACAAGATTTCAGCCATCAAAATGTTCACTTCAAATGCTGGCAAAAAAATAATGAAAATTAAAGAACAAATCCAAAATACGCATGAACTGTTTAGAAATAAAATCAGAAAATCATAGATGTGTGCTCACTAATTGTTCGCTAGTGATTTGTATACTTATGGAAGTGTTTGAGAATCCTGACGGGAGGTACGCAAAGGGGTTAGAGACTCTGTAAATAAAGTCCGAAGGAGGCAAATGTTTATATAGTTGCGTGTATGTTTACGATACTGTGGTGGGATAAAAGATTGCACGTATTCCAAACCCAGGAGTAGGTTCGGCTTTGAGTAAAAAACTGCGTATTTTAAGGCTATCTTTAACCAAATCCAAGACTTTGGAACTTCGGAAGAGACTGATATAAAGTAAAAAAAATAGTCAGAAGAACAGAGGCTCAAGATGCAAAAAAAAACAAGAGCTAGAAGTTCATATGGCTCGGTCAGCGAATGAAAGTAGGAATTTGCCAGTTCGTGCGTTTGTTGTGATAATTTGTAAGCAAAACCCTTGAGATAAGAAGGTTCACGGGCCATTAGAAATCATGAGAATGTATTGTTTGGTAAAACGAATTTTATTTTTGCACTTGGCTGTGATGATACGCACTTTAAAGGAGCTAGAAATTCATCTGTACGTTCACTTGTAAAGAGAACCCTTGAGACAAAAATGATCATGGGCCCTTGGGAACCGTGAATATATAGCGTTTGGCCAAAAGTTTTTTACTTCACTTTTCGGTTAAGATGCACACTCCGAGGGCCCTTGGAAAAAATGACGATAGGCTCATCGGGATCATGATAATGTATATCGTGCTGAAAGGTATTTTTTGTACTTTGCGCTTAAGGGATGGTTGGATCTGGGAAGTGACAATTTTCAAGCCAATGTTGTCGAGTCTAATGCTCCAGCCAAGTTTCATTGTCATAGCACATCTGGAAATATCTTAACTCGCGATCCCGAAGATTTCGCCCTCCCTCCCCCTCCCCCCCCCCCCCCCACAGTGCCCGAACCCTGTCCAGTCCTGTCGCTGATGTACTTAGGACATGCTTGTTCTTCCCAGCAAGTTTCATTCCGATCGCTCGGCTCTAAGCGTGTCACAAGAGTTCCGGTTCTCCCTCCGACCCCTCCCACATTCATCGGATCCGGTCCGGACTTGAAATGGGACATTTGAGATTTGAGTTTTATTAAGATCCGATCACCCGCTCAAAAGTTATACATGCATCAAGATTCAAGATTCCCCCTCCCTCCACTTCCCCCACGATGGTCGGATCGGGAAATTGACTATTTCTAGGTTAATCTGGTCGGGTCCCTGATAAGCCTGCCAAGTTTCATTGTCCTAGCCCATCTGGAAGTAACTTAACTCCGGATCACCGGAATTCCGGAAACTCCTCCAACTCCCTAAACAGTGCGCGAATCCGATCCAGTTCTGTCAACGATGTCCTACGGCGTGTGCTTTTTCATCGCACCAAGTTTCATCCCGATCTCTCCACTCTAACGGTGACACAAGGTTTCCGGTTCCCCCTCCGACCCCCCCCCCCCCACCCATTCATCAGATTCGGTCCGGACTTGAAATGAGACATCTGAGATATCAAGTTTCATTAAGATCACCCATTCAGAAGTTATGCATGCCACTAAATTCCGGATTCCGCCTCCTTCCCTTTTCCCCACGATGGTCGGATTGGCGAAGTGACTATTTCCAAGTTAGTTTGGTGGGGTGGGTCCCTAACATGCCTGCCAAGTTTCATCGTAGTAGCACATCTGGAACTCGAAAACAGCGGACTGACCGACCGACAGACCAACGGAAAAGCGACCGGTATATGGCACTTGGCCGGAAGACAAGTGCCGTAAAAACTAAGAGAGAAACAGAATCACAGGATAAACCTCTACGCTCTGAACAAGACCAAAGGTGTCGATGGGATCCCGAAAATCTAAGATCTGATCCAGACAATTGGGTCTTGTCTTCGCCAGATCCAGTCTTCGCCAGGCTAATCATCAAAGAAAACCGAGTTCAGATATTCCATCTATCTATCAATCTATACCTGTATAGGCCATATCTATTTTGACGATACTGACCGAAACTTCCTGCTTTACTTCTGCCAAATTTGCGGTTTCGCCCGAATTCCGAGCAAAACAAAAAATTCAGAAACGAATCCAGCGTATCTCCGTATCCCTATAAAGAACATCTAATCAGCATTAAATAAAACTTCGACTTAAAAAAAATGCGGGTACAACCGGATTCCGTACTAATTATATGTCCGGGTAAATAACGATTGTCATATACAGACTCAGCGTCTCTTCTTACCCCTAGATCTAACATCTAATCAACTTCAGATAAAACTTTTGCTTTTGAGATATTTTCCGGTTTTGGCCGGATTCCAGGCGAACCATTCCGGAGAGAAAATGGTTTTCACCATCCTGTTCAGCATGTCTTCTTACCCCTAAATCAAACATTTAATCAACTTCAAATGAAACTTTTCCTTCAAACCAACTTTCCAGTTTTTGCCGGATTCCGGACGAATTACTTGTCCAGCAAGAAAATGGTTTCACCATCGTGTTCAGCATGTTTTCTTACCCCTAAATCAAACATTTAATCAACTTGACATGAACATTTTACTTTTAATAAACTTTCCGGTTTTTGCCGGATTTCGGACGAACTACTTGTCCGGCGGGAAAATGATTTTCACCATCGTGCTCAGCATGTCTTCTTACCCATAATCGACTGTCACATTAGCTGTTTAAAAATATTTTGTTTGTCCGTTAATTTGAACCCCCACCCCCAAATATAGAGCTACAGAGCCCATCTACGAACTCGACCTTACCCTTGACCCAAACAATCCTCACAACAAGTTTCATCAAAATATCTCATTCCCTTCGAGAGTTATGGTGCTTACAGACGGACGGACGGACGGACAGACGGACGGACGGACGGACGGACAGACGGACGGACGGACGGACGGACAGACGGACGGACGGACGGACGGACAGACGGACGGACGGACAACTTTTGTGATGTCATAGGTATCCCTCCACTTACGTTTTGGGATCCCAAAAACATAGTATGTGGCTGGTCCATAAACAAGGCCATAAACTTAAGTGGTTATTTTTTTCAAATTTATGATTCAATGCAGGCAACCTTGTCAAGGTTTGGTCAAATGCTCATGCTGCTTCCTTCTTCTAATATTTTGTTTGGTGAATTTGGTTCTAGTTTCAAGAAGTGTGCGCAGAAAGTCTAAAAAAATAACACCGAAAGCTCCGAGATATGGCCTTTACTAATTGTAAACTGGCGATTCATTAAGCCAACGGAAGAAGTTTGAGAATCGTGAACTCGCAAGGGAGTTGGGCTAAAGAACCATATATTGTTTGCAATTCAAATGTTTGGTGCATTCATCCATCTCATGATATACTTTCGTTTAAAATAAAATTATAACTTATAATAAAAGACACGTCATACTTATGATAGTAATTAATTCTGCTTCAGTAGTATTTCCATTTATTCTCGTGGCTTCTATCTCTTCTATCGGCATTACATTGATTATCAGGTTTGCCACGTTTGTTCTCTTTACGTGACGTAGCAGGCTCCGATCTTTCTTTCCGAGAAGACTATTGGTCAGAAGATCGGTTATGCAAACTGTCCACGTTCGTCATCCAAGGAAACGAACATGAACAGTGGCTAAAAACAGCCGAAGCCTTGTGTAATTTGCTGAAAGCATAGCTAAGTTTTAAAGTAGACAACTGTCCAGAACATCTTGGTAGAAACAAGATGTAGTACGAGGTGTCCTTTAACTAAATTTAAAGAGAAAAAAAAGTGACCAAAAAAGCAAGCATCGGAGGACACACGACGGCGTCCTCCCATTGTGACAAACAATTCACTCTAGCAGGCACAGTGAAAAAACATCAGTCTAAAACATCGTCACCCTCATTACCGATCAAACAAAGCATAGATCTTATCAAGAAAGCCCGGCTGTCAAAAAAGCTGCTGAGCAGAAAAATGGCACATACATTAGTGAGTTGGCATAAGTGGTAACAAAAGAAGGAGGAGATGCTGGGCAACCAGGGTATTGTTCAAAAGCGTCCCTTAATTTGTAACAAAGAAATGACAAAGGGACACTGGATATTCCTGCAGGTAGAACAAAAACTGGTATTCTTCCTATTGCAGCAACGCAATTGACCGAATTCTACCTTGTCCTTTGCGGGAGACAAGAAAGAACTGTGTTGAGCCAAATACCAAACATTCTTTCGGGCGGAAAATGTGGCTGATCTTTCAATATTCCCTTACCGTACTAGAGACAAATCACCAAAATGAGACTTTCATCGAAAGACTACTCCAATATTGGATTATCTAAATCACCGGTTCAAAACATTTAGGTTCCTGAACACGGACTGAGGTCTTGCCCTTCTTTACTTACGCTTTCCTTCCGCATTCTGACTAAAGGCTCTTACGTACTACAGTGGCGACGAAACCCTTACGGACGTTCAGACGGCGAAAAAAGCTTCCATGTGCCTACGTAATGTATATTTTGAGGTAGTCACCTCCCACGCCCAAGCCCTTCAAACCACCCCTGAGCTCATAGATACGACTAGGCTTCTTCAGACTTCAACTCTTGCACGGTAACGCATGTTTTATTACGACATATGCGACGAAAAGCTAAAATGGGAGGCAGGGTGCCGGTCACCACAAGTTGAGAGATTACGGAAACGTAATCAATGAATAATATTCTAAAACCCAGACAAGTTCCAAAGAAACAAGACCAAAGGTTTCGATGGGATCCCAAATTCAATATCTGACCCAGACAACTGGGTCTTGTCTTAACCAGATCCAGCCTTCCCAGACTCCTTGAACATTTTTACTATTAAAATTCAGAAACAGATTAATGCCAAATAGCTAATCATCTGAGAAAACCAAGTTCAGATATGGATTCAGCATGTGTGTTTCCTTATAAGTAATATTTGTTTTCACGAAAACTTCCTGCCACTTATGCCAATTTCCCGGTTTCGGCCGAACTCCGGAACTACTTGTCCGGCGAAAAAAGAAAGCTCAAAAACGAACTTAAGAGTATCTTCTTTCCCCAAATATGAACATCTAATCACCTTCAATTAAAAATTTAACTTATAACAAATTTTCCGACTCCAGCCGGATTCCAGTCGAACTATATGTCCGGGTAAAAAATAATTTTCAAACATGGATTCAGATCTCTTCTTACCCCTAAATCGGATATCTAATCAACTACAAATAAAACTTTAACTTTTAACAATTTTCCGGATTTGGCCGGATTCCGAACGAACTACACATCCGGGTAGAAAATTGTTTTCACACAAGTTTTCAGCATGTCTTCTCGCCCTAAATCGAACGTGTAATCAACTCCAAATAAAACTTTTAATTTTAACAAACTTTCCGGTTTGGGCCGGATTCCGTGCGAACTACTTGTCCGTCGAGAAAATGGTTTTCACCCTCCTGTTCAGCATGTCTTCTTACCTCATAATCGACTATCACATTAGCTGTTTCAAAATATTTTGTTTGCCCCGTAATTTGAAATGAAATAAAACTTTTACTTTTCCGGTTTCGGCCGGATTTCGGGTGAACTACTTGTCCGATGACAAAATGTTTTTCACCATCGTGTTCAGCATGTCTTCTTACCCTATAATCGACAATCACATTAGCTGTTTCAAAATATTTTGTTTGCCCCTAATCTGAACCTCCTCCCCCACCCCTAAATGTAGGGCTACAAAGCCCATCTACGAATTTGACTTGTCCGATGACCCAACGAATCCTCACACCAAGTTTCATCGACACATCTCATTCCCTTCCAGAGTTATCATGCTTACAGACGGACGGACAGACGGACGGACGGACAACTTTTGCTATGTCATAGTTATCCCTCCACTTACGTTTTGGGATCCGAAAAATACCAGACAATGGAATCAGGACCTGAATGAAAGGGACAGGAAAGGTTCCTTTATAAGAAAGGGAAACACAAATATAGACAAAACCTACACTTCTAAAAACAAATAACCAGTCCGTTAGGTGGCTCGCTCGCAAATGTCATTTCATGTCATAGATATCGCCATATTACGAACTGAGCGTAGACACAGTGAGAGACTGGGATTCGTCATATTGCTGTTCAGCGCTTCCAAGCGGACTAGTTTCTCAAAGTCAAACATTGCCACATATCAACACTTTTGACGGATACAGTAAAATATATCCACAAGTTGAATGAGTGAAAATCTGCAATCTGCTTCCCGAGCAATGGAAGTTTTGCACTGTCTTATCTTATGGGTCCTTGTTTTACTATCTCTCTGTCACAAGTGTTGATAATGAGACAATGGAGGACTGTGATGGTTTTTATATATCATTTTGTAAATCATCTTCCTTCAGTTCCGTTAATCACGTTTGCATTATAATATTTATCACGTGTCAGTCTAACCTAAACCAAGCATCAGCACCCACGCAATTAAAATTAAAGTCATTTTTTTTTTTTTTAAATTAAATGCCGCGTAGCATCTTTTCCGTTCTTCCTAGTCATTGATGACTCGGTCATGATGACTAGTCATTGATGACTCGGTCCAGGCGAGGCTATATAAACCATTCACTGGCTGAATATCAGCAGTATTGTATTCTATCGGATTTCAAGCAATGAAACAAGAGCTACGAGCTCATATGGCACTTGTTACGAGTAGGCACGGCTCGGTTATGTCAATGATATATCTAGTGTTTGCTAGGTGTCTTCCCACCAAGTTTCATCTCGATCCCTCCACTCATAGCGTTTTCCAATATTTCCGGTTCTCCCCTCCAGCTCCCCCCAACAGTCACCGGATCCGGTCCGGATTTTAAGTGAGTCGTCTGAGGCATGAGGTCTTTCCAAATATCAAGTTTCATCGAGATCCGGTCACCCGTTCAAAAGTTATAAATACCTCAAGATTCCGGATTCCCCCTCCCTCCACTCCCCCGACAGGGTCCGAGTCGGCTCGGTCATGTCAATTATGTATCTAGTATTTGCTAGGTCTCTTCCCACCAAGTTTCATCTCGATCCCTCCACTCATAGCGGTTCCCAAGATTTCCGGTTGCCCCCCTCCAGCTTCCCCCAAAAGTCACCGGATCCGGTCTTCCCACCAAGTTTCATCTCGACCCCTCCCCTCATAGCGTTTCCCAAGATTTCCGGTTGCCTCCTCCAGCTCCCGCCAAAACTCACCGGATCCGGTTCGGATTTTAAGTGGGTCGTCTGAGGCATGAGGTATTTCCAAATATCAAGTTCCACCGAGATCCGATCACCCGTTCAAAAGTTATAAATGCCTCAAGATTCCGGATTCCCCCTCCCTCCACTCCCCCCACAGTGCCCGAATCGGCTCGGTTATGTCAATGATGTATCTAGTGTTTGCTAGGTGTCTTCCCACCAAGTTTCATCTCGATCCCTCCACTCATAGCGTTTCCCAAGATTTCCGGTTGCCCCCTGCAGCTCCCCCCCAAAAGTCACCGGAACCGGTCCAGATTTTAAGTGGGTCGTCTGAGGTACGAGGTCTTTCCAAATATCAAGTTCCATCGAGATCCGATCACCCGTTCAAAAGTTATAAATACCTCAAGATTCCGGATTCCTCCTCCCTCCATTCCCCCCACAGTACCCGAATCGGCTCGGTTATGTCAATGATGTATCTAGTGTTTGCTAGGTCTCTTCCCACCAAGTTTCATCTCGATCCCTCCACTCATAGCGGTTCCCAAGATTTCCGGTTGCCCCCCTCCAGCTTCCCCCAAAAGTCACCGGATCCGGTCCGGATTTTAAGTGGGTCGTCTGAGGCATGAGGTCTTTCCAAAGATCAAGTTCCATCGAGATCCGATCACCCGTTCAAAAGTTATAAATACCTCAAGATTCCGGATTCCCCCTCCCTCCACTCCCCCACAGTGCCCGAATCGGCTCGGTTATGTCAATGATGTATCTAGTGTTTGCTAGGTGTCTTCCCACCAAGTTTCATCTCGATCCCTCCACTCATAGCGTTTCCCAAGATTTCCGGTTGCCCCCTCCAGCTCCCCCACAAAGTCACCGGATCCGGTCCAGATTTTAAGTGGGTCGTCTGAGGCATGAGGTCGTTCCAAATATCAAGTTTCATCGAGATCCGATCACCCGTTCAAAAGTTAAAAATACCTCAAGATTCCGGATTCCCCCTCCCTCCACTCCCCCCAGGGTGCTCGGATCGTGGAAGTGACTATTTCCAACTTAATCATTTGGGGTCCCTGATACGCCTGCCAAGTTTTATCGTCCTAGCTTATGTGAAAGTGCCCGAACTAGCAAAACCTGGACAGACCGACAGACCGACGGACGGACAGAAATTGCGATCGCTATATGGCACTTGGCCGAAGGGCAAGTGCCATAAAAACTGTTGATAATAAAAAAAAACTGCCATAAAAAAGTTGTCACAAGGACTGTTATAAGACATATGTAATCCCTCACACTGAATACGCTTGTGCCGCCTGGCACCAGTACTTACGTCTGAATTGCATGATTTAATTGAAACAATCCAGAAGTGGGTGGTTAAAATCATACTTTCTCACGAATACACTAATTATGACCAGGAGCTTAAAACTCTCCGGCTTGAACCATTAAAGAAAAGACACCTAAATTTAACAACTGATTTTGGTAAGAAAATTTTGCAATCAAACAGATTCCGCGAGACACTCAAATTTTCTCAAGCCGTTTCCAGCATCAAGTACCGCACTTCGGCTCCACTCATTCTCCCCCCTTGTTACTAATTATTTTAATAACCAATAAAACTTAACGTTTGTTGTTATTTGTGCCTGTTCGGTTCTTGATTTGTTTCTGTATTTTGTCTTAAGTTTTGTTGTTGATGGTATATTATTTAGATGTGTTAGTTATTAATGTGCGTTTATTTATTTTCTTTTTCTTATATTTAGCTTTTGCTATTGTGGCAATTTTTCCATTAAACCTTAAACCTTAGTTCAGCGTATCACCAGCTATCGGTGACTCAATGTGCGTGGTCGTCTCGTCGAATGATTTAAACCGACATAGAAATCACCTTTGAAATCTCACTCATTCCGCTCAATTGAAAGTATCAAATTACCTTCATAGGGCATTAGCTAACCACCCTGGACCACCCAAGTATGTCATTTGTTTATAGTCTAGTGTGTCTTGATCAGATGTGATGAGCGATATTGTCCAAGAAATTAATTGACATTTTGTTCTGTCACGCCACATCGATGTGTTTTGGCGTTCGAAAAATGTTATCTCTTTTATCTGCGAAAATGGGAAACGTTGAAGCAAACGGACAAATTGCCGGTCTCTACAAAAGGATTATGGGCATTAACCGCTATCTGCTTCTTGACTGAGTGAAATGCTCTGTTTTCTAATGGTTTCTGTCCTTTGCACTTTTAAGCTGAATTATTGTGTATTCTCAGAGATACGACTGTTTTTTTGTTTTTTTATCTGCCGACCTGCATTTAGTTCTAAAACTGAAAATAGTGTCGCCTACATTAAAAGTAGTGAACAGAGAGACAAAAATGGTCTGAGGGAGGGATTTTAGCCAGCGAACTTCGGTTTCAACTGTCAACACCCTTGTCATTTGGGCTTTTAAGTTGAATTAATGCTTTTACAGAGATAGGCTACGACTGACGTTTGTATTTGCCGACTTGTACTTGGTTTCGAAGTTGAATAAATAATACAAAGAGAATGTCACCTAAATTAAAAGTACTGAACTGAGAGACGACGGATTGGATTAGAACTAGCGACCTCTGCCTTTAATTGCCAACTCCCTTTCAACTTTGTTTACTATACAGTGTATAGATTAATTTGTATTGTATCAAAAACACAGTATATTTGCGCTTCCAAGTTCAGTTATTTTACAGACTTACCACTGAAGTTTGTATCTGCCGACTTGTATTACAAAGCCGAATAAATAATTGAAAAGTATGTCGCCTATATTAAAAGTAGTCAACTGAAGGACGACGGGCCCATAAAAACGATTATTTTGTATGT
This sequence comes from Branchinecta lynchi, assembly GCA_023053575.1. Classification (NCBI taxonomy): domain Eukaryota; kingdom Metazoa; phylum Arthropoda; class Branchiopoda; order Anostraca; family Branchinectidae; genus Branchinecta; species Branchinecta lynchi. The sequence continues at coordinate 19,156,271 of JAKZAP010000002.1, forward strand.
TTCGGGGGGGGGGGGAGAAGGGTAGGGGAACGACAACGATAGGCGATATTCTTTGACGTACGATAGTGTTCGTGCGAAAGATCTGACGTAATATTTACTGAACTGACGATTTGCTTGATTGACTGATTTATTTTAATTAGTATGACGACATAAATATATAACATATGACTATATAACATGATATTACTGAGACACGTAAACAAGTCGGAACTAATTAAGATATTTAAAACAAAGGTTTTAGTTATATATAAAATAAACAAAATAAAGGGAATGTATCGAGTGTTGTAAAGCGTCTTCTTTCTGAGCTATTAAACTATCCATTCATTCATTCATGAAATATGTAGAGATAAGACAAAAATAAATACGTGTGAATTGATAAAAGAATTTTAGATCACTCAGCAGTCTGTCTTTAAGGTGAAACCCCTCTTTTATCTTACATATAAGATTATTGTGTGGAATACTTTACACCAAGTTAAAAATGTGTCAGAGTTTATTTCTAAAGAAGAAAGTGCTTTATGAGGAATGTATTATGCAGAAGTCAGATATCCTTGATTATGGATTTTAACAATAGCTGATACTGATAAAAAAAAAATGAGCCCAATTTGGTCTACTGGCCTCACTCCGCTTGTGCAGATTCACAGTTGATAGTGTCTTTATTTCTGTCGTCAGTTTCTTTGGTTTATTATGAGGACCTATGAAATTCGTTTTTCCTATAATAATCAATAATCGACTTCCTCACTTGGGCAATAAGAAAAAAAATGAAGTAACTGGCTTGAAATTCACTTGGGTATTGGGTTACACACTATTTTCATTATTTTTTAATTTATGAAAATAAAACCTGAATGGTGAGTGTAGTTTGAGCAGCTAATTTTTTTTTATTTGTCAGAGAAAACCAAGACCAAAGGTTGCGATGGAAAAAATGTAATATTTGACACATACAATTGGGTCTTGTCTTTGCCAGATCCAGTCTTCGCCATGCTCTTGGAACATTTTTACTATTAAAGTTTAGAAACAGATTAAGGCCAGAAATCATCACACCTATGAAATTTGTTTTTTCCTATAATAACCAATAATCGACTTCCTCACTTGGGCAATAACAACAGAAAATGAAGTAACTGGCGTGAAATCCACTTGGGTATATTACACACTATTTTCATTATTTGGTAATTTATGAAAATAAAACCTGAATGGTGAGTGTAGTTTGAGCTGCTCATTTTTTGTATTTGTCAGAGAAAACCAAGACCAAAGGTTTCGATGGATCCCAAAAATGTAATATTTGACACAGGCAATTGGGTCTTGTCTTTGCCAGATCCAGTCTTCGCCAGGCTCTTTGAACATTTTTACTATTAAAGTTTAGAAACAGATTAAGGCCAGATAGCTAATCATCTGAGAAAACCAAGTTCAGATATGGATTCAGCATGTGTGTTTCCTATAAGTCATATCTATTTTGACGAAACTGATCGAAACTCCTGCCTTACTTCTTCCAAATTTCCGGTTTCGGCCGAATTTCGGAACTGTTTGTGCGGCAAAAAAACAAAGCTCAAAAACGAAATTCAGCGTATCTCCTCACCCCTATAGCGGGGTGAGGATTTGATAATCAACATCAAATGAAACTTTAACTTATAACAAATTCGATTCAGCATCTCTTCTTACATCTAAATCGGACATCTAATCAACTACAAATAAAATTTTTGTTTTTAACACATTTTCCGGTTTTGGACGGATTCCGGGCGAACTACTTGTCCGGGTAGAAAACGATTTTCACATAAGTGTTCAGCATGAATTTCTTATCCATAAAGCGAACAACTAATCAACTTCAAATAAACTTTTAATTTTAACAAACTTTCTGGTTTTGGCCGGATTCCGGGCGAACTACTTATTCAGCGAGAAAATGGTTTTGATAATTATGTCCAGCATGTATTCGTATCCCTTGATCGACTATTTCATTAGCTGTTTAAAAATATTTTGTTTCCCCCCTAATTTGAACTAATTTGAACCCTCACCCCTAAATACAAGGCTACGGAGCCCATCTACGAACTCGACCTTTCCCTTGAAACAAAGAACCCTCACACCAAGTTTCATCAAAATATCTTATTCCCTTCGGAAGTTATCCTGCTCACAGACGGACGGAGACGGACAACTTTTGCGATGTCATGGCTATCCATCCATATACGTTTTGGGATCCCAAAAATCAAAGAAAAGCACCCATGACAAACCCAACGTAAGGAACAGCTTAGTGCGAAATGTCACCGAAAAAGGTTCCCATCACACAACGTCCCAAAGAATAGATTCTGCAATTCACCTTAATGACGTTCAAGTCACGTCGTTAAATCGGATTTTGTTACACATAAAGTAACTTATGTACTGTAGCACGAAAGTTTAGGTCTCGTCATACATCGTGTTTTTTTACACATAAGAAAAACTCCGTTAACTTTTATCGGGCTAAAGTTGAATTCTCGGCCACTGCAGGACAAATAACTTCAGATTTCTGATTAACAAGAATTTTCTACTGAGAAACATGCGGCAGAAGTATTCTGCCAACTCAGTACATCCCAACAATATCAATCTCCGAATTTTCACAGTTATTTAAAGTATTTCTGTAATGTTCAAGTCGTTAAAGAAATCCAGTCCAACACTTTCATCTGATTTTACTGTTCGCTGCAGAACATAACCAAGTCTCCAAGAAACATCAAACCGAACATTCGAAAGTAGTGAATTGACTGATATACGCTACCGATTAACACTTTGCGATCACAAGCGCGAAGAGCAAGTTCTGCCACGACGCGATGTCGGCTCGCGATACGAAACCAGTGTTCAATGAAAGTCCAAGAAGAGAGTAAACGAGGTCTAGTAATCGCGACTGGATGTGGTTACTCGCAGATGGTAGATCTAGGGCATCAGCTCCAACCAACCATCAATTATCAATTGACAAGGAACTCGAGCGTGTCCCAAGGTCCCAGACTTCCCCTCCAGGAACCCTACACGGACAATCGGACCCGGAAAACGACATCTTCTCAGAAACCATTTCGGGTCGTTTACATACCTACCAAGTATCATTGTTCTACATAATGCGAAAGCCCAGGGTTGGTCACCAAAAGTAACTTCGTACACCCTGGAAAGTAACCAAAAAGTACCTCAAAGTAACCCAATGTGACCTAATGTAACCCAAAGTAATCCAATGCAACCCAATGCAATGTAACCCAAAGTAACCAAAAGTAACCCAAAGTAACCCAAAGTATCCTGAAGTAACTCGTACACCCTGGTTCTTGGTGACCAATCCTGGGCGAAAGCGCTCAAGCTAGAAACATTTGAAAGGGCAGACAGACAAGCAAAAAGTAAACTTTCGCATGGTTCGCCTATCCCAGGTGCCGATCTCATGATGGCTTGCCTTGCAAGGAAACGCCACTAACTGTCGCCCCAAACCAAACGGTAGGCTCCACCGGGACCCGAACCAGCGACCCTTCGCTTGTGAGTTCGGCGCACTAACCATCGACCAGGACGGAAAAGGGACAGGCGGACGGATAGAAATTAAAACCAATGTACGGCACTTCCACCAGTGGTCGCGAGTACAATAAAACACACAGACACACAAACACAGGGATGCACAGTGACTTTTCGGTCCTCCTTCGAAGAATAGGGATAACAAGGGCTTCAAAGGATACAAAAAGCTAAGAGAATAAAACATTCATGCAATGGCCATCACATTAGGCAACAAAAAGCGTAAATCTCATTTTGTCGCGTCCATCCGCTAAGGAGTTGACAAACAAAAGAATTAGCTCATTTCTTCGTTCAAAGACTTGAGAACGAGTTAACGATATCTGAAATCTGCGTCTCGAAATGGACTGAAACCCATTCAGAAAGAATAGTTCTTAATGAGAAGTGATTAAGAACTGGGTAAGATAGGAAAATCGTGGGCCTGATTTTTTCCTGTCTACTCGCTCACCACATCAATTTTAAAGGAGTTAAAACTGATCTTTGAAGTATCCAGTTATGGTGTGTTTATATAATAATATAATAATAATATATATAATAATCCTAAGGGTGTCAAGGAATTCTTATTTCAGAATATCGTAAACGAATACGTCAGCAGAGTTTTATTAGAGCGATATTTCGGCCCTTCTTCGCAAGGGTCCTCTTTAGGCTCAAGCCTGGGTAAGAGCCTCAAGCCTCAATATTTATTCCAACTGCATATGTCAATTTATTCAATAGGCTGAGACTTGCATTTGCCGTGTTTTGCTTTTTTCGAGGCGGATCAGGCTTCCGCTTAATACTTCAGACAAGTTCGCTGTTCAGAAATACGAACTTTGCAACTTCCGGGGTTTCTCGACAAAACCAAGGGGGCCGCGCAAGGCTGAAAACGACCATGACGGGTTTGCAATCTGCATCTAGAAATATGGTTAGTGAGGAAATTTGTTTGGTTTTGTTGTTTAGTGTGGTTGGAAGACAGTCATGTTAGTTGCAAGTTTGTTTGATGAAATGTTATCTCCTTGTACTGGTGATCGTTACCACTTGCAGAGGGAGGGACGTTTTTATGGCACTTGAGCTTACTCAAGTGCCATATAGCGATCGTAATGTCTGTCTGTCTGTCGGTCTGTCCGCATTTTGCTAGTTTAGGCACTTACACATGACCTAGGACGATAAAACTTGGCACGCATATCAGGGACCCAACCGGATTAACTTGGAAATAATCACTTCCCCAATCCGACCATCAGTGGGGGAGTGGCAACATGAGGAATCCGGAAATTAGTAACATTCATAACTTTGGAACGGATAATCGGGTTGTGCACTAAACTTGACAGGTATCAAGAACAAATGTCTCGGATGTTCATTGTCAAATTCGGATCTTATCCGATAACTGGGAGGGGGACACCCAAAATCTCTTGAAATGCATTTTCTAGTTTTCGTCAAATCCCTGCCCCTTTCTTCGCACTAGTATAACTCTGCGCATGGATGAATCATTCTTTCATCACGCTAGTAGGCCTACAGCTCTGCTCGTGGATGATTTGCTAGGATTCGTTCGGAGAGAGCTATATCAATCGAAGGTCGAAGGGGTTGGCAAAATATGTTGTTGAACCTTAGTAGGGGTTGATATAGACTAGGGGGTGCTAGGACGATGAAACTTGGCAGGCGTATCAGGCACCCAACCAAACCAACCTGGAAATAATCAGTTTCCCGATCCGACCATTTTGGGGGAGTGGAGGGTGGGGGAATCCGGAAAATTGAGTGGTGTGTAACTTTCGAACGGGTGATCGGATTGAAATGAAACTTAATTCCTGAATAAACGACGTATCTCTGATGTTCCATTTGAAGTCCGAACTGGATTCGACAGCTATGGAGGAGTTGGGGGGGGGGGACCGGAAATCCCGAGAAACGGTTAGAATGGAGTGAACGGAGTGAAACTTGCTGGGAATAACCAGCATCTGCTCCAGATAAATCGTTTACACATTTGAACTGGATCCGGACACTTGGGTGGAGGGGTGTTTCCCGGAATTCCCGTGATGGCGGTTCTGGGGATTTTCACGACGAAACTCGGGAGGCGTATGAGGGACCTATCAAACTGACATGAAAACACAAATTTACTCGATCCAATAATCGTAGGGGAGTAGAGGAAGGGGGAATCTGGAATACTGAGTCGTGCGTAACTTTGGAACGGGTGATCGGATTTGAGTGAAATTTTGTAATTGAACAGAGGACATGTCTCTGGTGATCTTTTCATGTCCGGACCGGATCCGACAACAACTGGGGGGGGGGGGGGAGTCCGGAATTCCGGTGATCGCGAGTAAAGGTACTTCAAAATGTGCTAGGACGATGAAACTTGGCTGGAATATTAGAAATTCGACAAGATTGGCTCAGAATTCGCCACTTTCCAAATCTACCATTCCTTAAAGCACCAATCATGACCGCAAATTAAGAAAAATACTTTTAAGCAAACTATGTATTTTCATGATCCCCATGAGCCCATTACCATTTTTGCATCAAGGGTTTTGCTTACAAATAAGGTTCTAGCTCCCTTAAAGTGCATATCTTCACCGCAAGGTCGAAACGTACTTTTTATCAAACAATACATCTCAACCCATTATCATTTGTGCCACAAGGGCTCTACTTTTCACCAAACTGTATATATCAATGATCCCTAAGAACCTGCTATCGTTTCTGCCTCAAGGGTTTTGCTTACAGATGCATTTCTAGCGCCTTTAAAACGGTAAATTTTGCAGCAACAATTTAAAGAAGAAACGTACTTGATATAAATGTTGAAACCATATTGAAGACCATTGAACCGCCCAACAAAGACGAGGAGTTCTAGAAATGCAGTAAATGCTAAAAAAAAAAATACAGTACTTTTTACTTACTAGTGTACAATAAAATAATATTCGACTCTGTACAAAATTCCCAAACAAAAAACTCCCGCCAACATTTTGCCTACTCTTGCAAGTGCCAAATGAGCTTACAGCTCTTGTTATTTTCATAATGCGGGCTTGGTTGTTTTCATGCTGACAAACAATCGTTGCGTTTTTTTTTTATCAAAGTTTACTTCGCCGGTGCTTACTGCCTGGTCGAACTAGGCTCAAAACGGCGCCGACTTGACAATCCGCGCAGAAATCTGCGCGGGCTTGTCGGCTGAAAATGGTCTACAAACCTGCGCGCAGACTGGGTCGATCGCCGATGAGGTTCTGAAAATCCTTAGGGCACGCGACGCCCACGGCCTACGGAACCGGTAGTTCTCGCGGAAACCAAACCATATCATCTATCTACGATTCTGGATCTGACGTCATTGACTAACAGAAGCTTGTAGGTGCTGGCTCCCGTTCCGGTAGTAAATTGAATGGAAATAGGTCACGGAAACTTCATCGTACCAGGTTCTCGTCCGGTAGTCTCACGGAATTATGTACTCAGAAGCTAGGGAGCCGGTAGGTGATACCATGGTAGTGTCTACATGGAGTACACAACTCACGGAATAGTTTAGATGAGAGCTAGGATGCCGGGATTTTCAGTGACTTGGAGAAAATAACAAGGGAAAAAATCCAGTGACGGAACCCATATATTGAGAGCTAAGGTGCCGGCCGTGACAAGTACTTGATTGAAAATGACCAGCTCACGGCCACAGATGGCTATGGGCTAGGGTTCCGGTAGCAGCAAAACTTAAAATTACGAAATCACAGATACTTTTCAATTTGAATCTGAATTCGGGTAGCAAAATTATGAACAAACGGAACCCAACTAGATGGGCTAGGGCTCCGGTAGTGCCAAAACACTAAAATTTGTGAACTCACGGACCCATGTCAGTGCAGACTTCGAGTCCGGAAGTGAATATTTTTAACTCACGGACCCCCACGGATATTAATATAAGGTTTGAAGCCAAGCTGACCATTCATTACGAAAGAAATATAAAACCGTGATTTTCGGTTTTTTTTATTGATCAGCTAATTATCCCTCTAGGATGATGTGCGAGGGATAAATATAAATTCGGAGATTTCGGTTGCACTTCCGGCAAACCGTCCTCAGCGAAAAACAAGCAACTAAATCATAAAATCCAACACAATACCAACAGAAAAGTGATGCGGAACCAACAAAACATACAACGATATGTAACTTATAACCAGAAAAAACGATGCTGACTGAAACGACAAACAAATTCAAATAAAATATTTCCTAATTTATATTTATCCCTCTTACATCATCCCAGAGGGCTAATTAGCTGATCAATAAAAAAAAACCGAAAATCACGGTTTTCTATTTCTTTCCCACGGATATTATTTCTTCTTCGAATAAGTTGCTATTTAGGTATCAATATTTGACATCTGAAATCTTGCCATATCTTTACCATGAACCCCGACAGGGGCTGGGTTTCTCATGAAGCAAAGCCTTGGCAAAAGTCGATGATTTGATCAGGACGAAGAACTCAGTTTTCCGACATGGACTTTACTTATTGTAAGAAACATGCCACGACATATCTTTAAAGTTTAACCGAAAAAGTCTGTGATAAGACAGTCTAGTTACCCATCACTTATTTACTTAAATAGGAGTGAAGACCCGATGAAAATGCGTTACTTCGTCGCTTCGCAATTCACGAACAACCGATTTTCGTATAGTGCACTTTTTCCCTGCCGGGTGTGGTACCTCTACTTACACTGTCGGAAGTTTCGTAACAGACAAACAAAGATGCGCAGTTTCAAGAGATAACACTTGCTATTTTATCTGTTGTGATTTAAATGAAACGTTATGCATAACAAGCGTTGCCGAAGAGACGAAAATGCCGAAAAAGTACCTATTGACTTTTTTGTTTGTTCATAATATCGGAAAATTAAGCAGATGCTTTCTTGGCATAACGCATAACGTTTAGAAATCACAACAGATTTGTCTATTGAGTGTCTGAACCTGCGCATTCTTGTGTTATCTGTTATAAAACTTCTGATAGTGTATGCGCCTGTACCTGCGTTGTATGCTTGACGAAAGCTATTTATGAAAAAAAAAAAGTGTTCAAGCAGTGAGCAATGGTCACCTAGCTCATCAGTGGCCATTGAAAAGACACGTTTGTGTTCATATTCAAATTTTCCGCGTCATAGTAGAACTTTGCGTTGTTAGGAAGCCGTAGATATCCATCATCAGAGCATACAGTGAAACAAAAATCCCTTAACACATGTATCGTTGGCTTTTCGGTTAAACCTTAACATTCAATGAGTTCATAGAACTAACATGATCACATTACCACCCCCTACAATACACTGTTACATCAGAAATCAGCCGATTCCTAAACAAATTATTTTTGCAAATAGTCTATAGCGTTACGGCGATATTTACTGCATGCCATGCTCAAATTTAATGAATGAATTAAAAAAAAACAAAAATAGAATCTTCAGTGCCCAGAGGTGAACCTTTCAGGGACTGATTGCTCTCAAACAAAACATCAACAACAACGAAAACTTCAACAAAAATAAAGATAAAAAGGAAAGAAAGGAAAGGAGCTTGACTTCCGGTCTGGGACACCCAACCAAAAAAAAAACATTTTCAACCAGAATCACTAGTAACCATCCAAAACACAACAAACAAGACCAAAGGTTTCGATGGGATCCCAAAAATTCAATATCTGATCCAGACAACCGGGTCTTGCCTTAGCCAGATCAAGTTATCGCCAGACTCCTTGAACATTTTTACAATTAAAATTCAGAAACAGATTAAGGCCAAATAGCTAATCACCTGAGAAAACCAAGTTCAGATATGGATTCAGCATGTGTGTTTACCCCTAAAAGTCATATCTGTTTTGACGAAAACTTCCTGCCACTTCTGCCAATTGCCCGGTTCCGGCCGAACTCCAGAACTACTTGTCCGGCGAAAAAGAAAGCTCAAAGACGAAATCAGGGTATCTTCTTTTCCCAGTAATGAACATCTAATCAACTTCAAACAGAAATTTAGCTTATAAACAAATTTTCCGATTCCAGCCGAATTCCGGTCGAACTATATGTCCGGGTAAAATATGATTGTCATACAGGGACTCAGCATCTCTTCTTACCCCTAAATCGCTTACCTAATCAACTAGAAATAAAACTTTGACTTCCAACAGTTTTCCGGTTTTGGCCGGATTCCGGGCGAACTACATGTCCGGGTAGAAAATTGTTTTCACATAAGTGTTCAGCATGTCTTCTTGCCCTAAATCGAACATCTGATCAACTCCAAATAAAACTTTTAATTTTGACAAACTTTCCGGTTTGGGCCGGATTCCGGTTGAAATACTTGTCCGTCGAGAAAATAGTTTTCACCATCGTCTTCAGCATGTGTTCCTACTTCTAAATCGAACATCTAATCAACTTCAAATAAAACTTTTACTTTCAACAAACTTTCCGGTTTGGCCGGATTCCGGGCGAAATACTTGTCGGTCGAGAAAATAGTTTTCACCATCGTCTTCATCATGTCTTCCTACCCCCAAATCGAACATCTAATCAATTTCAAATAAAACTTTTACTTTCAACAAATTTTCCGGTTTGGGCCGGATTCCGGGCGAAATACTTGTCCGTCGAGAAAATGGTTTTCACCATCGTCTTCAGCATGTCTTCCTACCCCTAAATCGAACATCTAATCAACTTCAAATAAAACTTTTACTTTCAACAAACTTTCCGGTTTTGTCCGGATTCCGGTTGAACTACTTGTCCGATGACAAAATGGTTTTCACAATCGTGTTCGTCATGTCTTCTTACCCCAGAATCGACTATCACATTAGCTGTTTCAAAATATTTTGTTTGCCCCTTAATTTGAATCCCCTCCCCCACCCCTAAATGTAGAGCTACAAAGCCCATCTACGAACTGGACTGGTCCGACGACCAAACGAATCCTCACACCAAGTTTCATCAAAATATCTCATTCCCTTCGAGAGTTATCGTGCTTACAGACGGACGGACAGACGGACGGACGGACTGACGGACAACTTTTGCGATGTCATAGGTATCCCTCCACTTACGTTTTGGGATCCCAAAAAGTTAAACTTAAACGGCTATAACGCATCAAATTTATATACGGCAAAACAATGAACCTTTAGCATGCTACGGAAATCCAATAAAACACTTATGACCTTAACTCAGTCGATATGCCTTCCTAGACTAAAGGCCCAACATGCCTAATGCTAAATATCGATTTACTAGTTACTACAACTACTGTCCTACCGATCAGCTACAAACTACGAGTTCCATGTTCATGAAAAGATGACGCACGGGAAAAATACTTTGCAATAATTACATCTGTATACATCGAGGTATACATACATATACTATATATGTGGATTTCCACTCAAAATTATTTGTATTACTGAAAAGTAATATTGCCAATAATATTAGTTGATAGATTCTTGTCAAGTTCGGGACCTGGCTACGAGTAAGTCGAGTAAATAGCTGCGACACACAGACTTCAGCTCCAAATTGCTACGAGCGAAAAATCCTTCCTTGTAGCAGGAGTAGCCTTAACCTCCTCACAAAATTATGAAATCGCGAATTGGCTCTGAGCCCAATCAGCAGTAAACCCGGCAACACCCCAAAACTGTAAATTAACAAGCCCCAATTAATTGATTCATAAAACCCTAGAAGGGCACGTGCGTTGCTGTTTTCACACTAACCGTCAAAACAAGGGTGTACGACGATAAAACACGCTCGAGTCTGAGCAGGACGGAGCGTGAAATCATCTGATTAGGCCAAAGCCCAAACTGATCCTAACCAGAAACAACAAGCTTACAACCAGCCCAGTTTAGTAACAGCTAATCAGCACATATTTATACGTTCGCCTTCCTATAAAGCAAACTAACAACATCGGATACTCTCGAAATTTAAGGTTAGAGATTGTGGGACACTGCCTCATGCGTGAATTAACTTGTTTGCCTTTTCTTCGCGGCTGGTTTTACCTACCACTTTGAGGACATCTTAAGAACAAGAGCTGGAAGCTCACATGGCCCTCGAAAGTTGTGTCAGAGGATGAAAGTGGGAATTTGTCAATTTGTAGAGTTAGTGTAAGCTAATCCTTTGCACCCTTGAGGCACGAATGATCATGAGCTATTAGTGACCATAATTTTTTATGGCACTTGCCCTTCGGCCAAGTGCCATATAGCGATTGTAATTTCTGTCCGTCCGTCGGTCTGTCGGTCCCGGTTTTGCTAGTTCGGGCACTTCCAGATATGCTAGGACGATGAAACTTGGCAGGCATATCAGGGACTGGACCAGATTAAATAAGAAATAGTTGCTTTTATGATCCGACCATCTGGAGGGGAGTGGAGGGAGGGGGAATCCGGAAAAATTAGGAAAACTTAAATATTTTTAGCTTACGAACGGGTAATCGGATCTTAATGAAACTTGATATATGGAAGGACGTCATGTCTCAGACGCTCCATTTTAAATCCAGACCGGATCCGGTGACATTTGGGGGAGTTGGAGGGGGAAACCGGAAATCTTGGAAAACACTTAGAGTGAAGGGATCCGGATGAAACTTGGTGGAAAGAACAAGCAGAAGTCCTAGATACGTGACGGATGTAACCGGAACGGATCCGCTCACTTTGGGGGAGTTGGGGGGGGGGGGGAGAAGTCCGAATTTCTAGTGATCCCGCGAGTTTGGTGCTTCCTGATGTGCTGGGACGCTGAAAATTGGCAGGCATGTCAGGGATCCGACAAGATTAAATAGGAAATAGTCATTCACCCGATCCGACCATCTGGGAGGGGGAGTGGAGGGAGGGGGAAGCCAAAATTTTAGGTATTTTTATCTTGCGAACGAGTCATCGGATCTTGATGAAATTTTATATTTAGGATGACCTCGTGTCTCAGACGTCCCACTATAAATCCGGACCGGATCCGATGACACTGGGGGGAGTTGGAGGAGGGAACCGGAAATCTTGAGAAACGCCTAGAGTGGAGGGATCGGGATGAAACTTGGTTGGAAGAACAAGCACAAGTCCTAGATACGTCATTGATATAAGCGGACCAGATCCGGGCACTCTGGGGGAGTTGGGGGGGGGGGGGGGTCCGGATTTCTAGTGATCCCGCGAGTTCGGCATACTTCCTGATGTGCTAGGGCGATGAAACTTGGCAGGTATGTCAGGGACCCGAACAGGTTCACTTGAGAACAGCCGTTTCCCCAATCCGACCATACTGGGGAAGTGGATGGATGGGGAGTCCGGAATCTAGTGGCGTGTATAACTTTTGAACGGGTGATCGGATCTTGATGAAATTTTATATTTAGGATGACCTCGTGTCTCAGACGTCCCACTATAAATCCGGACCGGATCCGATGACACTGGGGGGAGTTGGAGGAGGGAACCGGAAATCTTGAGAAACGCTTAGAGTGGAGGGATCGGGATGAAACTTGGTGGGAAGAACAAGCACAAGTCCTAGATACGTCATTGATATAAGCGGACCAGATCCGGGCACTCTGGGGGAGTTGGGGGGGGGGGGGTCCGTATTTCTAGCGATCCCGCGAGTTCGGCATACTTCCTGATGTGCTAGGGCGATGAAACTTGGCAGGTATGTCAGGGAACCGAACAGGTTCACTTGAGAACAGCCTTTTCCCCGATCCGACCATAGTGGGGGGAGTGGATGGATGGGGAGTTTGGAATCTAGTGGCGTGTATAACTTTTGAACGGGTGATCGGATTTGAATGAAACTTGTATGGTGGAAAGAGCTATCGCCTCGGATGTTCAGTGTAAAGTCCGGGTCGGGTCGGGTTATACCTGTGGGGATGGGGGGGGGACCGGAAAACTCAAGAAACGCTTAAAGCAGAGGGATTGGGACGGAATTTAATGGAGAGAACAAGCATTAGGCTTAATGGAGAGAACAAGCATTAGGCCTAGATCCGAATTTGACCGAGCCAGATGGTTTCGGGGCTCTGTGGGGGGGGGGGGGGGGGGGGGGTAGAGGGGGTTTCCTGGAATACCGGTAGTCTGGGGTTAGAATAGTTCCAGAAGTACTAAGACAATGAAACTTTGCAGGCATATTAGCGACCCGACCTAATTGACTTATTTATTTAAGGCCTAGATTTGTTATTTGGCGTCCGGGCCGGATGCGGCCAAGGTAGGGGGGGGGGGGGACTGGAAACTTGCAATGCTCCAATTTCAGTGAAACTTGATGGACAGGAAGAGGGAATTAGGAGATATGACGTTTATGTTTTCAAGTCCTGTTCGGCCACAGTGGCGGGAATTGAAGGGAGATTGCCGGAAACTTTGAGGCTCGCATAGGAGTCAAACGAGTGCATCAGTTTAAATGAAACATAGAACTTAGAGAGAGCATATACCCTAGATGACATATTTTGGGCAAGGATCCGGATCCGACAACGTTGGTGGGGGGAGGGGGTACCAGAATTTTCCAAAAATGCTCAGATTCGACCGAAACTTGATAGGTGGTATAAAAGAAGATACTTTAGATGATCCATTTTTTTAGTCCGAACCAGATTCGGCCACGGTAGGGGGAGATGGAGGGAGTACCGGAAATATTGTAGCACGTCTAGGGATCAAACTAGTGGATTTATTAGGCTGAAACTTGGAAGTTTGAGCAGTCATGTGCATTTGATAATCGAGACGATGCCGGAACTGCTCAGAAGTGAGTGAAACAAAATATCCTACTTCTATTTCCGAACCGCATTTTTGGATGGCGGGTGTATTTTGTCACGTTCTTGTCTCCTTTCTTGTACTGCCTACTCGTAACAAGTGCCATATGAGCTCGTAGCTCTTGTTGTACTTTGCGGTAATGATGAGCACTTTAAGAGGGTTAAGAATTTATTTGTAAGCAAAGCCCTTAAAGCACAAATTATCACGGGTCCTTTGAGACAAGGAAAATGTATCTTTTAGTCAAAATTACTTTCGCGTTGCGGGTAAGGGTGTCACTTTAACGGCACTAGAGATTCATTTGTAAGAAAAACCCCTAAGGCAGAGATGATCTTGGGCCCTTGGGGATCATGAAAAAGTATGTTTTTCGCAAAACTTTGTTTGTTCCTTTGCGGTTAAGGATCCAACTTCAAGGAATTGATTTGTAAGCAAAACCCTTGACGCAAAATTATCGTGGGCCCTTTCAAATCACGAAATTGTGACTTTCGGTCAAGATTGTTTCTTCCAGTTTACGGTTAGGATGCGCACTTTAAGGACGGCAAAAACTAATTTGTAAGCAAAACCCTTGAGGCAGAAATGATCAATAAATATTCCTTCAGCCCAAGCTGACTGCGAATCATATTGATAGTGCAAAGCGGATACGTCAGCTGACTTTTATTAGAGCTATATTTCGGCTCTTCTTGATAAGGGTGTTCTTCAGGCTCAAAACCGCTCAAGTTGGAAAAATGAGCTTGTGCAAAACAAACTCTTCAGGCTCAAAACCGCTCACGTTGGAACAACAAAATTTGTCCCACAAGTTCGTTTTTCCAACTTGAGTGGTTTTGAGCCCGAAGAGGACGGCTGCCAAGAAGGGCCGAAATATAGCTCTAATAAAATTTAGCTGACGTATCTGTTTTGCACTATCAAACAGAAATGATCAAGTGCCCTTGGGGATCACGAAAATGTATCGTTTGCTCGAAACATTTGCTTGCCTTTTGTGGTTATAATGTGCAGTTTCAGGAGGTCAGATCGGGGAAACTGACCATTACCGAGTTAATCTGGTCGGGTCCCTGCTCCGCATGCCAATTTTCATCGTCCTAGCCCACCTGGTAGTACCTTAGATCAAGTTTCATTAAGATCCGATCACCGTTAGAAAGTTATGCAGATCTCAAGATTTCGGATTCCCACTCTCTCCATTCCCCCCACGATGGTCGGATAGGGGAACTGACTATTTAAAAGTGAATCTGTTCAGGTCCCTGATATACCTGCCAAGTCTCATCATCCTACCCCCCCCCCCCCTGAAAGTACCTTAACCCCGGATCACCGGAATTCCGAAAACACCCCTCCAACTCCCACCTCACTGCCCAAATCCGGTCCGGTTCTGTTCAGTGATATATCTAGGGCTTGTGCTTGTTCTTCCCAAGAAGTTTCATCACGATCGCTCAACTCTAAGCATGTCACCAGATTTCCGCCCCCCCCCCCCCCCCCCTCCCTCTATTCTCTCCACGAAAACTAAAATCTTGATTTTCGTCTTTCCGGATAGTGGCTCATACATATTTGCAGAGACGAAAATTTATCGTATATTCGTATATGGTTTTAACTTTATTTAATATTAAAGAGTTATTTTGTTTAGTTTTAGTTTCTGGGATCCCAAAACGTAAGTGGAGGGATACCTATGAGATCGCAAAAGTTGTCCGTGTGTCCGTCCGTCCGTCTGTCAGCACGGTAACTCTCGAACGGAATGAGATATTCTGATGAAACTTGGTGTGAGGATTCTTCGAGTCAAGAGAAAATTCGAGTTCGTAGATGGGCCCGATAACTGCATATTTTGGGGATTCGGGGAGGGGGGCAGCGGTTTCAATTTAAGGGATGAACAAAATATTTTTTTAAAGATAGTCGATTAAGGGGTAGGACGACATGCTGGACACGAATATGAAAACCATTTTCTCGCCGGACAAGTAGTTCACCCGGAATTCGGCCAAAGCTGGAAAGTTTCTTAAAAGTAAAAGTTTTATCTGAAGTTGATTAGATGCCCGATTTCGGCGTAAGGAGACATGCTTAATTCGAATATGAAAATTATCTTCTAGTCGAACAAGTAGATCGCCCGGAATCCGGCCAAAACCGAAAAATGTGTCAAAAAAAGTTTAATCTGAAGTGGATTAGAGTTTCGATTTAAGGATAGAGTTAATATGCTGAATCCGAATATGAAAATTATTTTCTCACCGAACAAGTACATCGGCTGGGATCCGGCCAAAACCGGAAAATTTGTTAAAAGTAAAAGTTTTATATGAATTTTATTAGGTGTTCGATTTACAGGTAAGAAGATATGCTGAATTCGTGTATGATAATCATCTACCTGGACACGTAGTTCGCCACGAATCTGGCGGAAATCGGAAAATTGGTTAAAAGTTGAAGTTTTATCTGAAATTGATTAGAGGTTCGACATAGGGGTAAGGAGATACGCTGAAACCGTTTTTGAACTTCAATTTTTGCAAGACAAGTAATTCGCCCCTAATCCGGTGGAAACCGGAAATTTGGCAGAAGTAAGGCAGGAACTTCCGTCAAAGTAGATATGACGCAGGCTACAGGGGTAAACACAAATGATTTGAATTTGGTCTTTTCAGATAATTACCATTTGCCTTAATATGTTTCTAATTTTATTAGTTAAGTGGTAAAGGAGTCTGGCCAAGACTGGACCTCTATAAGACCCGATTGCCTGGATCAAATATTGAATTTGTGGGATCCCATCGAAACCTTTGGTCTTGTTATTTAATATTAAGGTTTGCATTTTATAAATGAAAAAAATAATCGAATGTCAGCGATGTTCATCGACGATATTTTCTTTCCAGCAGCAGCCTGCCAAGGACCAATACTCCTTGAGCCAAAGCTGACTCAAACGAGTATTTATCTACGAAGTACAGAGCTTTCACAGCCCAGACATTCAGACAACTAACGCGAGGCTTCACCTTCCAGATTTTCTTCCGGATCCCAGACAGCCGTTTTCGTCGAGACGGATCTGGAAGGCCAAAAACGTCTGGAAGTCCGGGGTGTTGGACACCCCAGATTTCGGATGTCTGGAAGGTGCCATAGAGGCAAACCGTTCGAGAGACACTACAGATTTGCAAATGGGGAAGAAAAGAGAAAGTGATTGACAGTTGTGACTGGGAAGCAAGGGATTTTTGAAATGTAAAGGGGGCATCTAGGAAATGTTAAAGAACAGCAAATTTAGCAGTCAGCATTATCATCTGGAAGGGTTGGCTTGACTATGCGGAAGCACCTGACGTCTGGTAATCTGGAAGGTGAAGCCTGGCTTTTATCTATCTTGGCTGGAAGGAAAGGACAAGTGATAAACCAACTGAAGTTTTCAGTGAGATGTAGAGACAACGGACTAATCCCAGCTTCAATGATTCACTTCTTGAGTATCTACCCATGATCCTTGCCAAAAGGGGCAGAAGTATCGCGCCGAAATATCGAGGGGCCAAAAAAATGACCCTGTTTGTAAATTCGATGGAAAACTTTAAGGTTGGCCACATCTTCACAGGACAAAGACACAAGATCGAATGTTAGCTACAAATGAAGCCTAGTTACTAGGCTTCTTCCGAGGCAGTGCCATTTTGTATATGAACACTATCCATCACAAAAATTCAGGTCAGTTTAATTTCAGTTCCAAATACGATGACTGGGACAAATGCACCAGCCATAACTGGGACAAACAGTATCCAAACCGGAAAACGGAGATGTCTGATGAGGAATCTGTGGAAGAAGAAATAAGTGTTGTGCTGGGAGACCCCATGAGCACGGGTGGAACAGAACGAGCTGTGAAGCAATTCGTCTTTGCTGAAGATCCTCCACAAATTGAGATTTCATGTCTTATGTTTCTTTTTATCTCCTTTCTTCACCTTATGTTCCTTTTTAAATTTCCTTTGCATGTTTAAATAATTTCCGTACCTGCATTAATGATGTCATTGGTGTCCCAATGAACCCCACCATTATGTCACAGGGGTAGGCGGCAAGTTGATGATTGGGACAACAGGAGAACTTTGCTTTCTTTCTTCTCTTAAACTAACAGTAACACAATTTCGGAGAAAATCTGATTGGCAGAGTGTAGACTTCCATTTAACATGCTTAATAAGAAAATCAGTTCACAACTTTTGAAGTTATAGCAAGCCAAACATTTTTTGTCCCAATCATGGCTGGTCTCTACCACAGGTTCATGAATCCTATTCAACACAGTAGGTTTAGACAACTATCATTTATGGAAAAACTAAGGATTCTTGATCCTTAAAAGTGCCCTAATGAGGTTAGGTTTTGAGGTCATTTGCAATGATAAACTGTGAAAAATGTAATAAACTAAAGTGTAATACCAAATGTTTGTTTTCTCAGTCTGGGTACTGAGGATTAGATGTTCTCCACACTGGGGCTCCATATCTTGTTGAAAAAGAGCATATGAATGAGCAAAGTGTATCTTTGGATGTTGACTGCTTGGAAAAATGCAATTATTCCTTCATCCCAAGCTGACTATGAATGACAACAAACTGACAACCACTGACAACTGACTCAGCCAAGCTGAAAAACATTTGAACATATGGCATCAGGTCACATTTATTACGCATGTCAATCTTATAATACTCATTAGAAAACAGCATCACACTCCCAGTTACACGAAGTTTCTCAATGTCTGTAGTACCATGCTTTAACTCAGTGGAAATAGAATTTCAAATTCAAGAAACATCAGCCTTCAGAAAGAACTGTCTGGTTAAAAAGAAAAGAAAAAACACAAGAAAAGTAAAACAATGGGATCACACCTTAGACTAAGGTGACTAGGACTAGGACTTAGTCTAACGTCTTAGGCTTCTTATTAAGTATTATTCTTTAACAGTTGGGCACCAGACTTTTTGGAGAATTACCCTCCACAGGGGAATCCCCTGCACAGGTGAAAAAGAATCCCCTGTGGAGGAGATGGTGTTGGAGGAAATGTGCAGTTTTCCCAACTGCTCACACTTTTCCCCCAACACTTCCTCCACAGGGAAGTCTACCACAAATCCCTGATTTTTGGATACCCTATGCCAAACGCTGGGTATATCTAGCATTTACCATAGCCTATGCCTAACGCTGGATACCCTATGCCAAACGGTGGATACCTGTTGGTAACCTAACCCTGACCTACCTCAATAGAAAGGAGTTCTGATTGGTTGATTTTTTAGCTTCACTCGAATCATCAATATTTTACTGGGTTATAGTATCCAGCACCTGGCATAGTGTATCCAGCGTTAGACATAGGGTATGCCAAGCGCTAGACGTATCCGGTGTTTGGCATAGGATATCCAAAAATCAGGGGTTTGTGGTTGACTGCCACAGGGGATTCTTTTTCACCTCTGCGGGGGATTCCCCTGTGGAGGGGAATTCTCCAAAAAGTCTGGTGCCCAACTGACTAACCGTTAACAAAATCTAACAGTGGAGCACAGTACCCTACAGCACGGGAACTGCATCTCCTAATACACTATCAATGGGAGTCCTGACATACCCCAATTGCTGTCGTCGGAGCCTTCTCAATAGAAATATTCCTAGGTTCCTTTCCAAGAATGCTCGTTCTCGACATTTGAAAAGCACGCGCAATTCAAGGCTCCATAGAGGCACGGAGTTGCTTCACTCATAGTGCCAAGATTCCCCGATAGGAATCGCTTCGAAACGCGAAAGACAAGTGTTTACGGTAGGTTTACGGGGTAATACCAAAAACTTTATACTTCCAAGGTTTTACTGTGTATCCTTACAGGCTTGAGAATCTTCCAGCCCCAAGTAACAAAAGAGAAGCCCTTTCTCTGTATCAATTCAATCAGACGCTGACACATGAAACCCGCTACTAGACCAATTACGTGACAGCAGAGGCGGTAATAGCCAAAATGTTTAGAGCGGGGAGCGCTAGGTATTTACCGACTGGCAGGTAATTTTTACCAACTATTCTTACAGAAAAGCAACACTCGCCTATTGTCCAGAAAAACTTACTGTGTTGATGAAAATTCGGCTGATTCAAGAACAAGAGCTGAAAGCTCAAATGGCACTTGTAAGAACAGTTAGTATGTTTCGTCGGAAGTCTGGTTTGATCTAGTAAATCTGAATGGTGATTCTACTCATTGACAACTGTTTCAAAATATAAGTTGTGTTGTACTCTGGTTCCGATTCGTGTATAACTCAACCGATGGTAGAAGCAAAACTCTAGCCGTGATAATTCTGTGCCCGAACTGGATCTGATCGAAGTAGTTGGAAGGGTTTCCACGAGATTTCGGGCGGCCCTTTCCAGCTCCGTGCATCGTTATTAGAATTGGTCCGTACTTGAAACGGAGGATATAGAACGTTAGCTTTTACCGCTTGTCAAGTTCTGCTAGATTCCTTATCCCTCCATCCCCCAGGATGATCAAATCGGGAAAGCGACTATTTCCAAGTCAATGTGGTCCGGTCCCTGATACGACTGCAAAGTTTCCAAGTCATACATAATCTGGAGGATCTGATCACCGCAGTTCCGGGAAATCCCTTCCAGCTCCACCTACAATGCCTTGGTCCGGCCCTGTTCTATCAGTAATGTAGCTAGGGTTTATGCTTACTGTCCCCACCAAGTTCCATCCCGATCCATCGGCTCTAAATGTTTCACGAGATTTCCGGCACTCCCCTCCAGCTCCCCCCCCCCACCACCGGTTATCGGATCTTGTCTAGACTTACTGAACTTGTTCTTGAGTCTTGTCAAGTTTCATTCATATACGATCACCCGTTCCAAAGTTATGAATGTCACTAGATTCGGGATTTCTCATCCCTCCACGATGAACGAGTCGGAGTAGGGGCTATTTCAAAGTCAGTCTGATCGGGTCCCTAATATGGTGCCAAGTTTCGTCGTCTTAGCATACCGGGAAGTACCTTAACTTACGATCACCAGAATTCCGGAAAATCCCCTCAAATTCCCCCCACTGTGACACGATCCGGTCCTGTATTGTCAATAATGTCTCTAGTTTTTTTTTCATGTTCTTCCAGCCAAATCAGATTCCGATCCCTCGACTCTAAGCGTTTCCTGAGATTTCCGGTGACCCCCTCCAGTCCTCCCCCTCCCCCCCGTTATCAGATCCGGCACGGAGTTGAAACTGAACATCTGAGACATTTGTTCTTTACACTTGTCGAGTTTCATGCACGCCCAATCGCCCGTTCTAAAGTTATGCATGTCACTAGATTCCGGATTCGCCGTCCCTCCACTCCCCCATGGAAGTTCTGATCGGGGAAGCGGCTATTTTTAAGTCAATCTGAAAGAGTCCCTAACATGACTGTGAAGTTTCATGGTCACGGCACTTCTGATATCTGAGAAGTATGTTCGTCAAGCTTCAAGTTTCATGCATGTCCGAATACCCGTTCCAAAGTTATGCATGTTATTTGTTTCGGGATTCCCCATCCGTCCACTCCCCCCGTCCCGATGGTCAGTGCCCCTGTCCAGTTATCTATATTGGCGTCTTATTGGTCTGGCGATAAAATAGGTTTCAGATACGGATTCAACATGTCTCTTTACCCCTATATCGAATGTTTCAATAGCTTTTAAAAAATACTATTTCCGTCCCTTAATTTGAAATCCTCAACACCCCTATATATTGCACTACGAAACCCATCTAAAAATTTGCCCTGTACTTCGACCCGATGGATTTTCATACAAAGTTTGAACAAAATATCTTAACCCCTTCTAGATTTATAGTACTGACAGACTACGCCTTTACGAAGTCGTAGGTATCCTGTCACTTGCGTTTTGGGATAAAAAAAAATGAAGCACAAAAAAATTGCAGAGGAATACCCACAGCAATATGAGCTCCTCGAAATTGCGAGCGATGAACATACAAAAAAATCACGGGCCCTTGATTTTTACTGGCTCGTGCAATGATTACGATTCAACAACATGCGAAGAATCCGTGTCATTAGTTCCTGGGCAAAGGTTAGGAAAAGAAAAAATGAAGAGAACCATTCGATCAAACAGTAATCAACAAAGAGCAAAGCAAGGAGACTGAAGTTCGTGCTGAAAAAGGTGTGCCTACAAACAAACTGACTGACAGAGCAGAAGCATTAATAACAGTCGGACGGCGGCTAGTTAGCAGACAGAAGAAGAATCTAATGATATCACGTCAAGCTGAATCAAGAAAATTACACGTGAAGGGAGTGTCCTCAAACATGCAGTATCGTGATGAGTTCTGAACGCTTCATATAACCTAAGGGTTTTTCAATGAACTGTACAGTACTAAACCAGTTGTTCCCAACCTTTTCCGTACCGCGTACCCCTAATCAAGGTCCGAAAAGGTTGCGTACGGCCTTTTTCAGACCGTGAAAAGACGACGTTTATTATCATAAATGATAAAGCATAAATGTATAGAAATATATACAAAATCGACACTTGAGGCTGCTTTGTAGCCAAAATTTTGTGAAATCTCGGCTCGGTGTCATTAACGGCAATATTTTTTATCAAGCTTCACCGCAAACATTTTTGTTAGCTTGATTCGCAAGCTGAATGAAAATATCACTTACAATGTCTTCGATTCTTTATTAGACAATATTGTTTGACAAAGGAACAGATTTTACTGCAATGGGCTAGCTTGTTTTGGAATCAACATTATTTCATTGACTCTCACTAGGGCTTATAATCAGAAGCGTCATTCAGGGGTTGGCAACATTCCTCCCTCTGAAAGTGGTCGGCCGCATCGGCGCGAAGCGCCGCTATTTTTCGTAAAAACAGATTTTTTCCTGAAAAACAGTCGGTAAAAATGACCAGCCAGTCGGTAAGAAATCTTTCCCCCAAAAAATATTTTTGCTTGTGATGCCTCTGCTGCGTTAATATTAGGCTTTTGGCAATCAACATGATTGAGGCGAGATTTTGAAGCTACAGACTAAACCAACTTTGGTACTTCGCGTACCCCTTGCAAGGGTCTCGCGTATCCCCTAGGGTACGCGTACCACCGGTTGGGAACCACTGTACTAAACTGATGGAGGAAGAGCTCAGGGGCGGTTCGAAGGGCTTGGCATCGGGGCATGGGGGGTGATGACCTCTGAATATACTCCTGGCTGAAAACACAGCTCAACAGGCTCAAGAAATATTAACTTTATAAGTTTTATAACATTACGAAAAAATAATAAATAAATAAGTAACAGGAATCAGACGACGCCGTTCATATCATATTTTTCTGGGGAAAAGACAAGCCTCTTTACCAGCTTCTGACAAAAAATACTCAAGACAGAGAGAAATTCAACTACTTGTAAAGGTTCTACCTGTAGCTTAGACCCCAAATCTCAAGCTTAAAATCGCACCTAAATGATACACACTTCAACTAAACAGAAATAGGGTAGGACTACGAAA
The DNA here is from genome assembly GCA_023053575.1 of Branchinecta lynchi. Lineage (NCBI taxonomy): Eukaryota > Metazoa > Arthropoda > Branchiopoda > Anostraca > Branchinectidae > Branchinecta > Branchinecta lynchi. The sequence continues at coordinate 19,179,679 of JAKZAP010000002.1, forward strand.
CAGTCGCAGACAATTTTTTTAAAATTGTCCTTTATTCGGAAATACTCTGCAACTTCCGCACAAACTCCTGCTTTTAACGTGGCTCGGATCCCAAGCAGCAGCTTTAAACGTATGTACCCAAGACAAACTGAAACTGAGCGCCACAGGCGATATTTTCTTACCGACCTTTTACTGGCATATTTAGCGTTCAAGGTTGCTGAAATCTTAGGCCTAAGACCTCACTAAATTATGGGCCATTCAACCAGATAGCGAGTAGGCTACTATGAATGACGGCGCAGGGAAAGTTCTGGGAAAAGTTTCACTCGAATCGGACAACCCGTTCGCAGAAGCCAGTAATTTCCAGATTCATCTTCCCTCATCCAGGAACACAAGTTTTCCCTAGGGCATTATGTGGTGTCCTTAAGTCATTAATAGGCCTGAAAAGTTTCATCGTTCTTAGAATAGCTGGAACTATCCTAACTGGCGATCCCCGGAATTTCGGGAAACACCCTCCAGCTCCCCCACAGAGCCCCGATAAGATCTGGTTCTGTCATTTATTCAAACAATGTTTACAACGGATACGTCAGCTATGATTCTTCATCACCGATATTTCGGCCCTTCTTGGCAAGGGTCCACGTCAGGCTGTCAATCCTCTGGTTCAACTTCGGGAAAGGCAACAAACCTATAATAAATAATTCTAAATGAATAAATAAATAATAAATAAAGAGTTATTTATTACAGGTTTGTATAATGCCTAATGTCTCTAATTCCCTTGAAGGGCATTCTTTTTCTGCAAAAAACGGGCTCCAATCAATAATAATAATCTCCAGGGGCATCGTAAGGGGGGGGGGGGACTGCAGCACCCCCCCCCCCCCCCCACACCTTTTTGGGATACGGTAAATTACTAAAATTATTCGGTATTTTTTCGATAGTAGAACTATTCGATATATTTACGGGGATTCGGTAGTTATACCGAATAGGGCTATCTGTACAAATCTCATCAGAATAATCATCGGGATTCGGTATAATTGCCGGTGTTCGGTAGTTATCACAAATTTGGTGAGAGAATTTACTGAAGTCATTTGGTAATTTTTCGATGCCGGAACTATTCGGTGTATATATGGAGATTCCGTAGTTACACAAAATCCCGAATAAGCTATTGGTTCAAAATTATTCGGTATCATGAATGGGATTCGGTAATTTATTCAGCATAATTTCCAGGATTAGGAAGTTAATCACGAATCCTGACTTTGTTCCAGTTTCGACGAAAGTATACCGAAGATGAATATTGTTTGGTAGTCTTTCGATACCAAAACAATAAACGAATAATAAACGAATTACGGTAGTTACACAGAATCCCGAACATGCTATCGGTCTATACTTATCCGGTATAATAACTGGGATTCTGTAATTTATTCGTTATAATTGCCAGGATTCGGGAGTTACCACGAACCTCGAAACTCAGAAGAGGTCGAGTGAAGCACTGGTCGGAGACAAAAGGGATGATCTATGATATCATCGATAGTCTTTACTTTTATTTTGGACCCCAAAAAGAATATCTAATCATAAATAATTCGAAAATTCCGCCTGTAGCCCTTTTCGTAATATTCTCTATTTTGTGGAAGGGTGCGTCATTTGACGGGGGTTTTAAGCCAGTTTTAGGACTGAGATTTCGAAACATTAAAAGCTAGAATTTGGATGGAAATTAAATTTGGCAGGAAAAAGCAAACAAAATTTCGCCTGCGGCGCTCACTTTATGTGATTATAGGTAGTATATTGACTAGACTACAGTTGCTGCTGCTGCCGGAACGTCGCTCCATCCGGTTTCTGGAACTACTTTGAGTCTCGGTATTTAATCAACGGTAAATGATAGAATTTGTAAGAGAAGCAGTTAAATTTTAGCCTGCAGAAAAAAAAATTCGCCTGCGGTGCTTATTTTAATTTTCTACTGGCTATAATAGATAGAAACTGTTACTGCAATCATGCCCGGCAATATATTCTCCATGTGGGCTTCGCCAAAACGCCGCCTTCAAACCTTATATTCGCCTAAGAGTTGGCTTATAGTCGTTCATGCCGCCCTTTATTGTTACTCTTCCTACGTAATCGTTTCTGTTCCATAATTTAAAGCTCGAGTTTTTCTAGGATTCGGTAAAGTTTTTGAAACATTCTGTAAAATTTTGGTTCTGCACCCCCCCCCCCCACACCGAAAATGCACTTGCGACGCCCATGCTAATCTCTTCAGCAAATTTTTTTAGATTTTCTTTTTTCATCAGTCTAGTTACGACCTTCTTCTTTCGCTGTTTTTCCACAGGAATTGTAGCTATTAATGGAAGACGGTCAGATCCAGGGCAAACTATCAAATCAGCAAAGCTCCCCTGAAGATCACTCGAAGATATTGTCGATCAATGTTTCACTTTGCGAAGTTATTCTCGTTGGTACGCCCACGAGGGGATACAGATCACTCCAAATCATACAATTAAAAAAATCACCGTTCGTTATTATCCTACGTAGGACACAAAAATCACTCTATTTCAGAAAATGACCAAATATATAATTTTTGCAGCACGGATTCCGACCTAAAGTGACTATTTCAAGTTCTTTCAATGAATGTAAAATTAAGATGTGTCATTTTTACAGAGGCAATTCCGTCCAAAAGTGAACATTTCATGAAAATAAATTTCACTCCCAATTCACTCTCTGTTTTGGGCCAAAACTCTCTCTCTGAATATTTTTGATGTGGCAACCCTGACCATACAGACAAGCTCTAAACATAGGACTGGAAATAGATTCTCTGGAGCATGGGGGAGGGGCCGCCCCTGGAAGAGCTTTGAAGAACAGGGATTGACCCGCAATTGCTGCAGTTACAATGGAATGTTAAGAATTCAATTCTCCTTATTCTACTTCAAGGCCACCGTGCGGGTTTTATTCATACTACTCCTCCGATGGCCTCAATGTAAAAAAAGTGGAAACTTCCAGCCCCCGGTACTATTAGTACTCGACCATACACATGAATGAATGAATTTATTTCCAAAAAGCCCGTGGGGCCATGGCAGGAAAACAAAATAAACACAAACTGTTTAAGCAGGTCTAGTATTCACGGCAGTGTCAGCTATTAGTGCTGCCTGAAACTTTGCCGAGTTTCTGCTGCGTTGTCCGTTGTAGACGAAATGACTGAACAAGACCAAAGGTTTCGATAGGATCCCAAAAAGTCAATATTTGATCCAGACAATTGGGTCTTGTCTTCGCCAGACTCCTTGAATGCTTTTACTATTAAAATTCAGAAACAGATTAAGGCCAAATAGCTAATCATCTGAGAAAACAAACTTCAGATATGGATTCAGCGTGTGTGTCTACCCCTATAAGTCATATCTGTTTTGACGAAAACTTCCTGCCACTTCTGCCAATTTCCCGGTTTCAGCCGAATTCCAGAACTACTTGTCCGGCAAAAAAACAAAGCTCAAAAACGAACTCAGCGTATCTTCTTTCCCCAGTATTGAATATCTAATCAACTTCAAATTAAAATTTAACTTATAACAAATTTTCCGGCTACAGTCGGATTCCGATCGAACTATATGTCCGGGCGAAAAATGATTTTCATACACAAACTCAGCATCTCTTCTTACCCCTATATCGGATACCTAATCAACTAAAACTAAAACTTCCGGTTTTGCCCGGACTCCGGGCAAAGTACTTGCCCGGGTAGAAAATTGTTTTCACACAAGTGTTCAGCATGTCTTCTTACCCCTAAATCGAACATCTAAGCAACTCCAAATAAAACTTTTACTTTTAACAAACTTTCCGGTTTTGGCCGGATTCCGGGCCAACTACTTGTCCGGCACAAAAATGGTTTTCACCATCATGTTCAGCATGTCTTCGTACCTCTAAATCGAACATCTAATCAACTTCAAATAAAACTTTTACTTTTAACAAACTACTTGTTCTGAGAGAAAATGGTTTTCACCGTCGTGTTCAGCATGTCCTCCTACCCCTAAATCGAACATCTCATCAACTTCAAATAAAATTTTTACTTTTAACAGACTTTCCGGTTTTGGCCGGATTCCGGGCCAACTACTTCTCCGGCACAAAAATGGTTTTCACCATCGTGTTCAGCATGTCTTCGTACCTCTAAATCGAACATCTAATCAACTTCAAATAAAACTTTTACTTTTAACAAACTTTCCGGTTTTGGCCGGATTCCAGGCGAACTACTTGTCCGAAGACAAAATGATTTTCACCATCGTGTTCATAATCGTACCCCATAATCGACTATCACAGTATCTGTTTAAAAATATTTAATTTGCCCATTAATTTAAACCCCCTCCCCCACCCCTAAATGTGGGGCTACAGAGCCCATTTACGGACTTGACCTTACTCTTGACCCAAAGAATCCTCACACCAAGTTTCATCAAAATATCTCATTCTCTTCCAGAGTTACAGTGCGCACAGACGGACGGACGGACAGACGGACAACTTTTGTGATGTCATAGGTATCCCTCCACTTACGTTTTGGGATCCCAAAAACACCCTCGCGGACCCCAGTATCGCATTGAATCGGGGTGTTTCAAATTTCCAGGCGAAATGGAACCACCCCTCGATTAAACACTTTTATAGTTCTTGATTGCGTAACTATTATGTAAAATGTCATATGTTTGTATCTGTTGTGCCTTAAATTTCTCTCCTTTCTCACTATTTTCTTCTTTACTCCGTTGTCTAAGGGGAAAAAAAAAACAAGAGATAAGAGCTCATATGGCACTTGATACAAGTAGGTAATACACGAAAGAAGATGAGAACGTCACAAAATACCGTGCCATCCAAAAATGCGATTCGGACCCATAAACAGGATGTCTAGTTTTACTCAAGTCTGAGCATTACCGGCATCGCCTCGTCTAGGGCAAATGAGTATTCTACCTTCCAGGTTCCAACCCAGTAGATCCACTCGTTTGGTCCCTAGAGGGCCACACGATTTCCGGTACCCCCTCCAACTCCCCCTACCGTGGCCGAATCTGATTCGGACTCCTAAATAGATTATCTAAAGTATTTTCTCTTACCGCCTATTAACTTTCATTCAAATCTGAGCGTTTTTGGGAACTTTCAGTAACTCTCCCCCTCCCCCACCGTTGTCGGATCCAGTTCAAACCCTAAAATATGTCATTTATGGCATGTGATCTCTGTAACTCCTAGTTTCATTCGAATCGTTCCATTTGTTTGACCCCTACGCGAGCTACATCATTTCCGGGACTCCCCTTCCAACTCCCCTTGCTGTGGCTGAATACGACTCAGACCCATAAAAGTCGCATATCTGACATGTCCTATTCCCGTTCATTAAGTTTGACTGGAATCGGAGCATAGCCTATCTGCAAATTTCAGATTCCCGCTTGACACCCCTCCCCTCCCCTATACCCATCCTGATTCGATCCAGACGCCAAATAACAAATAAAGGCCGAATAAACTCGGTACTGTCCAACTTGCATTTTCTGTCCATCCGGTTGGTTTTGTGGATGTTAACCCCCACCTCCTCTCCCCTCCTCCAACTCTTCCAACCGTGGCCGAATGTGGTTCGGACGCATGTTTTGCTTGTCTATGGTTGGATCCAGGAAAACGAGTATTCCTAGGGCATTATGTCTGGTCCTTAAGTCACTAATATGCCTGCAAAGTTTCACCGGTCCTTAGAACATATGGAACTATCCTAACTAGTGATCACCGGAATTCCGGGAAACAGCTTCCAACTCGCCCATAGTTCCCCGACTCGATCTGGTTTTATCAGTTACATATCTAGGGCTAATGCTTTTTCTTCCCACCAAATTCAATCCCAAGACCTCGACTCTTTTCACAAATCTTCCGGTGCCCCACTCCAATCCCCCCCCCCCCCCACTGGTATCGGATCCGATCAAGACTTGACGTGGAACATCTGAGATGATAGTTCTTTCCACTTGCCAAGTTTCATTCAATTCCGATAACCCGTTCAAAAGTTATGCATGCCACTAAATCCGACCTCCCCATTCCTCCACTCTCCCCGTGATGGCTGGATCGGGCAAATGACTATTCTCAAGTCAGCCTGTTCGGGTCCCTGATTCTTCTTCCTAGTTTCATCGTCCTAGCACATAAGGAAGTACCGAACTCGCGGAATCACCAGATTCCAGAGCTCCCCCCCCCCCCCCAACTCCCCCGCAGTGCCCAAATATGGTCCGGTTATATCAATGTCAAACTACGAATTAGGACTTGTGCTTGTTCTTCCCACCAAGTTTCATCCCGATCCCTCCACTCTAAGTATTTCCCAAGATGTCCGGCTCCCCCTTTCTAGCTCCCCCCCCCAAAGTCGCCGGATCCGGTCCGGATTGGAGATGGATCTTCTGAGACATCTCTTTCCAAATATCAAGTTTCATTAAGATCTCATCCGATCTCCCGTTCAAAAGTTATAAATACCTCAAGATTCCGTATTACCCCTCCCTCCACTCCCCCTACGATGGTCGGATCGGGGAACTTACTATTTCCAACTTATTCATTTGGGGTCCCTGATATGCCTGCCAAGTTTCATCGTCCTAGCTGATGTGGAAGTGACAGAAAAAAAAGTTATAAATTATAAACTTGGCCGAAGGGCGAAGTGCCATAAAAACGGATAATAAATACTTTACTTTCTTACTTACTTAATACTCGATCTAAAAATAAGGATAGGTGGGTCGAGTATCTACGTTCCAGGAGCTAATAAGAGGTCAAGTATTCAGGGAGGTGACGGATAAAAATACGTGCTGAAGGAGGATTGGTAGGTCGAGCACTAGACGCCCTAGCGGCTGTTCGTACTCGACCTAATATTACTAATAGGAGGTCAAGTGTTCAGACTGCTAGAAAATACTCGACCAGTTGAAGGAGAACTGGTAGGTGAAGTACTTGATGTATAGAAGAATAGAATATATTTACACGAAAGTCCGTAGGTCATGGCAAAAAGATACAAGGTTTACATTGGCTTGAATAAACATATACTAAAAACATACAACATACAAATAAAAACATTTCAACTATTGGATGAACAAGTCGCGGTGGCGCAAACCAATCTAGGGGAATTTCTCCGACGATCTCACGTCACAAAATTGTTTACTTTTTAATATTTTAGACATCCACTCTTTACCAAAAGCTCTTTCACCAAATACCTCAGATCTTAAATCACTTGGCTCTCCACACTCCCGCATGAAATGGCTCAAATCATCGTTCGCCATCCCACACATCGGGCAGAAGAAACGAGGACCAGTCTTTTCACGACCTTTACCAATGTAACTTCTCTTCACACCAAACGGTAAACACTTTCCCCGAAAACTCAATAACAACCTTATTTCTTCCCTTTTCAGCCCCGCTTTGATATAAACCTCCTCCCCCCCAGCTATCTTTGACAGTCGCATATAAACTCAGGAACCCGGAAGCCACCAAATCAACGTGCCACCTCTGAATTACCAGCTGTTCGTACTCGAGCTAACATTATTAATAAGAGGTCAACTATTCAGGGTGGTGAATACTCTACCTATTGAAGGAGGATTGGTAAGTCGAGTATTTGACTCCTTAAGCACTGTTCGTACTCGACCTAATATTACTAATCGGAATCGGAGGTCAAGTATTCAGGTTGGTGACGGCTACAAATAAAGGTGGGGCTAGCTATTATTACTCAGCCTAATAAATAGGGCTTTGATAGGATACGTCCAACCAGCTATTTGTACTCGCTGACTCGCCGAGACCATTTTCCTTTCGTAGGTGAATGCACTTCACACAACACGATTTATTAGGTCGAGTACTAACAGCTAGCATATCCATCAATACTCTAACTCCAGTTATTACGTTAGATCGAGCACGAATAACTACTGAGATGTCAGATAGGCTACTTGACCTATTTATGCCCCATTTATCACACCACCTCCAATACTCAACCTCCCATTACTATAAGAGTTCGACTACGGATAACTGGTACAAATACTCGACCTACCTCTATATCCTTCTATAGGTCGAGTAGCAATAGCCGTCACGGCCCTGAATACTTGACCTCTTATTAGTAATATTAGGTCGAGTACGAATATCGGCTAAGGCGAGTGTTTTTTGCCATCACCACCATGATATTTGACCTCCTATTAATAATATTAGGTCGAGTACGGACAGCTGCTAGTCCATAGAGTACTCGACCTACGAATCCTCCTACAACAGATCGAGTATTTGTAGCAGTCATCACCCTGAATACTTGACAACATTATTAGCAATATTAGCCGAGTACGATTATCTGCCATTGCTGCGGATACTCGACCGCTTATTCATTTATATGGCCGAGTACTATTAGTCCCTGGGCGGTTGGTTACTCTACCTTACAACTTTACGGATTTCATTGTATGGTCGAGGAAAGATGCTTATATGGTATTATTTACTCGACCTGTTCCTTACTCACTTTAAGTTCCATATAACAGTCAAGTGCTCTTAGCTTCCCAAGACACAAGTACACGACCAGTCTAGTACTAACAGCAGCTGGAGGCTGGATTCCTTGACTGGTCGAGTACTAACAGCTCTCATAACCCTTGTTAGTCGGACTACTAGAACCTGTGTACAGGGGCGTCGCAAGTGCATTTTCGGTGGGGGGGGGGGGGGGGTGCAGAGCCAAAATTTTACCGAATCTTTCAAAATTTTTACCGAATCCTAGAACTAAGAATTCGAGCTTTAAATTATGGAACAGAAACGATTACGTAGGAAGAGTAACAATAAAAGGCAGCATGAACGACGATAAGCCAACTATTAGGCGGCGTTTTGGTGAAGCCCACATAGAGAATACGTTGCCGGGCATGATTGCAGTAACAGCTACTATCTACTATAGCCAACAGAAAATTAAATCGAGTGCCGCAGGCGAAAATTTTCGAAATCCATTTTGTTTTGTTTTTGTAGGCTAAAATTTAACTGCTTCTCTTACAAATTCTATCATTTACCGTTGATGAAATACCGAGACTCTTAAGAAGTTCTAGAAAACGGATGGAGCGACGTTCCGGCAGCAGCAGCAACTGTAGTCTAGTCAATATACTACCTATGATAACCTAAAGTGAGCGCCACAGGCGAAATTTTTTTTTGCTTTTTCCTGCCAAATTTCATTTCCATTCAAATTCTAGCTTTTAATGTTTCGAAATCTCAATCCCAAACTGGCTTAAAACCCCCGTCAAATGACGCACCCTTCCACAAAATAGAGAACATTACGAAAAGTGCTGCAGGCGGAATTTTCGAAATATTTATGATCAGATTTTCTTTTTGGGATCCAAAATAAAAGTAAGGACTATCGATGATATCATAGATCATCCCTTTTGTCTGCGACCAGTGCTTCACTCGACCTCTTCTGAATTTCGAGGTTCGTGGTAACTTCCGGATCCTGGCAATTACAACGAATAAGTTACCGAATCTCAGTTATTATACCGAATAAGTTTAGACCGATAGCGTGTTCGGGATTCTGTATAACCACCGTATCCCGGTAAGTATACCGAATTGTTTCGGTATCGAAAGACTACCGAACAATATTCATATTCGGTATACTTTCTCGAAACTGGAACAAAGTCAGGATTCGTGGTTAACTTCCGAATCCTGGAAATTATACTTAATAAATTACCGAATCCCAATCATGACACCGAATAATTCTGAACCAATAGCTTATTCGGGAGTCTGTGCAACTGCGGAATCTCCATAAATATACCGAATAGTTTCGGCATCGAAAAATTACCAAATGATTTTAGTAAATTCTCTCACCAAATTCGTGATAACTGACGAATACTGGCAACTATACCGAATCCCGATCATTATACCGAAGAGATTTGTACATATAGCCTATTTAGGAGTCTGTATAACTACCGAATCCCCGTAAATCGAAAAAATACCGAACAATTTTAGTAAACTTTTGGGACTGGTCGATTACTTTTAGCATTTTAGGTATTAGTTTCAAGTCCGGGAACGATACACCTCATTTCTTATGGCACTTGCCCTTGGGCCAAGTGCCATATAGCGATCGCAATTTCTGTCCTTCCGCCGGTCTGTGCAGTTTTTTATAGTTCGGGCACTTCCACATAAGCTAGGACGATGAAACTTGGCAGGCACATCAGGGACCAAAAAAAAAAGTTGGAAATAATCAGTTCCCCGATCCGAGCATCTTAGGGGGAGTGGAGGGACAGGATCTTAAGGTATTTCTTACTTCTGAACGGGTGATCGGATCTTAATGGAACTTGATATTTGGAAAGACCCCGTGTCTCAGACGACCCATCTCAAATCCGGTGACTTTGGGGGGAGCTAGAGGGGAGAGCCGGAAATCTTGGGAAACGCTTAGAGTGGAGGGATCGGGATGAAACTTGATGGTAAGAACAAGCACAAGTCCTAGATACATCGTTGACTTAACCGGATCAGATTAGTGCACTGGGGGGGGGGGGGGGAGGACTCCGGAATCTGGTGATCCTGCGAGTTCGGTACTTCCTGGTGTGCTACGACGATGAAACTTGGCGGGAGTATCAGGGATCCGACTTGAGAGTAGTCGTTTCCCCGATCCAACCATCACGGGGGGAGTGGAGGGATGGGGAGCACGGATTTAGTGGCATGCATAACTTTTGAACGGGTTATTGAAAGTGAATAAAATTTGGCAAGTGGAAAGAGCTATCGTCTCGGATGTTCCACTTCAACTCCTGACCGGATCCGATTTCCTGTGGGGGGGGACTGGAGTAGGGCACCTGAAGTCTCGTGAAACGCTTGGAGTTAGAGGAATCTGATGGGAAGAAAAAGCATTAGCCCTAGATACGTAACTGACAAAAAAAGATCAAACCGGGCTCTATGGGGGAGTTGGAGGCTGTTTCCCGGAATTCCGGTGACCGACAGTTAGGATAGTTCCAGATGTTCTAAGGACCAATGAAACTTTGCTGGCGTATAGTGACTTAAGGACCAGACATAATGCCCTTGGAGTACTCGTTTTACTGGATCCATCTTTGAGGAGTTAAGGGAAGGGGAATCCGGAAATCAGAGGCTTCCGTAAGCTGCGACCAGGTGGTCCGATTCGAGTGAAACTTTATGGATGATGAGAACTTATCACCTAGACAAGAAAAACATGCGTCCGAGCCAAGGCCACGGTTGGAAAAGTTCGAGGAAGGGGGGGGGGGACATTTAACATCCACAAAAAACAACTGGATGGACAGAAAGGGATGCAAGTTGGATAGTACCCAGTTCATGCGGCCCTGATTTGTTATTTGGCGTCTGGATCGAGTCCGACCAGGGTATAGGGGAGGGGCGAACGGGAATCCGAAATTTGCAGATAGGCTATGCTCCGATTCCAGCCAAACTTAGTGAATGGGAACAGGACATGTCAGATATGCGACTTTTACGTGTCTGGGTCGTATTAAGCCACAGCAAAGGGAGTTGAAAGGGGAGTCCAGGAAATGATGTGGCTCGCATAGGGATCAACAAGTGGAGCAATTCGATCACATGCCCTAGATGACATATTTTAGGTTCGAACTGGATCCGACCCCGGTAGGGGAGGGGGAGAATTACCGAAAGTTTCATTTAGGAGCCAGAACAAGATTCGGCCACGGTAGGGGGAGTTGGAGGGGTACCGGAAATCGTGTGGCACGTCTACGGACCAAACGAGTGGGCTGAAACTTGGAAGTTAGAATACTCATTTGCCCTAGATGATACGAGGCGATGCCGGTAATGCTCAGACTAGGTATCCTATTTCTGGGTCCGAATCTCATTTTTGGATGGCAGAGTATTTTGTGACGTTCTCATCTTCTTTCGTGTCCCACCTACTCGGATCAAGTGTCATGTGAGCTCTTGTTTCTATTACGTGTTCATAATTTGAGAGAAGAGGATCGTCATAGGCTGCTATTGCAGGCTTTTCTGATAAATTACTAATTTATCATGGGCCCTTGTCGTAATTGGTGAAAGCAGCTTGGAAAAGTAAGGAGAAGCAGAGCGGAAGCTATCCGCCTCTTTATCAATGACTACAGCTCAGGATTGGAAATCCGATTTAATCACATCCCATCTTTTCCTAAGGAATTACTTGACCATCTGGTCTTACTTTGCAACATATAATCCTCTAAGACGAGCTCTTTTTCCTTCGACTAATAATCCTTCTGCTACCGTCACCTCCAGATAAGACGTACGAGCAAGTCAGCCAGAATCGAAGATTTTCTTCTTTTCTTGTTCCATTGAGAGCGACTCTTCGCTGCGTTCACCGAAGCGTAATTGGCAATATTTCTTGATAATCAGTACTGTCAGGGTCAAGGGCGTCCCGAGGGGTGGAGGCGCAGAGCCCCCCCCCCCCCCTATGTTTTAGGCATTCGGTCAAAATCGGCATCGCGGCGAAGCCGTGACGCCCTTTTTATAAAATCGTTTATCCCCGCATTTCCAAACTGGGTGATTTAACGTGTTTATTGGTTCCCCTTTCCTTATCGAATTTGTTAATTCATTCAACTTTTGTTCACTCGCATTCGGTCCGACCCTTCCTAAATCCGGTGATTTAACCTGTTTATTTGGTTTCGGTCTTTTGCGAATTCGGTAATTCACCGGACTTTTCTCAAATCCGTATCTGTTCTATGGCATTCGGTCATTAATTAGATTCATCTGGTTCTGACTCGTGTCCAAATTCGACAATTCATCCAACTTTTGTTCGGTCCGCATCGATTTCGCCGCAGTCCCTGCGTAAATTCAGTGATTTAACCTGTTTATTTGGTCTCATTCTTTCCAGAGTTCGGTAATTCGGCCGCACTCGGTCAGTCCATTTCATAATTAAATTCGGTAAGATTAGTTTGGTTCTGATTCGTTACGGTAATTCACTGGATTTTTCTTTAGTCCGTTTCTATTGCTAGACTTGCCAAATTCGGTTGTTCTATGAGCGGTTCTAACAAGAGTCTTATTCCATTACGCAATTCGGTTGTTATACCACTCTCCATCTGTTCCTTATTTATTTATTTAGTTTTTCTGTTTCGTACGAATTCGTTATTTGCTTCAACCCAGTTACTGAGTTCGGTAATTTAAGTGACATTATTTGGCTCTCGTTCTTTACCATTTACAGTAGCTTCAGCTGGGTCACAAAATTTCGCAGTCTTCACTAGTTAGAAAAAGGGTATGTCATTTACTTGGCGTTTGAGGCTTGAAATTTTGGGGGACTTGAACCATGTTAAAAGCTAGAATTAGCATGGGAAGTAGTTAAATGTTGCCAGAAAAAATGCGGATTGAAAAATGATTGTCTTTTTCTTAGAAAATATCCTTTTCTAAGCTTCGATAAAGTTGACAACTTCAGTATTTAACTGACAGCACAGAAACAAGACCGAAGTGTTTCTCTCGCAACACTTTAATCGGCGAAGCCGGACAAAGATTGCTGCAACACTTCACGTTGCCCAGGCAACGTAGGTCTAGTTAATCCTGGGTACAGTCTTTAGCAACGCCGTTTGTTGCGATTATTTCAGGTCCTGTTGGCAAAACTGGAAAGGTCTTCCTAAGGTAGAAGGGACGGCGCACCTATGATAAACAAGACCAAAGGTTTCGATGGATCCCAAAATTTTAAAATTTGCTCCAGACAATTCGGTCTTCAACAGACTTCTTTAACATTTCCAAACATGTTTAGGACAATGGTAATAATCGAAGAAGATCAAGTTCGTATTTGACAGTTCAAACCGGATACGCCAGCTGAATTTCAACAAGTTCAGATATATTCAGATATCCGTTTTGTGCTGTCAAATATTGAAATATGGATTCAGCATATGGTTTACCCTATAGCCTACGTCGCATCTCCTTCCTTCTGCCCAACTTCCGGTTTCTGCCGGATTCCGGACAAACTACTAAAGCTCAAAAGCGAATTCAGCATGTCTCCGTACCCCTACATCCACATTCTTGTTTTTGCTCTGTCTTTTCTGGGCCTCGCCCAGTTTTGTTTTTTACATACATATTCTTGTTTTTTACTCCTCGCCCAGTCTTGTTCAGTGAAGGGTTATAAATAAAAGGATGATGATGAATCTTCAGATTAAATTTTTACTTTTAACAAATTTTCCGGTTTCAACCGGATTCCGAGGGATCTGTACATCCGGTGAGGAAAGGATTGTTATTTCCGAATTCAGCATGTCTTACCCGCAAATCGAACATCTCATCAAATTTCAATAAAACTTTCCGGCCGAACTAATTGTCCCGCGAGAAAATGAATTTCATATTCGGACTCAGAACGTCTTCTTGCCCCTAAATCGACCCTTTAATCAACGTCATACTAAACTTTTTACTTTTCACAGGTTTTCCGGTTTTCTCCGGATCCGGGTGAACTATTTGTCCGGCGAGAAAACAAATTCTGTATTCAAATTCAGCATGTCTCTTTACCCCTAAATCAACTATCTCAATAGCTTTAAAAAAATATTTTTTTTGCCCCATAATTCTCCGGCCGGGCCCCCACCCTCAAATATAGGGCTACAGAGCCCATCTTCGAACTTTACCTGTACTTTGGCCCAAAGGATCCTACCCACCAAGTTTCATGAAAATATCTCAATCTCTTCGAGAGTTATCGTGCGGACAGACGGACAACTTTTGCGATGTCATAGGTACCCCTCCACTTTTTGGTATCCCCAAAAAACAGAAGCGGATAAGTGTGAGAACGCGCCAATTTTTCTCTTTAGAATTGTTTGTACATACTCTGCAACTTTCTGCGTTGTAGCTTCATGAAGGCAACTCGATGTGTTTTTAGATTTTTTTTTCTTTTTTTTTAAATAAATTCAATTAAAATCCGGTATCGATTCGGTCAATTTTACCTTGTTCGCCCCCCCCCCCCCCCAATGAAGAAAGGCTCGAGACGCCCCTGGTAAGGGTTCGCTCAGTCGAAGAAGGGTCATTTACACGGCTGGTATTTTTTCACGGAGACGAGAGGGGAAAGTGTTCACGCGGTACCCAGGTATTTTTCAAGGGAGAATACTGTCATGTGGCAATGGATTCCAAGGTTGTAAAGCTCAGAATATCTCATTACAATGTACACTAACATCTGTCCATTTGGATTACTTCTTACATGGACATAATCAAAATTGTTGCTCAAAAATCCTATTTTCTTGGTGCTGACGTCGAAGAATACCCTTCGACAAGCAATTCCCCGGGTAAAAAGTTCGCGAAATGTAAGTCCAAAATACCCCGGGTTTGTTGCTGTTGCGGGAAAAATTACCCGTGGAGTACCGGTAAATACCCACCGTGCAAACGTAGCTTTAACTGTATTTTTTTTGTTTAAGGTTTTCATCCATGATTGCGGGTTTGTTTCTTTCCCCGAGTTGACAGACTGACGAGGACCCTTGCCAAGAAGGGCCGAAATACCGAAGCCAAAGCATCGTAGCTGACATGCATTACTTGAATACATCGTCAGAGCCTTTCTTTCTCTGCTGTACTACACCAGCAGTTTAGGCGACCATTGTGGCTCGTTCAGTGTTGGACCGGTACCAGACTTCGTGGACAGGACCGTCAAGCCCTATGTGTACATTTGCGGAGACGGACCCAGCCTTTACACTAGGGGGGGGGGGGGGGGGGGGGGGGTCGAAAGGGGGTTCATTGATATCTCGTGACAAGCCTAACCTGAAACGCATCACCTGATCAGATTGATCTTGGTAGCTGGCAAGAGTAGATGTCATGGTCAGTATGCGGCACTACCTACCATTCCAGTGCCATATGATCTATCAGCTCTTGTTTTTACTCAAGAATAGCCTGTAATTCCCTATTTGTTTGATTGATAAAAGGCTGGGATGGGACAATCTGGCTACCTATCACCTATTCACTTAAATTGGCTTTAAGACCCGCTGAAAATGCTTTACTTTCGTTGTTCATGAATAATCGATTTTCAAATAGCAGAATTTCCGTGTGATTTGTGGTACCTCTATGCGCTTGTATCTGTGTTTATATGCCTGATGCCTTAACAGAAAGTTTTGATTTTTTTTTTGGGCACTAAACCGTCTTCACCAAACTCACCACTGCCCAGTTTGTACTGAGATTAAAGTTTGTAGTAGAATTTAGGTTGTGGGGCGGCCGCTTATATTCTGAACATATAGTGGAAAAGAGGAAAATCCCTTCGCAGAATCCTAATTATTCAGTGTATTTAGTTAAATGACACAAAATTAAGTTGGCTTGTCAGTTAAACTTTAAAGGACCCCTCTTTCTTATTCTGCCTTATCTATCATCCCTTTCTCCCTTAAAGGATTATACACTTATGAAATCCCGGCGTTTCGCCATTGTTTCGTTTTGCAGCTATGGATTTTTTAGTGATTTTTCACCTGGCCGAGTCTTGACATTCACCGACATCTTCCAAAGTCCGCCGTCAACTCTTTCACAATTGGGGACATAAGAAGCTTCAAAGTATTGTTTCATTTCCGAAAACATGGTAGACCTCCATCAGGTCTACCTGCTATATTAGACTTATTTTGATTTGCTTGGTACTCCCACTTTTTGACCACGGCGCTTTCAGTTTTCAAATATTTTGATGATATTTTCTGTCCAAAAAGCAGTCAATGCTTTTTGAACGTTCACTTCTTCTAGCTAGAGCCCGAGGAAACAGGGACCAATACCGTTAGAGCAAATCTAAGCTGACTTATCCGTTTTCGTCATTTTCTAATACAAAATACTGTAAAAACATAACTTCCTGGAAACATATAGAACATTTGTTTTCTATAAGGAGTGGTAACCCTGTGGTGTTGATGTTCACAGTAGCATACAAAGGCCGCCAACCACAGGGATTTCTTGGCCAACTTCTCTTCTCAGGTTCTCGAGTAGCCGCTAGATGACATTCAGCTAGGAAAAAACAAGAAAAAAGATTACAAGTAATGAACTGAAAGATGAAATGCAGGATCTGAACTTCGGCTTTGATTGTCAGCGCTTTGCCACCGAGTTACCGAGGGACTGAAGACGAATTCGTCTAAACATTAGACGTCTCCATGCAGAAGATTAGATAAATACAATTTAAAATAATAATGGTTCTCTGGGCGTTATATCCTCTATTGTCACTTGTTTCTAAAGGAAACTGAGTTTTAGCTAAAAAAAACGGTGACATTCTGGCACCTACGAAACAAGTCCTTTTTTTTATCAACATTAACGAGAAATCTCGCTTAGTCAACTTCATAATTATATGCCCTTAACTTTCTTGCTCCATTTCTGTGTACACTGTTGAGGAACCGGTCGCAGTATTCTGGGTCGCTTTGTCGAAATGCAAATCTTTGACAAATCGCAGAATTCTACGACCAGTGGCAACACTGGCAGCATCTGCCTTGAGGAAGACGAAACAGGACAAAACGGACCTCGGGAACAAGATCGGACTACTGAAGGAAAAGTAGTATACGACCATTGAACAGCCTAAGGCGTTTTGCCCGGTACATTTTGGCCAAAACTTCTTCGTGTTCTTCACGAAAACAGAAGCCTGTACGACACACTGTCATAAGCTGAAACTCGCGAAAACACTGTTTGACTGGAGTTATTTTTCGCAGTATTTGAAAAAGCAAAAACAAGGATAATCTAAATAAAGAGAACATCAGGCTCACGACCTTAAATTACCCGTTGTTTATAGAATGCCAATCCAACCTACATTAGTACCTGCTTTCTTTAATTCTTAAGCTCGGAGACCCAAATTTCATGTTGCATTCTAAAACCGCTAACGATACTTTTGCCCATTATGCGCTTCGTGCGCATTATGCTCGTGCTATAGATGGGGAACACCGGTGATCTTAGTTCTGCAGAGCATTTGCTAGAAGTCAATGAACCTTGGAAAAGGCTTAATACAGCCAAAACTGTGGATACTGCGTTAAAAGCAGGGCATAATTTTACAGTTTTCAAATACTGGAAACGCAAAAACCTTGCTGGTCTAGAAAAAATTCTTTCTGGTCCACTATCTCCTTGTTAGATCGCGGAAAAAGGCCTTACTATAAACTTATTATGGACCTTCACTTCATGTAAATAGGAAAATCAAGACCAAAGTTTTCGCCGCCCATTTCGGCCTCTCTGATGTATTTCTGCTTATTGTGACTCTTCCACAGCAACTGAGACTGCAAGGATAGGTAGCTTACCTGTCTTTTTGTAGCGTCCGGATCCACTGAACCGTGCTCGGTATCTGCGTAATCTCGTACCTCGCAAGCCTGCTTGAAAAGGGATAGTCAAAAATTTATAGAACAGAACCTGAAGAGTTACTGAAGTTACCATATGTTGTCATTGTTACTTTTATTCCGGTTGAATTTCCGAATTTGCTTAGGCTAATATTTCTTAGAGTATGGCTTATAAGAGATTTTCCGGAATATCATCGGTCAAATTGTCTCTCATTACAGTTTTTGGCCAAAACCTTTAAGAGCAGTACTTTTGATAGTATCAGGAACAAGACCAAAGGTTTCGATGGGATCCCAAAAATTCAGTATCTGATCCAGATAACTGGGTCTTGTCTTAGCCAGATCCAGTCATCGCCAGACTCCTTGAACATTTTTACTAAAATTCAGAAACTAGATTAAGGCCAAATAGCTAGTCATCTGAGAAAACCAAGTTCAGATATGGATTCAGCCTTTGTGTTTACCCATATAAGTCATATCTGTTTTGACGAAAACTTCCTGCCACTTCTGCCAATTTCCTGGTTTCGGCAGAACTCCAGAACTACTTGTCCGGCGAAAAGAGAAAGCTCAAAAACGAACTCAGGGTTTCTTCTTTCCCCAATAATAAACTCTAATCAACTTCAAATAAAAATTTAATTTACAACGAATTTTCCGACTCCAGCCGGATTCCGGTCGAACTAAATTTCCGGGTAAAACATGACTGTCAAACACGGATTCAAAATCTCTTCTTACCCTTAAATCGGTTGTCTAATCACCTATAAATAAAACTTAGCTTCTAACAATTTTCCGGTTTCGGCCGGATTCGGGGGGAACTACATGTCCACGTAGAAATTTTTTTCAAATAAGTGTTCAGCATGTCTTCTTGCCCTAAATCGAACATCTAATCAACTCCAAATAAGACTTTTAATTTTAACAAACTTTCCGGTTTCGGCCGGATTCCGGGCGAACTACTTGTCCGTCGAGAAAACGGTTTTCAGCATCGTCCTCAGCATGTCTTCCTACCCCTTAATCGAACATTTAATCAACCTCAAATAAAACTTTTAACAAACTTTCCGGTTTTGGCTGGATTCCGGGCGAACTACTTGTCCGATGACAAAATGGTTTTCACCATCGTGTTCAGCATGTCTTCTTACCCCATACTCGACTATCAAATTTGCTGTTTCAAAATATTTTGTTTGCCCCTTAATTTAAACCCCCTCCCCCACCCCTAGATATAGAGCTACAAAGCCCATCTACGAACTTGACTGGTCCGACGACCCAACGAATCCTCACACCTAGTTTCATCAAAATATCTCATTCCCTTCGAGAGTTATCGTGCTTACAGACGGACGGACAACTTTTGGGATGTCATAGGTATCCCTCCACTTACGATTCGGGATCCAAAAAATGAAAGACATGTTCGACCGCTGAATCGGTTATTATGTTCTTGGTAACTGCTATGGGCTAAATACATACTTATCACGAAGTGCCACCACTACTAATGACAGAACCTATACTGCTGACCCAATCTAGGTCCCTAATCGTTTAATCCTTCGTAACTCGAAGTTTAGACTGTCTTTTTAGCCATACTAATGCCAACACGAATTAAGATCCAGCTTACTGCTTCAAAGGAGCTCTTCTGTCAGTTAGACCGGTAAAGCGATTTTGACTACGTTTCTAAAGGGGTTGCGAGTTTCAAAGTAGCCACGTACGTCAGAATGTCGGAGCAGAAACTACTCCTACTGCGACATGTGCTTTAAGGATCAACAAGATCTGGCCTTCTAGGTATGAAGGGGCATTTTAGTTCACATCAACTGACAAAACATATGTCAACTTTGCCAAACCAAATGTTTCTTTCCTAGACTTAATATTCATTTGGCTATACCATTTGTTCGATTGCCAGACTTAATATTCATTTACTGTACCATTTGTTCGTTTGCCAGAATGTATATTCGTTTCGCAAACCATTTGTTCCTCTTGCAAACTATACGTTTATTTCCCAAATTCTCTGTTTGTTTACCACGCAGACCTTGGATCAGGATCTACAAGTTCTCGCTCGTAACATTGCGTCTCGGACACTCTGAACATTACGTCTCGCAAGTTGAAAGTTTTGTTCGGGAAACTTTTCAAACAGCTGACTTCGTATCGGCCGATAGTGCCCATGTTTTCACCAGTATCGACGTATCGATGCAGGCTGTTTGAAGAGATAGAAAAATTTAATTTAAGTAGAAGAAGCAGATGTCAAAGGTATCCTGGACTCCCAACAACAACCCAGCGATGCCGTCGGTTTCTCAACGCTTATTTAAATCAGGACTTAAGGTGTTTAAGTTATCATGGCAAATGTATACGCTAAAAGCAGTATTGATAGATATTCCCTGAAGCCGCCACACAACGGGTTTTCATGACCTTATTCCGCTTTTAGAGAACAGTATAAACTTGAGTTGACGAAAACGATTCTAAGGTTGAGCATGCTACATGTTTCGAAGTTACTGAACGGTAATTTTTCAAATAATTACTTTTATTTCCCAGCTAATGAGTGTTATTTTAAAGATTAATTCTATTACCTTCAGTTAGATTAGGCTGGTATTTAGGTAAATTCCAAAGTCGAAATGGTAATTAGACTTAGCCTCAAAATCGAATGCTATGTTTTCTATTTCAACGGCCATTTCGACGATGCAAACAGTTCTTGCCTTTCCCGTCTACTGGGAATTCCAGTTTTTAATACACCAATTTTCTTACCTTTGTTTTTATTAGGCAGATGTTTAGGTTATTTCCCTCCATGGGCTATTAATGTTGAATAACTGGACTTTTTGTCTTCGGCTTTCATTGACAATCCAAATCTGTCGGTGGAACGAGCTCAATTTTCTGCACAGCCTGGAGTATGACCGGTGCCGCCACCCTATTTTCGCGGACTAACTACTGCGCTATCTAACTCGTATGTTGGATGCCTACACCGTAGCTCTCTAAGTGATAAAATGCTCTTTCCGTGCCGGTAACTATACCCAATCATTATTTTTATCAATTCCCATCGTGGGGTTTCAGTCCCTAAAATATCATTTTCACGGAGCTTCTGTTTTACTGATAATATGTAAATGGTCTTTATTTGCACCTAGAAAAGCAAAATATTAGGGACGCCACCAGGATCCAGCCCCAAGTATGAGAATCTGGAAGCAAATGATATGAGAAGACCAGAGGCTCTACTTGAGAAATTTAACTTTTCGATAAAATAAATCAAGCAACTAGTACTTTAAACCTACAATTTTACGGAAGTAGCCTGCAACACTCTGATTTTTGCTCCATTTTGCATCTGTCCTTATTTCAGTACCGAACAATTTTAGAAATGAACATATGTCTCCAATCAACCCTTCATCTGGTATATTGTTTAGCCAGTTAAGCCCAAACGTATATCTAGAAGAAATTCCAATACCATCCGGCCAGCGCTGTACAAGATTTGAATGAATTGCGCTTTTAGTCTTGAAGTCTGCATGTGAAAACCTCTAGAAACGAACATCCCTACTTTGAAAAGGTCACGCTCAGGAGAGAGTCCTTTCGGTGGCCGTGTCTGTAAACGCATTCTCCATGATGTGTTCAAGCATGGTTTCGTTGTTCAGGTGTCCTTTAACTTGGAAGAAAACACATAAGGTTTGAAGAAACTTGAATTAATTTCACGAAAGTAACCTAGTGCAGCACATTTAGGGTTCGAATAGCAGACCGACACCGGTTCGAATCATCGCCACCAACAGATGCACGGCTAAAGGCATACTCTCGCAATTCCCCAGAGACTCGCTGGGGAGTCGAGGGGAACCACGGGAATCTCACCTGTTTATGGGAAACAGACAACACAGGGGATGACTCCGCAGTGAATTTGTTCCATTTTATTTTTCAGGTGATGCAATTACGTCTTTTAATTTTCACTTGTTGAACTTTGCTTTGTTTTTACATAATTTACTATTATATTAGGAAAAAAAAAATCTTTATCACCTTAAAGATGTCTTTTATTTCAAAATCGATCAATACCGTAACTAAATTCAAGACTTAGGTCGCAACTTCTTTGTAACCATCCCTAACATCGTTTTTTTTTTCAAAAACCAACAGCACACTCAGATCGACTCCAAATCGAATCTGAAAGCGAGTCCCTCTCCCGCGGGGACATCCAGGGATTCCCCAGGACAAATGAAAGCACAGTCACCTCTGAGAGAAGGCTTTGGAAGGGAGTCTTCTTTATCCAGAGGATATTTCAACTGTGTACACTAACCAGAAGCAGGCATGGACAAACAGATCCAGCGGCCCTAGGCAGAGGCTGGTGGAGCCCCTTTTCGGTATTCTTTAAAAAAACAAACAAGCTTTTCATCTTATTTTGTTTATTTAACTGTAGTACTTGGACTTTGGTTGGATACAAACAGTTCAAAAGTAATTAATATACTTTTTGACACTATTCAAATTATATATTTAACACTTGGGTTCTTGGCTGTGGGCTATGTAGAAAATGGCCACTGACGACTGAGCAGCGGTAATTTTCTGCCCCCACTTAACAGCTATTATCATAATTAGAAAGAGTTTGTGCATATCCTAACGAGAAAGAAGTTGTTTTAAATAAATTAATTTTCTTACCTTTGGTTATATTAGGCAGATTATTATGGAATTTCCGCTGCCATTCCAGCGTTATTAAATGCTGAATATTGGGCATTTTTGTCTTCCATTTTGAGTTATAATCCAAATCGATCCATGGTGGTTTAGAGGGGAAATGAACTCAAGTTTCTGCAGAATCCACGACTGGAACCCTCATCATTTTTGGCCGACTGCATGTCGTCTTTAACCCCGGACATTATCTGTCATGACTTCATAATGCAGCCTTCTCTGTACTATTGAGCTTGGATTTATTGAAGTAGAGTACAATCGCGAAAGTACAGTCGAGGTATTTCAATAGTTCTTTCAACTTTAGGACGCCTTGGTTTGGTTTTTCGACCATAAACCAGTTCCCTGGGAGTGGTACACTAAAGAATTTAGTTTCAACTAAGATATTTTTTGTTCTTGTTGATAAAATGAACGAATTAAATTTTTTTGGGGCAATTAACTGCAAAAACCGAAAAACGGTATAGGATAAACTGGACGACGAAGAGCGGAACATTCGAAACAATAGCAATTTATGTCGTCAAATTTGTCTTTACTTTTACTTTAATTATTGTTAAGACTTTTACTGTTAGCTAGGTCTGAAATTCATAACATTCTTCGGCTCCGTTCACACTTAGCCCTACATCTACTGAACTGCGTCGAGCTATCACATTGTCAACAAACATTAATCGGAACAATTTAGCAAACATCGGCCGTCCTCCACTGCTTGATCTTTAGCTAAAGTTGCGACAGTGTTTGTTCCGTTACCTGTGTGCCAAGCACATATCACCAAGCGAGCAGACGATATTTATTTCTCTCTGGGTATCGAGTTGGCAAAGCCTATTTCCATTTTTTTGGGCTTCCAGATTTAATTTCTGAGAAATATCTATCACTGGGAAACTATTATTCCAGATAAAATATCACACGATTACCCCACAATTTCAGGATACATTACTACAAATTTCCCAAGGTCAGATATATTAAAGTCCTCAGCCAAACCTGCAGAATTTTTTCTAACACAACTCACGACCTGAACTATGAATTGTTACCTAAGTTCTGAACCTTTTTAAACTCACAGCTAATTTTGTTAAAAGCGGGAGGGTGAGCTGCTATGTTCGTCCGCGCTATTTCGGCCCTTCTTGACTAGGTTACTGTTAGGCTGTTCACGGAAGAAACGAACCAGCTGGAAAAGCCGAAATATCCCTGACGGAACATCGAACCTGACTTTCAGTATTTAGCCATCGCTCCATGTATGTCTCCCTTGAGGCGCAATCAGTATTTTTTTTGGCGTTCAGTTTCACTCTTGTATGACCAGAATCGAACCTATTCCAAGAATGTTTAAATATCCCCAAGCAAAGACAATATAAATCTGTAATATAAATAGTTTAATTCCAAACTCAACGTCGATAGATATTTGTAGAAACGGCTTTACAGTAACTCCACAGTTACCTTACAGTGACTCCACTGTCACCAACCCCAGAATTTAAAAAGCACGAAACTGCAAATGTTTCGTGCTTTCTAAGTGCTTTGCAATCGTGTAAAGCACGATTGACCGTTTCGTCACTGAAAGAGTTAGAAAGCTTCTGCTTGGTCAAGTAAACCCACAAGGCGCATGAGGTCTTACATTGGTGGGATTGGACTGGCGTCTTTCCAACGTGTAATTTCTGCAGGTTTTCTAGGACTTAAATATAAGCATTGTACCAGAGACATAGATTCTTTGTAGCTATTGAATGGGCGGAACGGGCGTCCTTTCGACACTAGATGTCTCAGTTATAGGTTACGACTTGACAGCAGCCCTTAACTACAACGCTTCTTTGTTGATCCTACAAACTTATAAACACTGTTATTCAAACTACAGGGGATTACATTATTACTGCTCTACAAGACATAGAAAACTGGGGTTCAGACAACTCAGAGTTTTATTTCAAGTCCTACTGAGTATAATTTACGGATTATACAAGAATAAAAAAACATATTGTTGGTAGAAACTTTCATTACTACCGCATTCCATCATACCTACTGACAGTACATCATACTCAGGAACACCATTTGTCAAATAAAGGAAGAAATTAAATTGGTTGAACATCCGGTGATTACCAGCAAGATTTCAACGGTTTAAAACACGTGTTGGTATTTTTCTTCATGTTTTATTTTTGCCTGAAAAATTGGAAACATTTATTATTCATGAAGATATGTTGCTAAACGACGACTTCTCTTCTAGAAGAACACAGGCTGCACGATGTTAAGTTGACAGCACATATTATCTTTGTCCGCGTTTCGTTTGTTCTTGTGTTACATCCGAGTTCAAACCCGTCTCGTGTTTAACCGGTTCTTGGCCAAACAGCTGCGCTTCACTAACGCACAGGAACGTGTCAGCTATTTATTATAGGCCTACTACTGTAACTGAACGCTCAAACGTAGCGGTTCGCAATTAGACTACTTCAATCGCCGTCAGATATAAGGCATTTTTTTTTTTTTTTTAAACGACCGTACATGGGTCTATAGTCACCTTTGACCCCATACGTTGGGTCTAGTGCGTACATTACTCTTAAATTTTAAGGGAGGGGCGGGGGGGGGGGGGAATAAGTAAATAAGAAAATGTGGATTTTCAAACTGTCTTGGTTGATTAAACTTGTAGCTGAATTTCCGGTATGCTCGAACGCTATTAAGTTGTTGAGCCGTACAGGCGTCTTTGACCATCACGAAAAAGCAGTGGTTGTTGGCCAAGGTTTCACTTGCGAACCCTACGGGGGCCGCGTCCGTCGATATGAGTAAAATTTAGAACTGAACAAACAACAAAAATCGACCCCTTGAGCCGACCAATAACTGTAGTGAAACCTCAGCCGGAGTAGCAACAATACCCCACACAATCAACCCCAGAACACCCAAGCATATCGAACAACTTTTGCAACATCTTACCTGTTCTGTATTCCTAATAAGGTGCGCCACGTCCGCGACCACGGGCCATTCCCATTCCCATGCCACGTGATGGGGGAGGGGCCTTGCCTCCACCAAAGGAGCTATCACCACCGAAGCTTCCACGTCCACGCGGGGCTCCACGACCGGCGGGGGAGCCACGAGGAGCTCCTCTTGGTGCTCCCCTTGGGCCTCCACGCGGGGATGCTGTCCATCCCTGGTCGCCACCACCTATGAGTAAGAGGATGAATATATAATATTTACTTCCGACGGGGTACAAATACCGGTCGGCAGTCAGGTGAATGAATGATCACAAATACCATCAAAACCCTAATTTATTGTTAAAGCCCAGTATTGTATTACAACAAACAAAAATTCAGGCCAAATTTTCTCCTTTACAGTGCATAAAAAAAAGACCTCGCAAATTATGCTTTTATTTCTGACTTTTAAGATACAAGGGAAGAGACCAACATCGACAATCCAAATTATAACAAGTGAATGATGCTCTTGGCATGTCCTACAAGGTGGTCAATGGAATATCGTCCAGAACAAAAAATGGACATTTTTAATACCCTTTTGCGACCTTTTTTTTCCTATCAAAAACTTCCTTTCCATATCTCAGTTGAAGAAGAGTTAGTCCGGAGTTGGGACCATACCTTAAGTACGTGAACCGAAAGTCCTAATTTAAAGTAATATTCAAATCCAAATGTATTTTTGATTTGTCGTTTTATAAAATAGTCTCTCTGATTTATGCAGTGCCGCCTGCCAATTGTTTAAGTTACAATTCTTAACTGACCCAATCCGATACACCGGAGGAATAAAACCTGCTACGACTACCATATTATAACCGAAGCAAGATTTGCTTTCGCAACTGGCCAGCTCTGCCTGAACGACCACTGATGACTTCAAACCTCAGGAAGGGGTTTACTTACCGTAGCCACCATCATAGCCGCCAATTGTGTAAGCTACAATTATTAACTGACCCAATCCGATACACCGGAGGAATAAAACCTGCTACGACTACCATATTATAACCGAAGCAAGATTTGCTTTCGCAACTGGCCAGCTCTGCCTGAACGACCACTGATGACTTCAAACCTCAGGAAGGGGTCTACTTACCGTAGCCACCATCATAGCCGCCGTCATAACCTTGTGGGGGTCCTGAGAACTGGTCATATCCTCCACCATAGTCACTGGAGAAGTCGCTGAAATAAGAATTATGGTTACTATAAGTTATAGTCTGCTCAATGCTAGATACTGCTAGGGTACTTAAAAAAGGCTGGACGTATCTTTTATTGTTGCCACTCGAGATAATTTTTCTCGTCCAAATATTCCAGCACTGTATACAGTTGTTTCTGGAGACGGCATGAGTAACAGCCACAGAACCTCCTGGACAAACAGAAGCTCAACAACTTCTTGGAAAACGAACCCTTCCTTCTCTTGGAAAATTAACTTACAAGTTAATTTTCAAGCTTGGGCCTCAAGAGGACCCCTGCCAACAAGGGCCGAAATAAAGCTCCAAAAAAATTCAGCTGACAAAACCGTTTTACACAGTCAATATGATTCGCAGTCAGCTTGGCTGAAGGAATATTTGCTCACTTGCTTCTTCCACGAAAACTTTTGCAAAAACCGAGCAAGGAGTATTGGTGGGAATCGATAGTAAAAAAAATAAAGAATTGGCTTACTCTTCGGAAGCACTCTGTCGGGCCTTCTCCAGGAAATCCATGGTCCTTCCTGTGCTCTCTCCATAGCCCCCACGGCCCCTACCACGTGGAGGTCCGCCCATACCCATCATGCCCATAAGAGGTCCAGGTGCTCCACGACCGCGACCACGTCCACGACCGCCCATCATCTGGAAATACAGCAACATTAAATCGAAAAGTTTTCTTACTTTATTAACATGAAATTGGCCAAGGCGAATACTCTTCCCAGTCTACGTTGACTCTTCAGAAAAATTCTTGAATGACTTGCTGAATGAGAAACTGGTAAAGATGCGGGCGAAGAAAGTCAAGCTTCAAACCTAACAATATCTGAATAAATGTTATCGAACTACAAAGAATACTTACTGGTCCTTGCATATCACCACCATGCATGCCGTTCTCCTCCTCAGGTGTGATGAACTTCCTGAGCTCAGTTAAAGCAAAAGCGATTCTGGCATGAGCCTCCGCTGGGCTTGCATGGGCAATGACTTCAATGTGGAGCTGCTCATTCAAATGGGCATACTTGATATCGCCGGAACTCCTCAGCTCTTCTTCCTACAAAATAGTTAAGTATATGAAAGTCATGTATCTTGGAATCCCTTATTCATCTAATACCAGGGATTGGAAACTTATCCTTACTTAACATGTACAAGAAAAAATAAGAAGAGCTTTCTGTGCTGTTGTTTGTTTACAGCGGATGTATCGCAGAGGTGTTCATGGTTATATTTATACGGCTGTTGCACCTCCTCACATTCTCTTTCTGTCTGCTTTCTTTTTTCTTCTTTCCGTCCTTCTGAACTTGCTCCGTTAAAAGTCACCTAATACAAATTCTCTAAATTCCTTCTTGGTTTCCCGATTTCTGCGAGTCACTCATTCCTAACTTCAAATTTTAAAGTGTAGAATCTTTTAGAAACTTTGAATAGTAAAATCCAGAACTTTCATAAGAAGGCTGACAACATTCTTCTACATCACAGCCTTTTTCCTTTTTTCACGAAAGAGCTCCGTTATTAGTTTATTTATTTTGAACTTTTTTTTTTCACTGTATTTCGTTGTATATATAGTAGGCTAATTTGTCTTTAACGGGCAGCTGTTAATTAGTATGTAAGTGTGTGTGAATTTAGATTGACATGTTGTTGTTCCTTTTTATACACTACTCTTCAGTTTTGAAGGATTCAAATAAATAATAATACAAATAATAACAAGATTATACTTCCTCACTGTTAACTTTACACTCAGTTCACGCTAAATGTGCTCGGTTCAAACAAGGTGAGCAGTACAAGAAGAAATAAATTTTTATTTTGTTTATTGTTAAGTTCCGTGTATTTTGTCCACTATTCTGTGTTCATTTGCTGTCACTGTATATTATTCAGATTATTGTCAAGGAGTGCCCAACAATGATCAACCTTGTACATGACAGCAGAAGTCGGGGCTCTCAACAGAAGGATTAACATTCTTTATTGGATCAAGCTTGCATCAAGATTGCGTGAAATTTAAGACTTTTACAAATCTTCAAAGGTGTCTATAACAGAAAGATAATAACTCAAAAGAACAAAGAATTGACCTTCTGATCCTTTGTATCACTGAACATACTGACGTACAGCCGTGTCTTAAAATCTTATCAACATTCAGACAGTGTAGACACAGGAAAAGGGAACTCAGTTCTACACATCCCCTTCTAGAAGATGGGCATTAACAGTCCCTGAAAGGCCCCAGGAAGAATTCTAGCAGCTTCTCATTGGCTCTATAAGGTCCTGACCCATGGCGTGGACACCAAACCCAGTACTTACCTTGTTTCTGTCACGCATGGATCCCCTTCCAAGAATTGAGATTCTAGTCATGGTTTCTTCTTGAAGTCCCTTCATTGTGCTACCTCCTGGTCCCAAAAGCTTTCCAAGGAAGTTGTACTAAAACAAAATAAATATTTGTAGTTCTAAACAAACCCCTTTACATGCCATTTCATAGCATAACACGAGAAAGAAATTGAAAGCACTAATGAACTAGAAATTATTCCCTTTCCCTTCCTATTTTAAAGCACAAGGGACACTTCTAATGCTTTACTTTGTATTATATGCTTCACAAATAAACATTTCCGATCTCCTTTAGAAGGCGCTACGAAAATCGGCCGTTTTTTCTTGTTATCCCGTGTCTTTACCTCTTTTGCATTTCGACGATTCAATTCTTAGAAGCTGGGATATCGAGGCAGGAAATTCAAAAACTCCCAGCAATGCTTGATAGAAAAGGATATATTGGAGTCACCAAAGTCAAGCCGAAGATGCAGTTTACCTGATTGTTCTAGTGTTTAATCAGAAGTTCCATGGCTTAAAGTGCCTATTAAAAGTTTTTGTTTGTGGAATAGTATTGTGAAGCTTGATTACCTTGCTTTATAAAATGTACCTGAATATGCAATGGGCTTATACAAAATAACATAGCTACAAAAATCATTCAAAAACAAATAACCTGTTCAAATCTGAAGTATACAAGCTGATCTATGCTTAAAATAAAGATCTACTAAGTATTATAAGAAACATCACTTTTATCTTTGTTCAAGCTAGTAAATTGAGAATGTACTAGCCCAAAAAATTTACGCTTTGAAATATCACAGAGAGGAAACTGTTGATTTAGGGGGTAAGCATTGTTCCTAGGTTGTTACTGAGTGGGATTGGGGTAGTTTGATGTGCTCATTGAACTTTAAACAGCATCCAAGCAGCATTAAGTCGCTTTCACATTGGGGCGTTGATCCTGTCACACTGAGTTCGGCAACCTCTGCATTGCACCTGATGTGACACAATTTTTAAGTTCCGTCATAGAAAAGGAATTTTTTGAAGAAACACTGGAGAAAACCCTACTACTGATGAAAGAAACGATAACTCATCAGAAGAAACCGGGAAAGGAAAACATAAACATTCAGCTGCCGTATAAGCTTCACACGCAGATGTGAAAGGTACGCTACGCAACACACGATAAACGCATATGCAGCGTATCGCGACGACTAGTCAGCGTGAAATCGGCTTTAATTCTTCTAATCTTCAGCAGTAGTATCAATCTTCTGTCAATAAAAAACACTGCTTATCAGGCAGAAAAGACAACTTGTTTTGGTGGTAAACGACAACTTTCTTATGAATTTAAATGCTGAAGTGTGCTAATGCATTAAATCTGAATCCCCACTAGTTTTCCTGAAACTTTACAAGGCACTTGTAAGGCCTTTTAGAATTAGGTTAACTGATGGAGTTCAGGGGAGAGCGAGACAACTTAAGAGGGAAACTCACTTGTGCCTGAAATATTTAAAAAGAAGAAAATGGATCTCGATGCATGGCTACTGAGATCCCATTAAATAACACACAATAATAGGTCTATCCATGGAATTCTATACTAATTTTGATCTTTTAACTCTATACCTTAGGAAACTGTTCAACTGGTAGGTTTGCTCTTGCAACCAATCTAACTCTGTTGTCATTGTAGATATCCATCAATTCGCTGCCATCGTTGTTGTAGGTTGTCTTGGGTCTGTTTCCACATCTTATCCTTTTGATTTCTAGGAGGGAAACACATGTTAAGTCTTTATACAAGTATATTTCACAGGTTTTTGCTGTAGGCCTTATCTATTCTGACCCATTACGCAAGGTATTTAATACTCAATTACACAACATAGCTTCACATGCTTCATATAGCTGCGATGCAAACAGAAATGAAGGAAATGGAAGTGACCTTATTAGAAACTGATTAATTATCAACATCTTTTCCATACCCTTTGAACCCTGAAGCCAATTCAATTTTCCGAAGAAATCGGGCCCATCCATTCACATCGTAACACAAAACATAACAAACTTGAAAACATAACACTGCACACAAAAGACACAACATTTGACCTGGAGAAACCACCTAGGTTAATTTTCTTCACAGAAATAAATATCAAGATTACAAGTAGTAAGTATACTAAAAAATTTGATATGCATCCACAAGTTTTAATAGGGGTTCGAAAACTAAGAGCACAAGCCATGTCATTAGGGGCTTTTGAACCATTTAGCTGAACCACAAAATTCCTGAAAAAGCAATTAAGCCATTTGTATGTGCTTGATTCTGCTTATTTATATAACCATACTAAGCAGTACAACAGTAGAACCCCTAGCTATTATCTTTATAAAATCAATATTCAAGACTCTTAAACAGAAGACAACATCCCTGTAGCTGATTCATTACCTGTGTCTACAACTGCAATGGCAGCTGCTGAAGCTCCAGAATCTTGCAAGATTTGGCGAGCTTCTTCATACTCTTTAGCCATATCATTGACATTGACAGACTCGATCTGTTCGTTCTGGTTTGCCATTTTTCCTAGAAATAACAACATCATTAATGTCTGAATGCTCTGCTTCTTTTGCAACCTACATGATCATTCACATTAGTTGATAAGTTGGTTCCTTCGTTATTTGAATATGAATATCAGTGTGATCGAATTTAAGGTAGTTCCCAATCTAGTGTGCAGTCAGAATGGTGAACAGATTGCCACCTAATAGCCCAAAGGAATTGACACAATAGTTGCATTTTTGTTTGCCATTCACTTGCCATTTTGATGGCTTTTAATTTGTCATGTTTTCGTAAAATGGTTACTCTGCCCTGTGTGACAATTTCCCATTTTGTCAAAGACAAACACCACCTTTTCTTTTTGGAACTCTCATGTATTCACTACACTCTCCTTTCTTTCTTTCTGACTTGCAACTATTTTTCAGCTTTCCCCCCAAATTTCCATAAAAGATGGATTTAGGTCAAAGTGATAATTAGTATTTGAAGACTACCTCTGATTTAAGGTGAAAAATTTGCACACAAACATCACAAAGAAGAAGTACATGAGAGATATCCATCCTCCGGCAAAATTTCAAATTTCCAGGTAAGTCTTCCCTTCAGAAAAATATATCTGGCTAAAAAGAAACTCGAACACAAATGACATACATACTGGACTGAAGCTAATAGAATGGTTTACATAGCCTACTGAAATAAATTTTGCTTTAGTATTTCTAGCTAAAAAGTTTTGTTTTCCAACAATTCCATACCAGAGTTTGTATTCATTGGTGTAACTTACAAAGTGGATAAAAAGGTAGGGCTTCAAGTTCTGTGAAAAAAAGGTCAGATACCCCTCCTGTAGAATACAAGTAAAATTGGAGCATAGAGGAGAAATTCTGGAAGCTTCATTAAACAACAGAAAAAAAAGGTAAAATGGGATTTTTTGGAATTGATTTTCATCCAAGAATGGAGAGAGTCAGTAATAGTTAGTGTGACTATCAAAGACACAAAAATGTCCAAAAACGCTAGAAGCTAAAGCCAAGGGAAGTCTAAGCCAAATAAAATGCAACTAATTTACCTAATCAAACACGCAGATTCATATAATAGGTAAAGGGGTTGGAAAAAAATGAAGACACGCCTAACTGATGGGCTATCAGTAGTCTGTTGACACAAGCAACAACCAGCTGAGGCTGATCGCTTCATTTTGAATGCGTGCTGCAGCTCCACTTCCCGCGCATTTTGGGGCTGATTCTCTCTATGTTCATTCTGGCACTGCATTATTTTCGAGGAAGAGGGCAACGCTTCTCTAGGATTGAAGACTTACGCCAAGTCTGTGCTTCCCTGCAAGGTGCTGCATCAATCGTGCCGGCAGTGAATCCAAGAACACATCTTGTGCAGAAGCAAAGAACTGTTGCAGCAGCAAAGAGGCTCTGGTTACTACGCTGGAGTTGTTTTCAGAGCGGCAAAAGCCTGCTAAGTTTTAGTCATGCATTTTGACTCTCAAAGGGGCCAACTGTGTATCCTGAAATTATGATTATTGAAATAATACTTACTTCCAAATGTTGCAAGAAACTCGGTACAGAAATGGCGGCTTCGATTCTAACCTTTGGAAGAAACGAAGGTAAATGATGATTTGCTGACACACGTAGAGTTAACGCGATTGATACTGAGAAAAATAACTGGTCATTCCTTCTTTTGGCAGAGGTTTTAAAAGGATCTTGATGTGTTTTTAAAGGAAGGAAACAAACCCTTTGAATTTAGATTGAAGGCTAAATATCTTTACTTTTTTTCATTCGTTCTTTTGATTGGAAGCTAGTTTTCTCAAGTGAACAATGGAGCCATCCGGACCAGAAGAAGACACAACAGATAAAGACAGAGATGGAACAAAAAGGTATTTTTCTTTAGATCTAAAGACTTTAGATCTGTAAGGTGTTTTTCAGAGACAGAACTGTGGCCACACACTTCTAATTTTTTTTTTCGTGGAAACCCGATTGTGTGCCACACAGTCGAGCCACTAGTTGAAACTCGTGGAAATATCTGAAAATATATATAATTTCATGTAAAATCTCATTAAATAGAACTCCTGGCTTATTTACTTACCTTTATTTGCATTTTTGTTCAAAGTTACCTTCAACCTCAAAGGTCTCTGCTTAAATACCGTTTTTGGTCACCGGTCACAGTTCCTTCGTCCCAGCTTCGTCCTTCAAACTCTGACCGTCGAACTTCATGCGCTAGCAAGTTCGAAGTTTGCTTGAATGGTGGAAGAAACATCAGATCGCCGGAGATGTAAAAACACTAATAAAGCAAACTGTGAACGTTGACGGCGTTCTAAAATGGAAATTAAGCAACCAGCTAATCAAACAGCGAAACAAAACTTTGATCAAAAACGCAAACATTCTGTACTAAAAGCATCCTCAGTTTGAAGTCTATATGCTTGAAAAAGTAGCTAGAATGAGCCACAAAATATAATCACCTCGGCAGTTGCCAGAAACCGAGCCACGGAAATCCTGTTGATCGTGGAATCACACTTGTGGGCTGCACAATAAACAGCTGAAACACTCTTTTCGAGCCACAGTCGACCCAGAAGCTGTTTGTGGGAGCACAGAAAAAAGCCGGTAGTGTAGTTCAGGGGTGTCACTAGCCTTTTACCTTTGGGGGGGGGGGACGTCCGGTTTGTGCCGACGGACTAAAAAATTTGCCGACAAAACACGCTGTTGCCGCTTCGCGGCAACGGCGTACATTTCTCGCCAGCACAGAATAGAATCGGGGTAAAACTAACTGTAATGCATCAGTTGAGATTATTCCTTTGATGTAATTTCGTATTTTAAGTTCACTTATTTTGCTTTTCATTTTAGCCTTCGCTAAAAAGCGAAGCTTCCAACGACTGTACCAAGAACAAGTTAAACTGAGCGGCGCAGGCGAAATTTTTTACATCTGCCTTTTTTTCCGGAAAAATTTAACTATACCTACCATACAAGTTCTAGCTTTTAACGTGTTTCAGCGAATTTCAATCCTAAAACGCCAAGCTAAATGAAACACTGCTCTTCTAAATAAAGAATACTACCAAATGCGCCGCAGGCGAAACTGTAACAACGCATCAATTGAGGCTATTCCTTTGGTATAATTTCGTGTTTTAAAGTTCACATGTTCGGCTTTTCATTTTAACTTTCACTGGAAAGCAAAGCTTCCAACGACTGTACCAAGGCAAGTCAAACGAAGCGCCGCATGCGAAATTTTTTTAATCTGTTTTTTTGCGGAAAATTCAGCTATAGTACCATACAATTTCCGGCTTTTAACGTGTTCGAAACCCCAAGAATTATTATCCTAAAAGGAAAACTAAATGATACACCTTCCAAATAGGGAATACTACAATATGCGCCACAGGCGAAATTTTGTGTAAAACTTACTGTAATGCATCAGTTGACATTGTTCCTTTGATGTAAATACATATATTTAATTTCACATATTCGGCTTTTCGTTTCAACTTTTGCTAAGAAGCGAAACTTCCAACGACTGTACCTAGAACAAGTTGAACTAAGCAACGCCGGCGAATTTTTGTTTAATCTGTATTTTTCCGGAAAAGTTTGCGACCGGCAAATGTTTGCAGAATTTGATTTCTTACGTATAGAACACTTGGTGTGCAGACAAGAACACCGACGCCCGACAAAAGCATTCAGAATTCGATTTCTTCTGTGATTTGCCCGACAAGATTGTCAAGAACGTGTATATAGAAGCCGATGTACCGACGAGACTTGAACTTTCGGCATGCGCCCGATAAAAAGTTACAGAATTTGATTTTTTTTTATTTTTTTTTTGTAAAAAGAACCTGATGTGCCGACGAGAATACCAACGCCCGACAAAACCATCGAGCATTTGATTTGTTCTGTGTTTTGCTCGACTAGACTGTACAGAACTTGATTCATACGTGTAAAAATAACCCCTTGTGCCAATGAAACTTAAACTTCCTGGGTGCGCCCGACAAAGTTTGCAAAATTTGATTTCTTACGTATAAGTAGAACCCGATATGCCGACGAGTCGGCCGACGCCCAACAAAAGCATAAAAAAACATTTCTTCTGGATTTCTTTTCTGTAAAAAGAACCCGATCTGCCGACGAACCGAGGCACGACAAAAGCTTGCAGAATTCGATTTCTCCAGTGTTTTGCCCGACAAACGTTTGCAGGATTTCATTTCTTGCATATAAAAACACCCGATGTGCCGACGGATCGACCGATGCCTGATAAAAAGCATACAAAATATTATTTTTTCTATGTTTGCCGGCGCTTCGCGCCGACAAACAAGTGAACTTTCGCCCGACGAAAGTACTTTCTCAGGACCTTTTGGGGGGGGGGGAGTCCCCCCCTCCCCCCCCCCATAGTGACGCCCCTGGTGTAGTTGTCCTCAGAACTGTTTATTGAACTTCAGAACTGTTTAACTATGATTCAGAAGTACCGAAGCTTATTTGAACGTTTGTTGACTGCAGTTCCGATTTGTTGACTGCAAATGCCACTTTCATGCATGCACTTGCTGTGACCAGAGGCGTCACTAGCCAAAATATTTGGGGGGGGGATGAGGGATTTACCGACTGGCTGGTGTTTTTTACCAACTGTTTCTGCAGACAAACGAGTTTTCAACAACAAAACATGACACTGTTGGAAAAAATCTACTGATTTTCAGAAAAACCCACTGATTTTCAGAAAATACGACTATTTTGACGAAAAATCGACCTATTTTCAGAAAAAACGACTGACATGGTTAATTTTTACCGACTGGCAGACAGCATTAGGGGGGCATCCCCCCTCCCCCCCCCCCCCAGTCGTGATGCCCCTGGCTGTGACTAAAGCCAACTACAACATATCCAAGCAGCGAATTAAGATCCCTGGAAAATACCTGAAAATGTATTTTAGCTGAAAGTGCACTGTTGAGAATTAATGGTCTAAACTTAGTTGTATCGTAATTAGATACAAGCATGATGTCTCAACCATTTTGATCTATTTTACCTTAGAAACATAAAAATTGGAGTTTGTTCCTATCGCAGAGTATATATTTTAATATATATCTAGAGTCGAGCGGCCAGCAAGGCACTGGTTGCATTGCATTTATAAATCGGCCTAGGTACCAGGGGCGTCACAACTGGGGGGGGGGCATCGTCCCCCCCAAATGCTGTCGGCCAATCGGTAAAAAATAACCGAGTCGGCGCGAAGCGCCGCGATTTTTTGTAAAAATAGTTGATTTTTTTCATGAAAACAGTCGTTTTTTCTTAAAATTTTAAACTTAAAAACCAGAAGAAAACGGTGCGGATGCAGATTGTAAATACACACATACACACAAAAATACAAACAAATTGCAAATACACACAGAGCTCAGAATTGTAAATAATCACAGATTTCTACATATACATTTTTAACACGCACATTTTATCTTTCGTTATTTTATTTTTATCTGCATCCGCACCGTTTTCTTCTGGTTTTTTGCTACATCTCGTCTTATTGTCTGTTGGTTCCGCATCGTTCTCCTGTTGTGATTGTGGTGGATTTTATGATTTAGTTTTGTTTTGTTTTTCGCTGAGGACGGTTTGCCGGAAGTGCAACCGAAATATCCGAATTTTTATTTATCCCTCGCACATCATCCTAGAGGGATAATTAGCTGATCAAGAAAAAAAAAAACCCGAAAATCACGGTTTTCTATTTTCTTCAGTGGTATAGCAGTGGCCTTGAAAGCCGAAAGTCCTAGGTTCAAATCCGGGCTGTTCTAGGACCCATGACCGTTTCCGCGATGCATGCAGGTCACCCGGTCCCTGATTCCCCCTACCTCCACCCACGCACGGATGGTCGGATCCGGAAAAGAAGATGTCGTTGAGTATCAGTCAGGTCCTTTAAAGTCGTTCATAGTCCTAGCTTATATGAAAATGCCGGAACTAGCAAAGCTAGCAAGAACCGACGGAGAGACATCATGGTCGTTGCATTGCTCTTGAGTCGAAGGCTGCATATGCCATACAATCCTTGAATATTTAAGCTATACCTGCTGTGGTACTATAATTAGAATGTGTTCAGCGGAGGACATTTCTGCGGAATTTGGAATTCTCCAGCAATCGAGGTTTTGAAGGGAATTCCAAAGTTTGCCAACGTCCAGTGAAACTACTCTATCGTCCAGAAGGAATGACAAGTTTCACCATCCTAGCTTGTCCGGAAGTGTCCGAACTAGCAAAAGTTGGACAGAGTGACGAACCGACAGGCAGCACGAACGCTATTTGCACTTTGTTTAAATGGTTTGGAGCCAACATACAATTTGGTAGAAATTGTCATCCCTCACTGCAGGCACAACCGAAGACTTTTCTGTTAGTGCACATGCTGATGACCAAAAACAGAAGAACAACCTGAGCCTAGGGAAGATAAAGCTCAATGGAAAGACAATCGGATACATATCATCTAAAAACATTCGGAGTCAGAATTTTATCGGCGGGCCAACGCGCATGTTTTCGGTGGCGGCCCGCTGAGTTATTTTCGGTGGCGCACGCCGACTTTCGTCGCTACTTTGAGGACTACTATGAAGGACTATAAAGGACCCAATTGATGCTCAACGAAACCATCTTTTCGGGATCCGACAGTCCGGAATCCCCTTGTGACCAGGGGCGTCCTGAGACCTTCCGGATAGGGGGGGGGGGGGGGGCTGCTTCAGAACTTTACCCGAATTTTTCGAGGTTTTACTCGAAATTCTCTGTAGTGACCATCTCTGCTGAAACTCTAGAATACTGTTGTGTTCTGACTTTGATTATGTGTTACAAACAACAGTAAAAAAATAGGCTCGTGAAAGTTTAACTGAAAAGGCCAGCTTATTTTTACAGCTGATATTTAAATGGTCTACAGTGAAATATTTTGACTCATCTGAAGGATTTTGTATTTTTCATGGATTTGGGCTCTAGTAATAATGTTCAGAGTGTGCGCTGCTTGCAGGGTAAACCAGAATTCATCCAGATGCAGAGAATTTGAATCTTAACAAATGCCTGCATTTCCAGGGATACAGATGCGGCATCGGAGAAGTAACGCCTGTAGAAAAGTAGGAAAATGATTTTAGGATATGTCTTGCAGTGAATATTATATTTTATTTTTCGGAAATGGCTTACATTTCTTGTTGGTAAATATTTCAAGCGTAGAGGGACAAGCAAACAGAGGCACCACAAATCCGAAAGAATAAGTTCACTCTATGAAATCGAATATCCCTGGATACCGGACAAACGCATTTTTATCGGGGTTACGGGATACCGGAAAGGAGTCGAGAAAGCTGTCGGAACTGGAGTAGACAGTACCGTGGCATTATTCCTCGAACAAAATTTGTAGTCGGGAAATGATGTAAATCATTAGGTTACCAATTCTTGAAAGCTAAAGAAATTTAGGAGACTACAGGAATCACTCGGTGAACGTTCCGGTACCCTGTGTCACTCTGGCAAGTTGTGTGGTTATGGGCATCGCCATAATATGAATCAAGCCTTTGGTATCACGTAGTTGATCCGCAGACCAACTGAATTTGGCTCCCTAACGATAATGAACTAGGTTCCCAGTAGTCTATCAAGGCTGGAGCATGTTTTGGTTCTATAGGCCTACTACACAGTATAACTTAAGCTAATTCTGGTTTATACAGGAAAAGGACAACTTCAGAATTTCTACAAGAAAGCATGATTGCTGCTTCACCCCCCAAGTTTGTCTCAGTGGAGGAGATTATGAATGCAGCCAAAGGTGTCACAAACATGGCTCTTGCTCATGAGATTGCATTGAACGAGGATTTCCATTTGGAGAAGCCGCCGGAAAGCAGGTACGGCCCAGTTGTTTGTTAACTAGTAGCCTACTAATGTTTGCTTGACATTGAACACTTGCTCTCATGGATTTAGAAGACGTGGACCTCGAAACCGTCCTCAGAACATATAATTATGATATAATTGTTACAAGACCGGCCAGTTTGGCAATTGAACCTCCACAAAAGCAATCTTTTCAGTTACTGTTGCTGTAATATGAAGAACTTATAATACTATTGTGTATTAGAACGTCCGTCTACACCGTCAAAAGTTTCATAAAAGACAGCACAAGGATTCCAGCCGGATTCCAGCTCTGCTTCCAGCCGGAGGGCAGCACAATACACGACCTGGTCACACTCCTCGACGAGATACTGCAGCACCTCGAATGCCCGGACTCCTTCGTTGACCTCCTGATTGCTGACATGGTGAAAGCATTTGATTATCTGGACCACCTCACTGTTGTCAGTGGGGCCAATAGCATGGGAGCAAGGAAATTTATTGTTAGGCTACTGGCTAGCTTTCTGAGTGAGAGACGTGAATGCGTCCAACTCTCCCCTGACACCTCAAGATCACATGCGGTGCACCACAAGGCACTATTTTGGGTCCAATTGCTTTCGTCATAGCAGTAAACGAATTACTGAAGAAAAGACCAAACAGGGCCAATTTCGCCGATGATCTCTCTTCGCCCGTCTTCCGTCAAGTAGCCACAGCAAAGGGTGAGTTTAAGCTAGCCTTTGACGAGATAACAAGGGAGGCCCAGCTTGCCAAGATGGAGATCAGCGAGGAAAAAAGCGTCGTCCTGCGGATGAATTTCCTCAAGAAAAATGTTGAGATACTGAGGTGGAGGTGGGCCTTAAACCAGTCGAGTCTGCTAAGATTCTTGGTCGTCATTGATAAAAATCTGAAATGGGATTCCCAAGTTGATAAAACAGTCAGTAAAGGATCTGGGTTGCTGAGATCATTCGCTCACCTGAAGCGATTTGGTTTTTCCACCCAGGTACTGACTAACGTTTTAAAGACCTACATCCTACCTGCCATAGAATATGAGTGCCAGGTCTGGCCTCCAGGAATAGCTAAAGCACAAGAAAAGAGGACTGAGAAAATTCAAAAACGGGCTTGCCGGATCATTCTTGGACAAATCACACCTCATACTAGAACAGTCTTCGCACACTTGGGCTCAAGTCACTATCTGAACGAAGGCATGAAGCAGTTATGAGGCTTGGGAACCAGTGTCTTGCCTCCGAAAGGCACAGGCAGATCTCTATCCGACTTTGCGGCGCCTACGGTCGATGAAAAGAAGTAAACCAGCCTTAAAAGTCACCCAGAAGCAACCACCTGCAAACTCCAGCGAGCGATACAATTCATCTTTTGTCCCCTGTTTTGTTCAGCACTACAATGCCAGATAATGTGCGTCTTGTTTTTGTGTGTGTGCTCATTTTAACTTTTTTTTTTTTTTAACTGTGTCTTGACAATGCCACTGCTATTTTGTAAAATATTCTGGCAAATTCCAACGATTGCTTGATTGATAATTGACAAGGATGCGCGGTTTCAACAGACAACGCTTGGGATGTTATGTGTTGTCGCGATAAAAGTTATACATGAAATATTATGCATAAGAAGCATTGCCAGTAAGAGCCGAAAACTCGCCAAGAATGTACCTGTTGGCTTGATAGGAAAATTTAGCATATGCTTTTTTGGCGTTTTTTTGGCTCTTTCTTGCAATGGTTGTTATGAGTAGCATTTCATGCATAACGTTTGTCGTGACAACAGATAACATCCCAAGTCTTGTCTGTTGAAACCGCGCATCCTTGTGTTGTATTTTATGAACCTTATGAACCCTTCTCTTGACGTGCTCACCCCTGTGCAATGCCACCTGGTGCCGTGATGTACAGATGGGCTACAAATCGTCTGGTATTTATACCTGCTCAGTATTTACGGATTTTTTTTTTGTTCGTGCAGCTGCTTGACCTCTACCGGAAACCGAGCAAACTCATAAGGCTGGGAGAACTGTCACGGACTTGCTCATAATTGCAATAATCCGCGATTGCATTCGTAAGATAGTATCCAGAAAGTTAACAAAATGTGAGAAATGAAGAATAATTATTGAATGATGTGCTGATGTGCTAGGGCGATGAAACTTGGCAGGTATGTCAGGGACCCGAACAGGTTCACTTGAGAACAGCCGTTTCCCCAATCCGACCATACTGGGGGGAGTGGATCGATGGGGAGTCCGGAATCTAGTGGCGTGTATAACTTTTGAACGGGTGATCGGATCTTGATGAAATTTTATATTTAGGATGACACTCGTGTCTCAGACATCTCACTTTAAATCCGGGCGGATCCGATGACACTGGGGGGAGTTGGAGGAGGGAACCGGAAATTTTGAGAAACGCTTAGAGTGGAGGGATCGGGATGAAACTTTGTGGGAAAAACAAGCACAAGTCCTAGACACGTCGTTGACATAACCGGACCAGATCAGGGCACTGTGGGGGAGTTGAGGTCGGGGTCTGGATTTCTAGCGATCCCGCGAGTACTTCCTGATGTCCTAGGGCGATGAAACTTGGCAGGTATGTCAGGGATCCGAACATATTGACTTGAGAACAGCCGTTTCCCCGACCCGACCATCGTGGGGGGAGTGGGTGGATGGGGAGTCCGGAATCTAGTGGCGTGCATAACTTTTGAACGGGTGATCGGATTTGAATGAAACTTGTCTGGTGAGCTATCGCCTCGGACGTTCAGTGTCACGTCCGGGTCGGGTCCGATACCTGTGGGGATGGAGGGGGGGGGAACTCGAGAAACTCTAAAAGCAGAGGGATTGGGACGAAACTTAATGGATGGAACAAGCATTAGGCCTAGATGAAATTGAAGGAGCCAGATGGTTTCGGGGCTCTGTGGGGGGAGTTGGAGGGGTTTCCTGGAATTCCGGTAGTCGTGAGTTAGAATAGTTCTAGATGTAAAACGACAACGAAACTTTGCAGGCATATTAGCGACCCGAATTATCTTGACTTAAGAACCTGACACAACATACCCCCGGAAACTTCCGTTCCTAGATCCGAGCATTTTTTGGGGAGCACGAGAAGAGAA
Organism: Branchinecta lynchi; assembly: GCA_023053575.1. Classification (NCBI taxonomy): domain Eukaryota; kingdom Metazoa; phylum Arthropoda; class Branchiopoda; order Anostraca; family Branchinectidae; genus Branchinecta; species Branchinecta lynchi. Next base: position 19,222,075 of record JAKZAP010000002.1, read on the forward strand.
ATATGGACTTCTATAAATTGCAAAGGAGTGGTCTGATTCGAGTGAAACTTTATTGGTGATACGAATCGATGGCCTCGACATGTAAAACATGTGTTCGAACCATATGCGACCACGATTAGGGGAATTGGGGGTGGGGGGACTTTTGACATGCACAAAAACCAAACGGATGGACCGAATGAGATGCAAATTCGACAGTGCCGAGTTTATGCGGCCTGGATTTGTTATTTGGCGTCCGGGCCGAATTCCGCCAAGGTAGGGGGGGGGGGGGGTACTGGAAACTTGCAGATAGGCTAAGCTCCAATTTCAGTAAAACTTGATGGACAGGAACAGGGAATTAAGAGATTGGGCCCGAACCGGCTCCGACAACGTTGGTGGGAGGGGGGGGGGTACTGGAACTTTCCAAAAATGCTCAGATTCGAGTGAAACTTGATAGATGGTATAAAAGAAGATGCTTTAGGTGGTCGATTTTTTATATTCCGAACCAGATTCGGCCACGGTAGGTCGAGATAGAGTGGGTACCGGAAATCGTGTAGCACGTCTAGGGATCAAACAAATGGATTTATTGGGATGAAAGTTTGAACAGTCATGTGCATTTGCTACAGACAATCGAGACGATGCCGGAACTGCTCAGAAATGAGTGAAACTAAATATCCTATTTCTATTTCCGAACCGCATTTTTAGATGGCGGGTGTATTTTGTGACGTTCTCATCTAATTTCTTGTACAGCCTACTCGTACAAGTGCCATATGAGCTCGTAGCTCTTGTTTTTGATCCCCTTCTTTCGCAGAACATGAATGAATCAAGAATCAGATAGTATTCAAGGAGCGCAGAAGGCTTTACGATTATAGCGCCCCCGGTTGGGGACGATGCGCCCATAGGTGGTACGGATATATTTACAAACTTCTTGAGTAACCGAATAGCAAAATTCTGACAATGAAGATCTGAAGGTTATGCATGAATGTACGAATGTATTCCCAATAAAGCGATTTGGGCCATAGAGGGACAAAATATAAAATAAAAAAGTACTCCAACTGCAATGTATCAGTCCAAATATTCAACACTCAACTCATAATTCTGATAACTAAATAACTATCAAACAAACTAATACCTATCCCTACCACAACATCAACCTACAATAAAACGTTCACGGTGCTCGATGGCAACCTTTAGGAATCTACCTAACCGACGAAAATCTTGGAAAACTTTACTACCCATCAAATCCAATTGAAGAACCTCCTTAACAAAAGCTTCTCTCCTTAGATCCCCCAACTCACTACAAGAACAAAGCAAGTGCTCCACATATTCATCCATCTTTCCGCATAACGGGCAAAAGTAAGGACCGGAACTGCACTTAACTCTACCAGTATATTTTCTTCTCGAACCCACCGGTAAAGCATCTGCCCGAAAACTCACCATCCCCTTCAGTTCATCACATCCTAAACCAACCTTAAGATAAAGCTCCTCCCCCCCCATACATTCTTGGACTGAGCATAAATCCAAAGAGAATGGGTCGAGCTCACCTCCCATAGCCACTGCTAAATCTTCTGGTCTCACTACCATCGCCCCTGCCATCGCCACACCATCGTTGACTGTCTGTCGATTTGGTGATGCACGGTCCAAGAGAGATAGAAGCTTTGGATGCATTCGAACCATTTGACAAAGGGTTGAAATGCAGGTACTCACATTTTGAGAGGCTAACTTCAAGGCCGATTTTGAGATTTCTACGCATCCAAAAATTGTAACCACTATACCGAGGCAAACATCTTTCAAATTTCTCTTTATTACGTTATTTTCTTGATTCAAGTGAGTGAATATTCAACTTGGCAGGTGTAGATACGTGCTTTAAACTACTTATGCTCTCAGGTTGGAAACCAAAGTAAAGAGTATCGTTCAGCAAGCATTCTGGGATGTGTTGAAAGAAGATTTGCAAGGAGACATCAAAATATATGACCGAGCGCTGACACTTCTTGAAGAGTTGAAAGAGGTGAGATTGGAGCTTCAGATGGGAAAAGTTCGGACAGAAAATGGTGCTTAAGAGCGTGCTCCACCCTTATAACAGTAGTAACTTTCAGTAGTATCCTCGTGAAAAGTTACTACGCTGACCGTTCCAGCCTTCTTGAAATAGTAACTAATAGTAACTATTTGCTTACCACGCTCGGGAGCGTAGTAAGCATGGTAACTACGCATCTCTTTGACGTGATTGATACGGTTAGCCCCTGGCACGATATTTTGCTGAAAGTAGAAAAATGTGTTCCATCCTTGACGCAAAAAAGCCAGGATCCGTGACATCATGCGTAGTAATTGCTCTAATTGTTCCTTCAGCCCAAGCTGGCTGCGAATCATATTTGAGATTGCAAAACGGATACGTCAGCTGAATTTTGTTAGAGCTTTATTTCAAATTCATTTTCCAGCTTGAACCTGAAGAGAACCCTTGCCAAGAAGGGCCGAAACACAGCGCTAATAAAATTCAGCTGACATCCATTTTTGCACTGTCAAAGATGGAAATGGTGATGTACGCTTGTTAGGGCTAACGTGGGAGTTTGGTTGTCACAGTTTCAGACTTGACCAGAGTCGCTGTAGCCTAGCTTCGAGATGTTTGGTTACCAGTTAACCATTTTGAAGGTTTACTGTAGAGCCTATCGTTCCAGTTTCCCGCCACAAGCGTCTAGTTGTTGCATTCTAATTAAATACCCTGGAAGAAGAAAACGGTGAGCTCCTGTGCATTAACTCTCCCAACTCTCCACACTATCTATTACGCGCAATCTTGACTAACATCGCCAACAATCTTTGTCTTGGATTGGTTCGTACAGTCTGTACCTCTTGCTGGACCAATCACAAACGACGCGAGAGGCGTGGCTTAATTGTGAAAATACTCGGGGATCTTGCCGATTGAGCTAAAGTGCTTAATCGTGAAGATAACTGCGAAAGGAATTGACAAGAGAGAGGGGGATTGGTGATGGCGCTAGTTGTTGAGAAGGAAAAAATGGAATAGGATCAGGCTTCAGCTCTACTTCAACTTCTTTGTGGTAGGGAAAAGATATTCATTAACCAGGAATCCTTAGTAACCATAACTCATTAGGTTGCGTAGATTACGTGCCTGCCATTTGTTCAAACAGCCTGTCGTTTCTACCGATTGAATGATTTAGTGAAAACCGCTACTTATGGCTCGATTGGGGAATGTTTTAATCAGGACTTAAAATTGTAACATCTAAGCTGTTGGAAAAAGGTCTCACGGAATCCTCAAATCACCATTTTTTTATTTTTTTTTAGAGTTTGTTGGGCCTACTCATGCCCCACCATACGAGAACCAGACAGGAAATCAGTGAAGTTATGGATATGGATTTGATTAGACAACAGGCGGACAAAGGGACGTTAGATTTTCTGGTAAGACTTTCCTCATATCAGTGAATTCAAACTATGTTCTTCTTTTCGAATCGCTTAACCCCGTCTCGTCACGGAATCACGACTTACGAGAAATTCGTTTGAGCTTCAACCAGAAAGTATTCGGATGAACTAGCCTACACAAGCATCTCAGTTTCCACGCTTTAGCGGCTGCGGTTTGATAGAATTTTGTATCACATATCCCGGAAACCACGATAACTGCCTGCTGACACTGCCTGCTCTCCACGTTAACAAATACTCTTGATGACTAACTGTATGTGCCAATGAAGAATCGCCGTGTACATAGTGGAAGAGCCAGAAGCGTCACAAGAGCTGTCCCCAACGAACGCCGTTTATTGGTTGACACAGGATTTGAGTCATCGTTCGGGCGACGTTTCTCGTTCTTCCTGAGGTTCAGTGGCGTGTTTTGACTTAATCATAAAGCATATGGTCTGCGCGGCAGAAACTCCAAGTTGAGTGGCTGCCGATTCTCAAAAAGACATTGGTGGATAGTCATTACGGAAATTAGTAATGGGCTATTAGAACTCCCTTCCGTCTGAAGTTGTAATCAGCAATTCCATGAATGCTTTTAAGAATTTCTTGGACAGTCTGTACTCCGAAGCAGGGGTCACGTTTGGGAGGCGGTGGGCCCCCCCTCCCCCACTGTTGTCGGCCAATCGTAGCGAGAAGTGCCACGATTTTAGTAAAAACATTCGATTCTTTTCTTGGAAACAGACGAATTTTCCTTAAAAATATTCAGTTTTTACTTGCCCTTCGACCAAGTGCCATATAGCTATCGCAATTTCTGTCCGTCCGTCGGTATGTCGGTCCGGCTTTTGCTAGTTCAGGAACTTACGCATATTCTAGGACGATGGAACTGGGCCCCAATTAACTAGTACACTTTACGGGAAACGATCTGAAATAAATGCTTGTATAAAATGGTCTCAAGACTGAGTTGATGGAAGGGCAGAATAGGAAATGGGTAGGCTTGGGTTAATGAATTATATCTTTCTTTCAGCACTATGGGAGGTACATTGTCAGCGTTATGGCTAAGCTTTGCGCGCCTGTCCGCGACGAAAAGATACGAGAGCTGACCGCAGAAACAGATCTAATTCGGCTGTACAGGTAAAATACTAAGCTAATAGTTTTGAAGCGTCGAATGGTCAGAGTGCGGTGCTGTTCATAGATCCGTGCGGTGCTGTTCATAATATGTGGGATCCGTTTGGTCGAGTCTGTTAAAGCAAATAACTTTAACCGAGCTCACCTAAGAGAAGCAGTCGAAAATGACATTAAAACAATCTTCAGAAAATTGATTAATATAAATTACGAGAATTGTCCTGAAATAAAACTCGGTGGAAAAACGTCTAAAATTGGCCGGCTGGATGACGGGATGCAAAACCGACTGCCAGTGTTCCTTTCGGACTCACGGTCGACGGGAGGGGAGGAGGGAACAAAATGCCATCTTAGCCCCAAAACTTTTCGAAATCGTAATTGATGGGTCACAGAATTTTGGCAGTTTATTGATGGCATCTTCGTATGTAATGATCCGACTTCAGCGATTGGCATGCTAAGAAGAAGATTTGAATTCGAGCAGAACTTTCCCATACTCGACTGACGATGGTGCTGAAAGTCCAGACATGAACTTCAGTTCTTGACTGTCTCACCGCAGTCTCTGTACTTCATTGAATTAGTTATATCCTATATTTACTTTCTTTCCTCTTGGCTATTGCAGAGGAATCTTCGACGTTTTGCAACTAATGCACATCGACTTCGCGAACTTTGCCATTCAGACTTTCCGGCCACACATACAGCAGCAAAGTGTAGAATACGAAAGAGAAAAGTTTAAGGAGTTTCTTAAGACCCAAGATGGTAAGTGTCTCTCTTAGTAGATTGACTCAAAGTTTAGCACTCACCTGAGATGATTGCTCTGTTAGTTCTGTACAGCCTTAGTGCAGAGCTTTACCGACTACTTCCAAACCAATAATTTGCCAAAAATTATTGCCAAAACTAAACCCGATAGAAAATGTCAAAACTTTTATATTTCGGTCCCCTGAATACTAGCAGGGGCGTCACGACTGGGGGAAGGACCCCCCCCCCCCCCCCCCCAATGCTGTCGGTAAAAAATAACCAAGTCGAAGCGCCGCGATTTTTCGTCAAAACAGTTGATTTTTTTCATGAAAATTGGTCGATTTTTCGTCAAAATAGTCGTTTTTTCTGCAGAAAAAGTCAGTAAAAATTACCAGCCAGTCGGTAAATGCCTCGCCCTTCCCCAAACATTTTGGCTAGTTAGATGGATCAATGGTTGATTGCAACAGCAGAAACAAGTCGGCCATGTCCACATGACACGGAAACAACCACAGAAACGGAACATGAAACAGTGTTTGGCGTATGCCACTTGTTTGATCAGACAGAAACTTTTTCACTTTTTATACAGGAACACGGCCAGAATCTGGTCAGTATTTTTCCTGTCCAATGTGTGGAGATGAGAATGAAAGTGTGGTGCATGTCATGTGTGAATGTGAAGAATTAAGAGAGCTGAGGAATGAAGTGTTTGGAGAATGCGTGAGGGTGGTCGATGAGAAATGGATGTGTAGTATGATTGGTAGCCGTCAGTTTGATGATGTGAGGAGGCTAGCAAGGTTCCTCAGGGCCGCTTTTCAACACCGAAAAGTGTGCCTAGAGCAAGTAGGTTACTGTATAGATCGTTCGTTTTTTTTTGTTTTTTTTTTTGTTGCCATGGCCTTTTGGCTTTTTTGTACAATTAAAATCTTATCTTATCTTATCATATTCGATTCGTGAAAGCACATATTCGTATGTGGCCAGACTGCCTGCTGGATCGCGACTAAAATAAACCGGAATGAATTAGACGGACTTATTGACTTACTTACTGACCTGGAAATTTCATTGCTTCCTGAGCAATGGAAGTTTTGCACTTGTTTCGCACTCTTTCTGAAGTACAAAGTGAAAGCTATTAGGTTCTAATCATTACGGTATATGTCTAGATTCTTACTGTCTGTGTAACATGTGTTGAAAATAAGACATTGCGGGACTTGCAGCAAGAATTATACTGTAAAAAAAAATTAATAGATCAGACATTCTACCACAGAGTGTGTTGCTGAAGTTTCAGGGCGATAGTTATGGTAGATTTTCGATTTTTTCCACATTATGGTCGGCATATCCTATCGCCCTCGCTCCATATATCAACAATTTATCTCAAGCTGGGAGATCCGTTATTGGTCATGCTTCTGAGCGTTTTTGGGATCCCAAAACGTAAGTGGAGGGATACCTATGACATCGCAAAAGTTGTCCGTCCGTCTGTCCGTCCGTCTGTAAGCACGATAACTCTCGAAGGGAATGAGATATTTTGATGAAAGTTGGTATGAGGATTGTTTGGGTCAAGGGTAAGGTCGAGCTTCGTAGATAGGCTCTGTAGCCCTATATTTGGGGGTGGGGGAGGGGGTTCAATTCAAGGAACAAACAAAATATTTTTAAACAGCTAATGTGATAGTCGATTATGGGGTAAGAAGACATGCTGAGCACGATGGTGACAATCATTTTCTCGCCGGACAAGTAGTTCGTCCGGAATCCGGCAAAAAACGGAAAGTTGGTTAAACGTAAAAGTTTCATTTGAAGTTGATTAAATGTTTGATTTAGGGATAAGAAGACATGCTGAGCATGATGGTGAAAATCATTTTGTTTCCGGACAAGCAGTTCGTCCGGAATCCGGCCAAAACCGGAAAGTTGGTTAAAAGTAACAGTTTCATTTGAAGTTATTAAATGTTTGATTTAGGGTAAGAAGAAATGCTGAACCCGATGGTGAAAACCATTTTCTCGCCGGACAACTAGTTCGCCTGTAATCCGGCCAAAACCGGAAAATATGTTAAAAGTAAAAGCTTTATCTGAAGTTGATTAGATGATATATTTAGGGGTAAGAAGAGACGCTGAGTCTGTATATAATGATCATTTTTTACCCGGACGTATAATTAGTCCGGAATCCGGTTGTACCCGAATTTTTTTAAGTCAAAATTTTATTTAAAGTTGATTAGATTTCTTTATAGCTGGATAAGGAGATACGCCGGCTTCGTTTCTGAATTTTTCTTTTTTTGCTGGACTATTAGTTCGCTCAGAATTCGGGTGAAACCGCAAAGTTGGAAGTAGTAAAGCAGGAAGTTTCGGTCAATATAGGTAGGTAGATAGAATATCTGAACTCGGTTTTCTCTGATGATTAGCCTGGCGAAGACAAGACCGAATTGTCTGGATCAAATCTTAGATTTTTGGGATCCCATCGACACCTTTTGTCTTGTTTACCGGGACATATAGCTTGTTCGGAATCCGGTTGAAACCGGATTTTTGTATAAGAAGTTTTACTTGAAGTTGATTAGATGTTCTTTATACGGATAAGGAGATACGCTGAATTCGCTTCTGAACTTTCTTTTTTGGGATCCCAAAACGTAAGTGGAGGGATACCTATGACATCGCAAAAGTTGTCCGTCTGTCCGTCCGTCTGTAAGCACGATAACTCTCGAAGGGAATGAGATATTTTGATGAAACTTGGTATGAGGATTCGTTGGGTCGTCGGACCAGTCGAGTTCGTAGATGGGCTTTGTAGCCCTACATTTAGGGGTGGGGGAGGGGGTTCAGATTAAGGGGCGAACAAAATATTTTGAAACAGCTAATGTCATAGTCGAATATAGAAGACATGCTGAGCACGATGGTGAAAACCATTTTGTCATCGGAAGAGTAGTTCGCCCGGAATCCGGCCAAAGCCGGAAAGTTTGTTAAAAGTAAAAGTTTTATTTGAAGTTGATTAGATGTTCCATTTAGGGGTAGGAAGACATGGTGAAGACGATGGTGAAAATCATTTTCTCGACGGACAAGTAGTTCGCCCGGAATCCGGCCTAAACCGGAAAGTTTGTTAAAATTAAAAGTTTTATTTCGAGTTGATTAGATGTTCGATTTAGGGCAAGAAGACATGCTGAACACTTATGTGAAAACAATTTTCTACCCGGACATGTAGTTCGCCCGGAATCCGGCGAAAACCGGAAAGTGGTTAAAAGTAAAAGTTTAATTTGAAGTTGATTAAATGTGTGATTTATGGGTAAAAAGACATGCCGAACATGATGGTGAAAATCATCTTCTCGCCGGACAACTAGTTCGCCCGGAATCCGGCCAAACCCGGAAAATTTGTTAAAAGCATAAGTTTGATTAGATGACAGATTAAGGGGTAAGAAGAGAGGCTGAGTGGGTATATGACAATTGTTTTTTACCCGGACTTATAATTATTCCGGAATCCGGTTGTAACCGAATTTTTTTTTAAGTCAAACTCTTATTCAAAGTTGATTAGATGTTCTTTATAGGGATAAGGAGATACGCTGGTTTTGTTTCGGTATTTTTTTTTTCTGGACTAGTAGTTGGCTCGGAAATCGGCAGGAAGTCTCGGTCAGTATCGGTCAAAATAGATATGGCTTATAAAGGTATATCTGAACTTGGTTTTCTCTGATGATTAGCCTGTCCAAGACTGGATCTGGCGAAGACAAGACTCGATTGTCTGAATCAAATATTACATTTTTAGGATCCCATCGACACCTTTGGTCTTGTTTTATTTGCCGGTAGTAGTCCAGTCGTTGCAAGTAACAGTTTTGATTATATCCCTAAATCCCCTTCGTTTCAGATGGATTGAAGTATACGCGCGAGTGGCTGAATCGGCACAGGGTTGCCACGACTGAGGTGGCGTCTCGGCGCGAACTGACGAATCACATCTTATCAAGTTCTTACCTAGAATTGCTCCACTGGGACGATGCAAACATTTTTCCAGAGGTAAGGTTTTTGGTTAACGTCGTCGAAATGTGTGCTGTTCTAATGTGTTACAAACTACACGGGGTTTTGCGTCTATAAAAGTGCGAACACACGATCAGGGTGGGGAGCTCCCGCTCTGGAATCGCTGCCCGGATTTTCGGCACCATCATCACTTCCATATGGAAAAGTTAAAAAAATTTCAACTTGATAATGAAAGTGAAGGAAATCCGGCAGGGAAATCCTGATCATGTGTCGGCACTACAAGTATATAAAGTGACTCAAAACGGATAAGTCAGCTGGGATACACATAGCCCACCGATGTTTCGGCCCTTGATGGCAAGGGTCCTCTTCAGGCTGTAGGCAGGAGACATGAACCTGCAATCAAGGATTTTCAGAACCAAGTTGAGTGTGAGGCAGGTGTGGTCTGCGCATGCTTTGTATCGGTTGGTTGTTTGTGGGATTACGGGGAGCGGTTCCAAGCAGGGTTGCCACATGTCGCACGATAGTGTGAATTGTCACTTTATTTTACTTTTGTCACTCTTGTCCTACGTAGGACATAATAATCACCATGTTTAAGAAAACGCCAAAATGTATCGCCTTTGCAGCAGGGATTGGACCAGAAGTGACTATTTCACGTTTTTTTTTTAATGAAAATAAGATCGATTTGTCATTTTCAGAAAGGCGACTTGCCGACTTACCGAAATTACCGTTTCAGGTTTTTTCGTTAAAAGAAAATTTCTCTCCCGATTCGCTCTCTGTTTTGGATCAAAACTCACTCTGTACATGCTGGTTCCATGTGCTTAAGGCTGGGGAGGGGGGGGGAGGGGAGACATACGACTGGCTAATCCCCGGCAAGGCTTGCGGATAATATCGATTAGGAACAATGGGCAAGAAATACAGCACAACAGGCGAAAAATTCTGGGAATTTCAAGAAGCATCTCGCATTACGGTGACACGGTTTTTAAACGATTCAGAGAAAGGTCATTCCTAAGAGCAGTGCCAGGAATCCTGTAGTTTCAGCTTTCGCTGGAGGGGGTCAAGCCCCGAAAGCAGCTTCTAATCACTATGTCCAAGACAAAAGTAACCTAAACGGCACACGCGAAGCTTTTCCAGTTTTGCTCTGGTGAAATTTTACTTCTTGACACAAAAATTCTAGTTTTGATATGGCTCAAATCCCAAACTAAAGCTAAATGACGCGTTATTTTTCTAAAAGGATAATAGTATGAAAGGCGTATCTTTCTTAGAATCTCAAAGCGTACGACTCAGCTTAGGATTCTCTGGTAGGTGGGCCTCTATCTTCAGGGGTGGGGGTTTCAAATTAAGGGTCGAAAAGAGTATGTCTGAAAAGCTAATGAGATAGTCGATTTAGGGGTAAGGAGACATGCTGAATGCGAATATGAGATTTACTTTCTCGCCGGCAAGTAGTTCATCCGGAATCCTGCCAAAACCTGAAAATTTGTTAAAGGAAAATTTGATTAGAGTATCGATGTGATGAATTCGTTTTTGAGTCGATGACCGTTGGCTCAACCGAATTAAACATTAAGAATTCTGTTTATCCCTTATATATTCCGTTATATTGTTAGGAGACATGCTGAATCCAGATCTGAAACTAATTTTCTTGCCGGACAAGAAGTTTACCCGGAATCCGGCCAAACCAGAAATTTGGTAAAAACCATTTATTCCTAATTCGATTAGAGGTTCGTTATGGGGGGTAAGAACACTCGATGAATCCATCTCTGAACTTGGTTTTCTCGTCAGACGAGTAATTCTGCTGAAATTTGCCAAAACCCCAGAAATTTTGATTGAAAGCTCCTTGGTTTGTCTCTTATGTCACCAGTTCTTTTGCTCTGCATGATGTTCGTAGGGAATACAACTAATACGAGAAATTTAGTCGAATAGTAAAAGACTTTTCTATAGTCGATTAAGGATGAGACGTAGGGGTAAACATGCATGCTGAATCTATATCTGAACTTGGTTTTCTCGTCTCATTAGTTGTTTGGCCGTAATTAGTAAAAAAAAAAAAAAAAAAGTCAAGCAATTGATTATTGATAAATAGTAATATGTTAAAAGCGTCTTGCAAAGACCGGAAATATACATGACCCGATTGTCTGGATCAAGAATTCCAATAAATATCTTACTTTGGGATCCCATCGAAACCTTTGGTCTTGTCTTCACAGGCCTGGGAATCACTGATGCCACTTTCGCCATTTCCAAAAAACGACAATGCCAAGCTTGACAGCAGTGTCAGAGGTTCCGTAATACAATAATATTTATGTAGAGGCCAATGGCCTTTCTTTTGCAGTTATTATTATGAGTATTGTTGCATTTACACAAGGATGTGCAGTTTCATCATATTGAGATAAAACTCCATTTGTCGACGTCACAGAACAATTGTTTTATTAGCCTTTTAAGTGTTTAAATACCCAGTCAGTCCAAGCTGCATGGGAATCATATATATTCAGGTATGGAACATATTTCAGGCATGGAATCATATATTCAGGTGTTTGTTTATGAAGGTCTTCCATGCATGGTTAAGTGAGATGGGCATCTGCCCTATCACTTCAGACACGAATCTTGTGCGCTGAGGATTCCCTCCGTGGCGAGTTCTCATTGCGGCTAAGTTCACCAATTTGGATGTCGTGGGGTACCCTACACTGTACTGTAAAAAGTTTCTCCGAGTAAAGATTAAAGTTAACTGCAGTATTTGCTACTGGGATTAATCTTGTCTCTACTGGGGTTAAGATTAATCCGAATAAGAGATAATTTATCTTAGTAGAGACAAGATTAATCTCAGTAGCAAATACTGCAAGTTTTTTTTTACAGTGACGATATCGGGGATTTCCCAGGTTGATGGGCTGAAATTTGTTTAATTTTTTTTGTCGTGTATTCTTATGCCAATGTGTGTTATTTATTTTGTCATTTTTGACCCTAGTTGGTCGCTTCTAAGTTTAAATAAATAAATATAAGGGATAGTAGTGTTACTTTTTGCTTACCAAAATCAACGTTGCAAACGAATTTTATATTATGTAAGAAACATCTGATATATTTTACAGGTAGGCTCTGGGTAGGAAACTAACTCGAATCATGGAAAAAAATATTTTATAGGTCTTCTAATTATCTGCCCTTTTAGACCCTGCTGATGGATCAACAGCGTTTCCAGCAGCTTCGAAGTGATTTCGTCAAATTGGAGATTATTTCGTCAGCTTTGCTAGTAATGTCTGCCTCCGTCCAGAATCCGGTCGTATCCATCGCCGGATTCCGGGAGAATGTCAAGCGGAATATTTCGGATGTCCTTGGAAACTCGATAACAGACGAGTAAGTACGTTGATCAGTACTGTTTGAGATACTTCGTCAGTTCTACGAGTTACTTAAAGCACAACTCTTACTAGAAGTGATGTTTTCACGATGAAATGGATCTGCTTATCGACTCAGTCCAGCCTTCCCGCTCTCGGACGCGGCTGCTGGACGTAAAGTATTTGAAAACAGAATGCGCCGTTTTTGAAAAACGTGAAAACCAAAACAAAAAATAGACATGATGGTCTGTCTCCCAAAATGAAAAATAAAATACTTCGAAGCTTCTTAGGTCCTTACGCGTGAAAGAGTTGTTGGCGGACCTTGAAGTTTGCTGCAAGTTTTCGTTGCGAGACTGACAAAACTCGGTTCGGCCGAAAAAAGAGGGGTCCTTTAAGCTAAACAGTTCCCAGTAGAAGCAACAACAAATTTAATAAAAAGCAAAACTCTGACTCGTCACCGCCAGGGGCGTCATTTAGGGGGCGGGGCAGCTGTCCCCCCTGGCTTTCCAAGGGGTCTCAGAGCTATCCATGGAAAAGTACTGTACAACCTAGTTGAGAGGCGCAAAACCGAATATGCATATTCCTTACATAATATTTTATTCCTCTTCTAGGTTTGAGCTGTTTGGAAATAAATTTGATTGATACATTTTTTTATTTATTTTTTTACACAAGTTTTCATGGAGATATGGTTTACTTTCCATACTAATATTAATCACTTAAGTATTTTCTATTCTAGTTGACTAGGCGCAAAACCAAATATGTGTATACTCTTCGTACAAATATTTGTTTTTTATACAAGTCTTCGTGAATATATTGTTTACTTTCGATTCATGTAATATTAATCACTAAAGTATTTTCAGGGTTCAACAATTTAAGATGCGAAGGGGGCCCGGGACGACACCGTAGTTGCTTCCCCTTAGATAGTCCTTCAGCCCAAGCTGACTGCGAATCACACTTGACGGTGCAAAACGGATAAGACAGCTACATTTCATTAGAGCTATATTTCGGCCCTTCTTGGCAAGGGTCCTCTTCAGACTGAAGCTGCTCAAGCTGGAAAATGAACTTCCAGCTTGAGCGGCTTGAGCATGAAGAGGACCCTTGCCAAGAAGGGTCGAAATATAGCTCTAGTAAAATGTATCTGTCTTATCAGTTTTGCACCGTCAAATATGCTTCCCCTTAGGTTTGATTCTGGTTACCTCCTGGACGAACAGATCTTACCAGTGCGAAAAGACATGTATAAAGGAAATCAAAATATTGTTAGCCATTGTATGAGGTTATACCTTTATGCACTGTCGGGAATGTTCAGTATTTTTCAGCTCAGAGATATGTCTATTTCATTTATTTGTTTTTTATATCAACGTGGATTATTACCATTAAGTTATGCAGGGTTATTTTCAATTAACTCGCAGTTCCACAATTATCCCACTTCCCGTAGATCGGATTTTTCAGTTGAAAATAGCCCTACTTCACGAACTAGTTTTGGTCTTCGCCATGCTGGCCCGAAAATCTGGAACTCCATTCCAGCTGATTTGAAACAGTGTCTTGACCCATCAAAATTTAAAAAACTGCTTCGAAGGCATATTATTGATTCTTGCAAGCAATAAAGCAATAAAGTGTATGTACGTATCTTTAGTTGTGGTGTTTCGAAGGATTTCTATTATTTATTTTGTTTAGGCTAGGTTAAGACGGTTATTTTTCTTTTATTGGAGTTAACTTACGCGCTTAAGTATGTCGTGAGGCATTTGCGTTGTTTGTTAGAAGTTGGTTAAATTTGTTATAAATAAACTACCTACCTACCTACCTACCTATAATACAATCAATCAAACAATGAGAATACGCCTGCTAATCCCTTTTGCTAATCGTTTAAAGTTTAACTGTAAAGGCAGCTTATTGTTATGTCATTTAATTGAAAACACTGAGTTATTTGGATTCTGCAAAGGATTTTTTTTTATTTTCCACTATCTGCTCTGGCTATGACGCTCAGAATATCTGCGGCCGTCCCCACAGCGCAAATTCTACGGTGAGGCGGAAAATTTTAAGAACACAAACGCGGCTTTTCAGTGGGCATTGGTGGGATTGGTGAAGACTGCTTAGTGCCTGAGCAAAAAAAAAAAATCATAAATCTTTCTTGTAAGGCATAGAACAAACATACAAGCGCATAGAGGTACCATAAATCACACGGAAATTCCACTATTCGTGAATTACGGAATAACGGAGTAACGCATTTTCCCCAGGTCTTCAAGCCAATTTAAGTAAATAAATAATGGGTAGCTAGATTGTCCTATCCCAGGCCTTTTCGGTTAGAATTTAACAGTACTTTTCCTTTCAGAGGCTTGTCGTCAGTACTTCCTAGTCTCACAGAGAAAATCTGCGACGACGTTAAAACGGAACTGGAACGGAATAGCGCACTAGAAATGAGTGCTGAGGTAGAAGCTCTCCTGAAAAGCGGGCTTATAGACTTGTCGAAAAGAGAAAACAGGATCCGGACCCTGCTAAGTAAGTAGTTTTGAGATAGCAGGCCTAGAATGGATTAGCAAATACTAAAATCAGCCCAAGAGTGATGCGTCGAAAGGAGTTGAAGCATTTCATCCTTAAATCAGCTAAGAATTTCTTCAGCGATATTTTATCGATATATATTTTTACAGCCTGAAGAGGAGCCGTGCCTCGATGAAAAATTTTAAGGATTAGATATAGAATAGAATAGTGTTTAAAGGACACGTGAATGAAGAGTACCAAGTATCATCCCTATCTGTATGACTTCCGTTGACATTGCCTGCAGAAAACCCAATCCAAATACGAAATAGTGTTTCCAAGCTATGATTTTTGCTCCATTTTGCATCTGTCCTTATTTCTACCGAACAGTTTTAGAAATAAACAAATGTCTCCAATCAACCCTTCTTCTGGAATATTGTTTAACCAGTTAAGCCAAAACGTATATCTAGAAGAAACTCCAATACGATCCGGCCAGCGCTGTACAAGATTTGGATGAATTGTGCTTTTTGTCTTGGAGTCCGCATGTGCAAACTTCCAGAAACGAACATCCCTATTTTGAAAATGACACGCTCAGGAGAAGAATGCTCTCCGTGGCCATGTCTGTAAATGCATTCTCCATGGTGCGTTCAAGTATGGTTTCTTTGTTCAGGTGTCCTTTAATCAGCCACGGTTGGGCCGTGATTTTTTGGGCCACAGATTTTTCAAAGCTCCACATACAAATATAGTAGCACAACGCAAACATAATGGTACTACAACACAGAAAATCATCTACCTCCTATTTAAATTTCCCCTCACGTAATCCCCCACCATTTCTATTACTTTATAGTTAGTTGATTTCAATATAACAGGGAAGAACACCCGGGGCCCAGACTTATCCGGTAAAGGGGACTGGCACTGCCCTAGGAGTTGGGCAACACTGCCCTCTCCACTGAAACTAAGCGGACAGCTGTAGTTATCTCTGATTAAACCATTCCTGTTTCTCGTCATCTCAAATACCTTTTTTCTAAAACCAACTGGTAATGTATTCTTTCGGAGCTGGAATGAGTTGTAAGTTCGTATAGCATACAGTAGTAGGGGAGGGGGGGGGGAGGCTGGTCCGGACATCGGCTCTGCAAACCTCGCTATTAAAATTTAAATTACGTGAAATTGTTTGTAGAGATGTTAGACTTATATGCTTCTTCTGAAAAAAATTCCCGCAGTTGCAATCTTGCTATCATAGCAAACCGATATTAGTGTTAGTGTTTTTTGTGCGAAAGTAAGTTCTACGTCTCGGGGTTGGCACCGCATTTTGGTAGTTTCGAACCCACTTACGCCGTCTTAAGAGGGTCTACTATCCCGAAAAAGTATGTTAATTTTGACTCGTGGACTGACTTAAATGTTTATTTTATGAAAACAAAAAACAGTAATTGGCTCTGTCCGTCGCCTGTTTTCGAATAAAGTGAATGAATTGAATTGAAAAGACAAGTGGAGCGCTGGAATTGCTGGCGCTCGTTATTTTTGTTATCTTCTAAAAAAATACTCCTTCAGCCAAATGCGTCTGCGAATCATATATAAAACGACTCAAACGGAAAAGTCAGCTAGGATATCTTCAGTGATATTCCATGTATGTCAATGACATCTTTCGGCCCTTCTTAGCAAGGGTCATCTTCAAACTGTTAGTGTAACTGGAAGAAAAGAACCTGCAAAGAATAAATGAAGATACACTGTAAAAAATTATCTGCAGAGTATACTGCAGTATTTTGTATTCTAGCGTTTTTATCTTGCGTTTTTATCTCTTCAGGTTCGGATTTTAATTCTCCGAATTAGGAATAAAAATGTCCGAAATCGTTGACGACAACTAAAGTCTGATAAAGGAGAGACTAGGATACAGTTGATATTATATACATAGGATATTATATACATACAGGATATTATGTACATATTATATACTTATAGACTAGGATATATATAAAGTATAGTAGTATCAAGAAGTGTCATTTTTGGGGAATTGCTGTACGGAAAAATATTGCTGAGATTTCATTTTTGACATGGTTTTTGCTGCTCGATTAGGTCGATGACATGGGAGGAAATTCTTCTTGAAACATACTATTTTGAAAACCTCGATGGGTTGACACCTTCAGCATTTAACCGATAGCGAAGAAACAATCGCAACACACTTTCGTCAGCGAAGTCGAACAGAGGTTGCTGCAACACTTCACGTTGACCTAGATCTACTTTTGATTGACTTTGGTTTTGTTGTGAATAATGGCTTTGAGGCTTAACTTTTCTTTCGATAATAATGAAAGAAATTCGTTTTTCAGCCATTTATATACATGTCTTCATTTACTTAACAGGGTCTCGAATCCGAGATTTTCTTCGTTTGATTCTCACCTCGTCGTCCGCTAGTCCTACGAAGCTCCCGCCTGGTCTGACCTCTGTGCAGAAGGAGCTAACAGACTTGGCAGGCAAGTTCACACGTTTGGTTTCACATAACAGAAGCGTATTTGGTGAATACTACGTTGAAATTATCGAGAAGGACGTCTAATCGAACAGTTAGCTCTGTGCAAGTAACATTCTCCTTCTTTTTCGGATTTTTTTTCAGCCGTTTGGTGTTTATCGGTTTAGTATTAAATTTTCGCGTCTTGCTTAACCGTCTATGTCCCGAAATGACCCATTCTTATATTTATTTATATATTAATTTATTTATTCATTCATTTATTTACCTCACAATTGAGGAGTACAAAATAATGTATAAAACAGAACTATGCCTAAACCATCTCGTCCATTCATTAACATATAAGTAGCAGTTATGCTCTTTCGTTAGTTTTCCCTAGTTCCCCCCGAGGCGTTACTGCCCTCGGTTGCGCTTACCATATAAGTGTAGATTCACAGCTTACCGGGATGAACCCGACAGATAACTTACGAGAATGATTCGTGCCGAGAGACAATACAGCGTACCGGAATGTTCACCGGGTGGTTCCGGTAGTCTCCTAAATTTATGTAGCTTTCAAAAACCTGTTGGAATTTACATCATTTCCAACTGCAAATACTGTTCCAGGAATAATGCCACGGTACCGTCGACTCCAGTTTCGACAGCTTTGTCGACTCCTTTCCGGTGATAAGCCGAGAAGAGTTCCAAAAACGGGTTAGCCTTTTTCCGACATGATCTCGAAAGTCCCAGGAAAGCCTCGAAACAAACAAAAGTTTGAAGATAAATTCGAAGCCCTTCGTGAATCGAAAGATGTCTTACAACTAGTATGGAAAGCGTTCAAGCTGGCTAAGACAATCCCTGTTACCTCGGCAAAAGCGGAAAGATATTTAGCAGGATGTTCAGCAATGGCTGACCAGCGTCTTGAAACTCCGTTACTAATCGCATGCGAAACGATCTATTTGACGGATGTGAAATTGGATGTGTTGTAGACAAATGTATAACGCTTAAGACGCGACGAATAAATGTGCAGGTGGATTGACGGTCGAAGACTTTTTAGTTTCAAGTGTCAATCTTAAAGTTTAACCGAATAGGACTGAGATCCAACAGTCCAGTAGCATACCACTTATTCACTAAAATATTCCTGAAAACCCCATACAAATGCGATACTTCGTTTGTCCGGTATCCAGGGATAACCAATTTCATAGAATGAACATATTCTTGCGGATTTGTGGTGTCTCTGTATCCATGAAATGTTTACCGACTAGAAATGTAAGCCATTTCCGAAAAATAAAATAAAAACATCAGATTCATTACAAGACATGTCCTAAATTATCTCCTACTTTTCTACAGGAGTTACTTCTCCGATGTCGAATCTTTAGCCATGAAAATGCAGGACTTTGTTTGAGAGATAGGTTTATTTAGCATCGTAGCTGACAGCTAATTTGCGTTGTTTCACTATACTAAATAACAAACTAACACAAAAATAGAAGAGAAAATATCACTCGGCTTTGTTTAACAAATCCTTAAAAAAAGGTACAAACGAATTTGCGTGGCGGTTCGTTCGCGAAGCTACTGGAACCAGTTTATTTTGGTGACGCGTACGGTTGTTGGGCGGTGCAGTGGGTGGTAAGATGTCTCGATGCTGGGGTTTGGAGAGAAGAAACTTCCCAAACCTCAGGATAATCTGCTCGTATCTTTGGGCCAACAAAGATATGGAAAGCGTTCAATTCAAAATTCAAATTCACATTCTCCGCGCCTAGATGAATTTTTGTTTGTCGTACAAGCAGCGCATACTCTGAACGTTATTACTAGAGTCTCGGGTGAAAAAAAATACAAAATCCCTTAGACGAGTCAAAATATTTCAGTGTATTCAAATATCAGCTGTAAAAATAAGCTGCCTTTCCACTTAAACTTTCACGAGCCCATTTTTGCTTAATGTAGTTTGTAACAGATAAGGCGTATTCTCGCCGTTCCCCGAGGACTCGACTTGAGGAGTCCCCGCGTTTTTGTTTGTACCGGGGACTCACTCCCCGTAGGGGGAGTGAGTCGTAAAGGACTCCTTTTCAGATTCGGAGGGGAATCAGTTTTTGCTGGTGTTGGTGCAATATAAAATTAATTAAAAACAATCAGAATAAACAAAACAAAAAATAAAGTGGATCCAGACTAATTTCCTCAACTGCATTTTTTTTTTTTTTTTTTAACAAAATCCATTTTGGAAGCATTCCCCGTGTTCTCGCTGTTTCTGTACGTGGAGTCCGCATAGAGTGACTCCCTGTATTCTCGCCGTTCCCTTCGATTCCCCGAGGAGTCCTCGGGGAACGGCGATAATAGGCCTATACTCTAAAGGCGTATTCTCGCCATCCCCCGAGGACTCCTAGGGGAACCAAAGGGAACGGCGAGAATAGAGGGAGTCACCCCACGCGGACAAAAACAGCGAGAACACGGGGAATGCTTCCAGCATGGATTTTGTTCGAAAAATAGATATGCAGTTGAAGAAATTAGTCTAGAGCCACTTTATTTTTGGTTCTGTTTATTCTGGTTATTTTTAAGTAATTTTACATTGCACCAACACCAGCAAAAATTGACTCCTCTCCGAATCTGAAAGGGAGTCCTTTTTGATGATGGTGATGATAATCAGAGCATTCCCCGTCCGTGGGGACTCGCGAGAATACGGGGGTGAGTCCCTGGGACAAATAAAAACGCCGGGACTCCTCAAGTGGAGTCACTGCAGAGATAGTCACTACAGGGAAATTTCGGTAAAACCTCGAAAAATCCCGGCAAAATTCTTAACCCGCACCCCCCTATCAAGAAGGTGTCTGGACGCCCCTCTTGACAGGGCCAGTTCACTGTCAAGCAGAAGTAGTGAAGCTTTGAGATAAAAACATATGTATATGTTTTACCATGTGTCCGTAAGTTGTTTTGAGACCATAACATGTTGACTGATTGACCGCCAAGACGTCCTTGTTGATCAATAGAGGTGAATTTCGCTAAAATGAACTGTATAAAAAATATGGCAGATTACTCCAGAAATCTAGAAACAGAGTCGATCAATGCGTACCATATTCGTACTAAAGGCGTTTTTTGGTCGTTCTTATGTTGATTGCCAAAACATCCCTGTTGGTCAAAAGATGTGAATTTAGCCAAAACGATGTGTTTGTAAAATAGGCAGATTACTCCACAAGTTAACAAAAACAGTCGATCAACAACACTTTCAGTGTTGTTGACATAGCCAACAAAGTTGGTGACATAGATTTCTGATGGTCGTTAAAACGTAGGCTACTTTGATCAGCATACCTTGCGCTAAAGTAAATGATTGATCAACATTGGCGTGTTGACCTGGGTCGTAATCCTGCCGGAAGAACATTTTTTCGTCCTTCAGTTCACTTACAATGATAACAATATATTTAACAATTCGAATGTAACAGAATATGGTAAGAGTCCCTTCACCGGTTAGAAAAGGTCACATAATGTCCTGGCTGTAAGTTCTTAATGGTTTCTATTTAATCTTTGACCTAGCCAAGGTGATAGGAAAGTCGATCAGGGCTGGTTGGGATTGAAGTGCTTCTCGAGTGGTTGCCAACATTTGTAATACTCCGCGTCAAGCTTTTCGCATTCTTTCTCCGCCCACTCAGTCACGGCGAGTTGCAGGCAAGACTCGAACATAAAAGACTAAAAAGAAAAAAGATTAGCCAAAGCCTTTTCCGAAATCTGACGTCTGATTGTCCCGTTCTGTCTTGTTTTTTGGGATCCCAAAACGGAAGTGGCGGGGTACATATGACATCGCAAAAGTTGTCCGTCCGTCTGTCTGTCCGTGTGTGCGCACTATAAATCTCGAAGGAATGAGACATTTGGATGAAACTTGGTGTGAGGATTCTATGGGTCAAGAGTAAGGTCGAGTTTGTAGATGGGCTCTGTAGCCCTACATTTAGGGGTGGAGGAGGGGTTTAAATTAAGGGGCAAATGAAATATTTTTAAACAGATAATGTGATAGTCGATTATGCGGTAAGAAGACATGCTGAACACGATGGTGAAAACCATTTTGTCATCGGACAAGTAGTTCGCCCGAAAGTTTGTTAAAAGCTAGTAAAATTTTATTTGAAGTTGATTAAATGTTCGATTTAGGTAAGAATACATGCTGACCACGATGGTGAAAATCATTCAAGGCTGTTAAAAGTAAAAGTTTTATTTGAAGTTGAGCAGATGTTCCATTTAGGGGTAGGAAGACATGCTGAACACGATCGTGAAAACCATTTTATCGCTGGGCAAGTAGTTCGCCCCGAATTCGTCCAAAACCGGAGAGTTTGTTAAAAGTAAAAGTTTTATTTGAATTTAAACCGGATTTTTGGGATCAGAAAACGTTAGTGGCGGGATACCTGTGACATCAAAAAAGGTGTCCGTCTGTGCGCACTGTAACTCTCGAAGGGAATGAGATATTTTGATGAAACTTTGTGTTAGGATTCTTTGGGTCAAGAGTAAGGTCGAGTTCGTAGATGGGCTCTGTAGCCCTACATTTAGGTGTGGGGGAGGGGGTTTAAATTAAGGGGCAAATTAAATATTTTTAAACAGATAATGTGATAGCCGAGTATGGGGTAAGAAGACGACAAGTAGTTCGCCCGGAATCCGGTCAAAACCGGAAAGTTTGTTGAAAGTAAAAGTTTTATTTGATTAGATGTTCGATTTGGGTAAGAAAACATGCTGAACACGATGGTGAAAACAATTTTCTACCCTGACAAGTAGTTCGCGCGGAATCAGGCCAAAACCGGAAAATTGTTAAAAGCTAAAGTTTTATTTGTAGTTGATTAGATATCCGATATAGGGGTAAGAAGAGATGCTGAATCCGTGTATGACACTCATTTTTTACACGGACATATAGTTCGACCGGAATCTGGCTGGAGCCGGAAAATTTGTTATAAGTTAATTTAAAGTTGAGTAGTTTAATATTGGGGAAAGAAGATACGCTGAGTTCGTTTTTTAGCTTTCTTTTTTCGCCGGACAAGTAGTTCCGGAATTCGGTCGAAACCGGGAAAATGGCAGGAAGTTTTCGTCAAAACAGATTAGGGGTAAACACACATGCTGAATCCATATCTGAACTTGGTTTTCTCAGATGATTAGCTATTTGGCCTTGATCTGTTTCTGAATTTTAATAAAAAAAATGTTCAAGGAGCTGGCGAAGACAAGACCCAATTGTCTGGATCAAACATTGAATTTTTGGATCCCATTGCAACCTTTGGTCTTGTTCGTTTTTACCACACGCTCTAGGTAGCAAGAGCGGGGCAGCACATTTCTGTGCACTCCCTTGGGCACCATGATGTCACGACCAAAGATACACCAATGGAGGCTCGAGAAAAGATAGTTCTGGAGTGTTCCTGTAAATCGAGGGTCATAAGCTCCTATAGATGGCATTAATATAAGCTCACCTGGGTTCCGTCGGCTAGGCGGGTCGGCTTGAGTTCAGCGTTTGATGCCATTTCGAAGCATTTGTAGTCCGGTCCGTGAGGGGTCATCATCGAATGTAGCGAAGCGCCCCCAGGCTGCATTCCTTCCTTGGCTTCGTAGTTACCCATGATGATGCCCATAAATTCAGTCATGCAGTTCCCTATAATGAATTTTGTTATTTCAGACAATGTTAAATATGGAGTGTATGTGAAGTATGAAACGAAATGAAACAAGACCAAAGGTTTCGATGGGATCCCAAAAATTCAATATTTGATCCAGACAATTGGGTCTTGTCTTCGCCAGATCCAGTCTTCGCCAGACTCCTTGAACATTTTTACTATTAAAATTCAAAAACAGGTTAATCATCCGAGAAAAAGAAGTTAAGGTATTGAATCAGCATGTGTGTTTACCCCTATAAGCCATCTCTGTTTTGACGAAAACTTCCTGCCACTTCTGCCAATTTCCCGGTTTCGGCCGAATTCCGGAACTACTTTTCCGGCGAAAAAAAAGAAATCTCAAAAACGAACTCAGCGTATCTTCTTTCCCCAATATTGAACATCTAATCAACTTCAAATACAAATTGAACTTATAACAAATTTTCCGGCTCCAGCCGGATTCCCGTCGAACTATATGTCCAGGTAAGAAATGATTGTCATACACGGATTCACCATCTCTTTACCCCTAAATCGAATATCTAATCAACTACAAATAAAACTCTAACTTTTAAGAATTTTCGGTGTTGGCCGGATTCCGGGCGAACTACTTGTCTGGGTAGAAAATTGTTTTCACATAAGTGTTCAGCATGTCTTCTTACCCCTAAATCGAACATTTAATCAACTCCAAATAAAACTTTTACTTTTAAATAAACTTTCCGGTTTTGGCCGGATTCCGGGCGAACTACTTTTTCGGCGAGAAAATGGTTTTCACCATTGTGTTCAGCATGGCTTCATACCCCTAAATCGAACATCTAATCAACTTCAAATAAGACTTTTACTTTTAACAGACTTCCCGGTTTTGGCTGGATTCTGGGCTAACTACTTGTCCGGCGATAAAACGGTTTTGACCATCGTGTTTAGCATGCCTTCTTACCCCTAAATCGAACATCTAATCAACCGGGCGAACTACTTTTCCGATGACAAAGTGGTTTTCACCATCGTGTTCAACATGTCTTCTTACCCCATAATCGACTATCACATTATCTGTTTGCGATGTCATAGGTATCCCTCCACTTACGTTTTGGGATCCCAAAAACAAAACAAACAAAAAACAAGTTAACCCAAGTAAACCCAACAGCTATTGCGTGATTTGCGGAAAAGATTTTGAAGTCCGGATTAGGTATGAGACAATTTTTCTTCCCTCCTTCATGAAGTTTTTCGACAAAAATCTGTAAATAATGTGGTTCTGTTTTTTCCGTCACAGTTTTTATCTTTGTATTGTTATTACCAAATTGTTTGACGATTTGCCAATTCAGTGGTATTTGATGAGAAGACGAACGTTCGGAAATGTTAAATTACCGTTCAGACTGTTCTTTGAAGAAGAAATCATTGATTGAAATAGTATTTTTTTTTTTTTTTTTTAATCTTGCGCATTCGTCTCGTAATCGAATGCTCAGTGTGATTGACTTGTCTTTCTTTTTTCTTGCTGCACCATTTATTTTTTTTTGTTTGCGCGTAATTAAATGCATCTCTATCATCATTGCTGAATTTGAGGGGAAGTGTGAACCAGCCTTAATGAGGTTGCTTTGGGGACCCTGTGTGCTAGCCCATGATTTTCTCCAAGCGAGCGGATTTCGCCACCGCGGAGTTCAGAGATGGGCGAATCCGACCATGAAGGGATTCGAATCCGAATCCAGGGCTAGGTACGAATCCGATTCCAAATCCACCATTTCATGCTGAGGATTTGAATCTGGATTCGAGCCCCACCCTAACAAAAATTAAATCATGTACATGGGTTATAATTTAAAAATGAGAGGTGAGAAAAAGCACAGATATCGAAGGTAATCGGATCACGTGATAAATTACTGAGATGGCTGGTGGCCGAGATCAAAAAGGTGGCTTGCCTAAGGTCATTGTGTAAAATTTGGGAAACGGAAACTGGGAGGGTGTAGACTAGAAATTTGAGTGGATTCGTAAGGTTGCGGGTTTAGAATTGGGAAATTTGGTTTGGAAAGGAATTGGGCGACAGGGAGACATTACCTACAATGTCCGCTAATTCGAATGTTTAAAACCAATCCTTCCGTAATGGTTGCAAAAGACTTGAAGTGTATTCTCGCCGTTCCCCGAGGACTTGAGGAGTCCCCGCGTTTTTGTTTGTCTCCGATTATCATCACCATCATCAAAATGGACTCCCTTTCAGATTCGGAGGGGAACCAATTTTTGGGATCCCAAAACGTAAGTGGAGGGATACCTATGACATCGCAAAAGTTGTCCGTCTGTCCGTCCGTCCGTCTGTCCGTCCGTCTGTAAGCACGATAACTCTCTAAGGGAACGAGATATTTTGATGAAACTTGGTGTCAGGGTTCGTTGGGTCGTCGGACCAGTCAAGTTCGTAGATGGGCTTTGTAGCTCTACATTTAGGGGTGGGGGAGGGGATTCAAATTAAGGGACAAACAAAATATTTTGAAACAGCTAATGTGATAGTCAATTATGGGGTAAGAAGACATGCTGAACACGATGGTGAAAACTATTTTGTCATCGGACAAGTAGTTCGCCCGGAATCCGGCCAAAACCGGAAAGTTTGTTGAAAGTAAAGTTTTATTTGAAGTTGATTAGATGTTCGATTTAGGGGTAAGAAGACATGCTGAAGACGGTGGTGAAAACTATTTTGTCATCGGACAAGTAGTTAGCCCGGAATCCGGCCAAAACCGGAAAGTTTGTTGAAAGTAAAAGTTTTATTTGAAGTTGATTAGATGTTCGATTTAGGGGTAGGAAGACATGCTGAAGACGATGGTGAAAACTATTTTCTCGACAGACAAGTATGTCGCCCCGAATCCGGCCCAAACCGGAAAGTTTGTTGAAAGTAAAAGTTTTATTTGAAATTGATTAGATGTTCGATTCAGGGGTCGGAAAACATGCTGAAGACGATGGTGAAAACTATTTTCTCGACGGACAAGTATTTCGCCCGGAATCCGGCCCAAACCGGAAAGTTTGTTGAAAGTAAAAGTTTTATTTGAAGTTGATTAGATGTTCGATTTAGAGGGAGGAAGACATGCTGAAGACGATGGTGAAAACTATTTTCTCGACGGACAAGTATTTCGACCGGAATCCGGCCCAAGCCGGAAAGTTTGTCAAAATTAAAAGTTTTATTTGGAGTTGATTAGATGTTCGATTTAGGGCAAGAAGACATGCTGAACACTTATGTGAAAACAATTTTCTATCCGGACATGTAGTTCGTCCGGAATCCGGCCAAAACCGGAAATCTGTTGGAAGTCAAAGTTTTATTTCTAGTTGATTAGATAAGCGATTTAGGGTAAGAAGAGATGCTGAGTCCCTGTATGACAATCATATTTTACCCGGACATATAGTTCGACCGGAATCCGACTGGAATCGGAAAATTTGTTATAAGCTAAATTTCTATTTGAAGTTGATTAGATGTTCATTACTGGGGAAAGAAGATACCCTAATTTCGTCTTTGAGCTTTCTTTTTTCGCCGGAGAAGTAGTTCTGGAGTTCGGCCGGAACCGGGAAATTGGCAGAAGTGGCAGGAAGTTTTCGTCAAAACAGACATGACTTATAGGGGTAAAAACAACAGGCTGAAACCAAATCTGAACTTGGTTTTCTCAGGTGATTAGCTATTTGGCCTTAATCTGTTTCTTAATTTTAGTTGTAAAAATGTTCAAGGAGTCTGGCGAAGACTGGATCTGGCTAAGACAAGACCCAGTTGTCTGGATCAGATATTGAATTTTTGGGATCCCATCGAAACCTTTGGTCTTGTTGCTGGTGTTGGTGCAATGTCTCATTAAATAAAAAAAATCAGAATAAACAAAACCAAAGATAAAGTGGAACCAGACTAGTTTCGTGAACTAGAAATTTTTATTTCGAACAAAATCCATTTTGGACGCATTCCCCGTGTTCTCGCTGTTTCTGTACGTGGAGTCCGCATGTAGTGACTCCCTCTATTCTCGCCGTTCCCTTCGATTCCGCGAGGAGTCCTCGGGGAACGGCGAGAATACGCCGTAGGATTCGAAAGTGAAACTCCGCGCAGAGATGGGCGAATCCGAATCCGGATTCGAATCCAGGATTCGTCCTTTTGGCCGGATTCAAATCTTCTGCTAGTCAGGCTGGATTCGGATTCCAAACCCGCAACCTTACGAATCCACTCAAATTTCTAGTCTACACCCTTCCAGTTTCCGTTTCCCAAATTTTACACAATGACCCTTTTTGATTCCGACCACCTTTTTGATTCTGAATCCACCATTTCATGCTGAGGATTTGAATCCGGATTCGAGCCCCACCCTAACAAAAATTAAATCATGTACATGGGTTATAATTTAAAAATGAGAGGTGAGAAAAAGCACAGATATCGAAGGTAATCGGATCACGTGATAAATTACTGAGATGGCTGGTGGCCGAGATCAAAAAGGTGGCTTGCCTAAGGTCATTGTGTAAAATTTGGGAAACGGAAACTGGAAGGGTGTAGACTAGAAATTTGAGTGGATTCGTAAGGTTGCGGGTTTGGAATCCGAATCCAGCCTGACTAGCAGAAGATTTGAATCCGACCAAAGGACGAATCCTGGATTCGAATCCGGATTCGGATTCGCCCATCTCTGCGCGGAGTTTCACTTTCGAATCCTACGGCGTATTCTCGCCGTTCCTTGAGGACTCCTCGCGGAATCGAAGGGAACGGCGAGAATAGAGGGAGTCACTCCATGCGGACTCCACGTACAGAAACAGCGAGAACACGGGGAATGCGTCCAAAATGGATTTTGTTCGAAACAAAAATTTCTAGTTCACGAAACTAGTCTGGTTCCACTTTATCTTTGGTTTTGTTTATTCTGATTGTTTTTATTTAATGTGACATTGCACCAACACCAGCAAAAATTGATTCCCCTCCGAATCTGAAAGGGAGTCCATTTTGATGATGGTGATGATAATCGGAGACAAACAAAGACGCGGGGACTCCTCAAGTCCTCGGGGAACGGCGAGAATACACTTCAAGTCTTTTGCAACCATTACGGAAGGATTGGTTTTAAACATTCGAATTAGCGGACATTGTAGGTAATGTCTCCCTGTCGCCCAATTCCTTTCAGTCTCAGAAGAAGCTGGGCGCTTGGGAGTGATGGCGTGCCGAAGCCGAAGGCACCTGTCAATGAAAATATTTCCTTCGGGAATGTATTTACTGCATCATTTGATAAATAAAGGCGTGTTCTCGCCATTCCGCGAGGGCTCGAGACCGTTCCGCGAGTCTCTGCGTTTTTGTTTGTCCCAGGGACTCACTCCCCGTATTCCCCACGGACGGGGAATGCTGCGATTGTCACCACCCAAAAACGACTCCTTTTCATATTCGGAGCGGAATCAGTCTTTGCTGGAACCAAAAGTAAAGTGGATCCAGACAAATTTCGTCAACTGCATATTTTTTTATTTTTTTTTTCGAACAAAATCCGTTTTGGAAGCATTCCCCGTGTTCTCGTTATTTTCCGTACGTGGAGTCCACATGGAGTGACTCCCTCTATTCTCGCCGTTCCCCTTGATTCCCCGAGGAGTCGTCGGAGAACGGCAAGAATATGCCTGAAGAGGTATGTCGTTCACATTGTGTAAATCTCGCGAAAGCGGGAAGGAAAGGAATGCCCAAGATTTGTATCTTGAATTAAGCATGCAAGAACGGGTTAGAACGAAGTATCATTTCTTTACTTACTGTGGAAGTAGGGTGGTCTGAATGTTCGCTCCTGAACGGCCCATCTTGGAGGGAAAATCACAAAATCAGCTATGGCTATCCCGGGCTTTGTCGACGGGCAAGTGAGGACGGTGAATATGGATGGATCCTATGAGAGAGACAGAGCCTATTGATGGGAAAGGGATAAACAAATGTCAACCGAGTCCGCACGTAAAGCTTTCACCTGTCCTATGGTAGCGTGGTGACCTGACACTAATTGGTTGTATTATGCATATAACATAACACTATTCTAGAAGGACCACCTCGCATCAGATAGCACAGTTTTACACTCCTTTTACTGCTTTCTAACTTTTCAAAGAATTAGAAGCCTTCTGTGCAAAGACTACCGTCTTAATTTGTAGCGTCCGCTATATGTTGCCATTCCATTAGATGACGCGAGCACATCATCGCTTATGTTCTGAACTCGGCAGGTTATGCGGTGTAGAAGTTACAGGATATGCTGCCGACAGGACTCGGCTTTCATGTGTGTACAGTGTAGTCATATAGTAATTGTTGGCAGCCATTACGCGCTTGCGTTTATGCATACACGACCCCTTCGGCCCTACCACCACCCATTACTTCAGACAAGCAAGTGTGTGTGAGGGGGGGGGGGGGGTACTTACAGCATGGTCAAACTCAACTGAGTTGATCACCATAAAATTTGCCAAGTCGTATTTGTACGGGGCGTAATTCCCATGCCATGCGACCACATCAAACGGACTGTGTCCTTGCTCGGCGTAGAATAGGCTGCCCTGATACTTAGAAATGACCTTGAAGCTTTCAACATCTCTGTCTTCATACCAGGCTACGGGATAGAGGAAGTCCCGAGGGTTGGCCAAACCGTTCGCTCCTGCAAAGATTAGGGAAGGGTTGTTGTTAGATTCTGTTTCTTAGTTGATCAAGAACGGTTTAAAAAAAAAATCAAATTTATTCAAAGATGAACAAAAAACACTTTTCCGGATCATATTCACAGAGGACCCCGGGGCCAACAATGTGGCCTGATCGCCCAAAGAGACCGAGAGCTCAAAACCCAAAGATCGCCTGCCTGGTCGTGACTAAAAAACGAACCGAAACGAGTTAGATGACTTGTCTATCCGACCTCGCCATAATAACAGTAAGGCGTGCGAAAGGTGAATGCCTTCTGCACTGCGCGAAACTACGTAGCACAATGTCCTGTTGGTTTAGCTGCAACAAGTGGAAACAGGATCGTCTTATCGAACTCGTCTGCCCTATAGTAGCTGTGGTTACGTTACTTTTTGCTCTTACTTGCATCTACCAAGTCTTATTTGCAATCCAGTCCTACTTCCAGCAGCAGTGACTCACTGGCTCTACATTGCCACAAATAGAACAACTAGCAAGGGCGCGTAATGGTCCATATCTAACTTTCTCACAAGGGCCACCATCCGCTGCCACTGCATACGCTTTTACAGAGCACTCTTCTTCCCCCTTTTTTCCAGGTTAATCATTTCCACCGGCGAGGTTGGCGCTGAAGGTCACCGTGTTTTGTCAGATAGAATAAAGTACTTCATAAATTAAAGTTCATCTAGTCTTTTTTCTAACGTCCAGATCATCTTTCTCTGTCCGGAATAGAGCTCGCAATGCATCATGTATTTCTCGTCGTAGCTGCGCGGCATCTAGCGAAAACCGAGGTCACTTATAAGGGGGGAGGTGAAGATCGCCGAGAAATCATCCTATCCGTTTTGTGAATAACTATGAAGAGCAGATCATACCATTCTATTAGGCTGTAAAGTTAGTTCACGAAGAATTCGCAAAGAAAACCAGCAGTTTTCATTGTTGTGTCACCCCAGATGTGGACTGAGACATTTTTCCCAAAAACTGTCATCTGCTTAATTTGCCAGTTTATCAACCATCATAAGAAGAAGAAAGTGTGCAATGAAAAGCTGTCAACATCACCGACCGGAAGTGGATGGATGAGCGAATATAAGTAGCATCAAAATTGCATTGCTTACCGATTGGACCTAAGCTAGGCAACTGGAAGTGCCCGTCATAAACTTCCAGGATGTATCCACGGGACGGTCCATCCACACTGATGCTGAACTTGATTCCTTGCTGTATGACGGCGATCTCGTTTGGAGCAACCTTGAGTTTTCCCATTTCGGTGGTAATGTGCAAGGTTCCTGTCTGAGGTACTGAAAATTGAAAAGATAATTGTTCGCCTCAAGTGCTTTGTCTGCTCTTTTGTTTCCCTTTTGCGAGGGCCCACAGTTTAGATAGCCGCTCGCGATTTCGAGAATCCTGGCAATGTTTTCCCCACAGTTTTGGTAGCATTCTAAGCCTTTTCGGTCCCGATAAATGACTGCTTTGAAACTGAGGTTGCCGCTATGGGTGGATTCAGGGTAGATATCAGCGACATGGACTAGTTTGTACACAAACGGAGCTTTTATATATGCAAAGTCAACATTTCTTTACGGCGAAAAGACTTGTCCTTACCGATCAAGAAATCTCCGTCTGCATTATACAGGCAAGCATCCACCATCGGCGAATTACAAGCATAGACATGGACGGCCAAGCCATTCCGCAATTTTGAGTCACCAGCCCCTGCTAGTGTGTGGAGACCGGAGACGAAGTCTACGTTGCCAGCATCTTCGTTGGGAATGTCGAACGGTTTCCACCTCATCTGGAAGAGATTGGTGTCGTCAACTCTCTCGAGGAGTTCCTTAACCACTTGGGCCTATTTTGTGGATATTGGAGTAGGCTAGTCAACAGCTTAAAGTCGACAGTCGCAGAAACACACAACTAGATTGGAGTACCGCACACCTTATTCCCGACGGCAAGTACCTCGGCAGCATGATTTGGCATGCTTGGAACAGCCTTACCGAAGATGCTGTTCAAATAGTTTCGATCTTGCTTCAAGTGCATCGTAATTTTTAAAGTATTTTTTAGCTGATCAATTCGATTACTCAAGATTTCTCAAAGTTATTAGAGGCGAAAGCCTTTAATTTGCTTTCTATGCTTATTATTATTATTATTGTCATGTGGTGTCAGAGGTCTGCTGTGCTGTGAGTGAGGACTGATAATATTCCTTTCTTATTAAACCACCAATCTCGAGTGGAAACCTTTGGTCTTCTTCCTTAAATTACCTTACCTTAAATCGCATTGACCAGCGACAAAGGTGCCAACGCTCCTGTAGGGTCGCTGTTGGTGGGATGTTCTTCATTACTTTGGTTTGTGGTTTTAAGTTAATTTTAAGACTTCTTCGTCTATCAAGTTGTAGGGATTGCTTAAGGCGAGTCCAATCGGTAAATTTAGCGGTTTCATAGTCAATTGCTGATGAAAAAAAACAGCGTCGGTAAAAACGGCCAGCTAAAAACGGCTAGTCGGAAAAATACCTGGGTCCGCCCCAAACATTTTGGCCAGCAACGCCTATGGGTGAGCCATGTAACTTTGTCAAGGAAACTTTAGATATTTGTGGAGGTACCTGGTTCGGGTTGGGGGGGTTCTTGTCCCATGAGTGAGTCAGTTTCGGTGCCCCTTTGAATTTCCGGAATGGTTTGTGAAGGACTGAAGGCCGAATCCGGTAGAACCACGTTCGTTGATTGTGTTCGCGCGGAGCTGGAAGGAGAGAATGGATGTTTTAACAGAAAGCCTGAAAATTGCACAGAGGGAAACATGAGAGTTCTCATTGTCCGTGGTGCCGGGAAGGATGCGCCTACCTTCCGACTAAATTAAAGTCTAACCGAAAAGGGCTGGGATAGGACAGTCTAGTTACACATCACTTATTCACTTAAACTGGCTTGAAGACCCGCTGAAAATGTGTTACGTCGTTGTTCCGCTATTCACGAGTAATCGATTTTCAAATAGCAGAATTTCCGTTTGATTTGTGGTACCTGTATGCTCTTGTATTTTTGTTGTATGCCTTACGAAAAAGATTTATGGATTTTTTTTTTGTTCAGGCACTAAGTAATCTTCACCAATCTCACCACTGCCCACTGAAAAGCCGCGTTTGTGTTGAGCTTAAAATTTTCCCTGTCTTAGTAGAATTTACGCAGTGGGGACGGTCGCAGATATTCTGAACGTCATAACTAGAGCAGATCATGGCAAATAAAAAAATGTCTTTGCAGACTCCAAATAATTCAGTGTATTCAGTTAAATGACACAAAAATAAGTTGGCTTTTCAGTTAAACTTTAAAGTATGATGAACAGAACGGAATGTCAATAATAACAGTGTCCTATAGTATATTTACTAATGACCGCATGTCCCATTAACGAGGACGTGGAAAACGCACCTGTGAAAGCTGTACCGGAAAGCTGCTCGGCATACAGCCCGTAGGGACACTTCTGAGGTGTATTCTGACCTTTAGGAAGGGACCCAGGGCATTTCGGATCTTCAGTGGCGAACTCGTTACCGAAACCGGTCTGATACTGGAACAGAACAGCGAAAATTAATCAGGCTGGAAACCCATCCGATCGACCTCGACTTTTTGGCGGAAAACGAAGGTATGCACAGCCGACTATATATATATATATATATATATTTTCTTTGTAACATAAGGTGATAGCAGAGTAAAGAGAACAACCAAAATCAACGCAGGATACATAACACTGTAAAGAAAATTTAGACATAGTTTCTAACTGGGCCTGAAAAATCCATGAAAAATATCATGTACTCGATGACCAGGATGACGAGATGTACATAGCAGTGACGCTGACGTTTTCTCTAGTGAGCGAATGGCATCTTGGACGCCGAACTTCCCAACTAATTTGTGGTTGCGGCAGTGAAGGTACATAAAAAATGTACAATGATTATAATAACACTCCCGCCTTAGTAACTAGAACGCGTATCACTATCGCGGGTTTTCGCGGCCATAAGTCGATTCAGCGTCGAGTTTCCTTGAGTAAATACGTTTTAAAATATTTAAACACAAATAATTCGAAAAAAGATCCCCAGCGGAGCCAGGTCGTGTAACGATTCCTATATTAAATGAAAGTGAAAAAATTAGGCGTTTACATTGTCCTAACATGATGTGTCCCGTGTGTTTAAGCTCAATGCAGTATCGATGTATGGCTCCAAATGCGGCCATAAACCACGCTAGTACTGTCGTCCGAGTTAGTTCTCTCCAGTGATTTTTGGGATCCCAAAACGTAAGTGGAGGGATACCTATGACATCGAAAAAGTTGTCTGTCTGTGCGCTCTATAACTCTCGAAGGGAATGAGATATTTTGATGAAACTTGGTGTGAGCATTGTTTAGGTCAAGGGTAAGGTCAAGTTCGTAGATGGGCTCTGTAGTCCTACATTTAGGGATGGGGGTTCAGATTAAGGGACAAACAAAATATTTTTAAACAGCTAATGTGATAGTCGATTATGGTGTAAGAAGGCATGCTGAGCACGATAGTGAAAACCATTTTCTCGCCGGACAGACATTTTCTCAGGGTTGTAAATGGAGCCGTGACACTGACTATGCCCGTTAATTCTTTGTCTCTATTCGGGTTGTCTCATTTTGGTCGCTAAATCCTTATTCTCACATATATTTGTTTCCTAGCCGGAATCGCAATAGTCTTTCTTATTCCCGTGCAAATTTTTTAGCACAATGTTTAGTTAGTCCTTATCAGGATGGAACGCGCAAGATTTGGGAATCTAGAATCCAATGATGTCATAGGTGGTTAGCGAGGTTCATTAAATAAAACTATAGCCTCTTCTCCTATATACAGTATATACAGTAATAATAACAATCATAATAATACAAAGCAACAGGAAAAAAAAAAAAAAAAAAAAAAAAGGCTTTCGCCTCTGAAGAACTCTGAGATTGCCAACTGAATTACAGACATTTGAGATTCATCCCTGACACAGTCCCGATTAAGTCATTTTTTTGCTTGGGTTAATCAGCGAATCATATTTGAATAAAAGCTAAAGGCCAAGTAGGCCTACAGCTGAAAATCACACAAAAATGTCCTATTCACTTTAGCAATTACGCCTTGTCTCACTTTGCTGCCCCGAGTTCACTTCTCGAGACGGCTCTTGGAAAGGGGAAGTTAGCTAAAGATGGTCGGGTACTATCTTTACAAAAAGTTACTTCGAAGGAACGCTCTTCCTTGTGCTCCCCGTAACTTTTTGACAAGCTGGAACGGTGAAAGTGATTGAAAAGTAACTATTTAGTCACTTTCGGGCCGAGCTGGAACTAACCCTCGGTTAGCTAGTAAGTTCGAAGTTTGCCTGCAAGGTGGATGAAACGACGACCCGGCAAAGATCACCGGAGTCCGGAGGCGACAGAATACTACTTAGGCAAACGGTGAGCTTCGATGATGTTTGAAAAGGAAATTAAGCAACCGGCCGACAAAAGTTCGATCAAAGACCTAACCATTACAACTTTGATAATCACAAGAATACTTGAAAAATCACGGGACATTGTTTTGGTCGTTGGAAATAGGGCCATAGGGCCGGTCGCAGTACGTAGCGTTATGTCCAAGACTCATGTATCCTAACATGATTACCAGACAGTCACTTGGGCTGTCTGTACCGCGCTTCTGACTGAACCCTTGGTGTCAACCACAAACGCTGACAGTAACTAGATAGAAATTGTTAACCCCTCAAAACTTTTGAAATGTAATATCCAAATAACATTTTCTTCAAAAGACTGATGACACAAGAAAAGGAACGGACACAACAATCAGGGGAGTAGAGCAGGTACCATCATCATCAGTACTCTGGGTACGGCGGTCCTTTTTGCCCATACCAAGTCGATCGCATCAGTAATATCTATAGATACTGCTATAACACAAGGGACCCATTTCTTCACTTTAAGAAACGAATACAACTTAAGAAGTCGTAGGATTATAAAAGTCGAGGTAAAAATAACTAAGCTTAGGAAAGATCATGTCTCATAATGACTTGCCTTTAGCTCATCCGCCATCGTGAACTAGACAGGTACGACTGGCGTGTTTGGCATCAAAAGCGAAATGTTAATTTCTGATAAACTGGTTATTACGTCGCACAGCAACCTGCCCCCAAGTTGTCGGATATAATTGGTCGACTTTGGGACATAACCAAATAATACATGCTTTCATAGTGATACAAAAATTGTAGTTGTCATACATTCCTAGGTTGATTAAAGGATGTACACAAACAGGAACTTCTTGATCTCGTTCTTGATCCCAATCAAATCTTCAGCTCAGTCCACTATCCGTTGTGGATGTGGTCATCATCACGCGATGCAAGGTTTGAGGTATCATATAGTCTTGTCCTCAATAGCAACCCATTTCGATAAAGACATAAAACAAAAAAAGAAAGAAGACATCCAAAATTTTAGCAAGCAGGAACGGTTTACTAAGGCGTATTTTCGCCATTCCAATCTAAGGGAACGGCGAGAATAGAGGGAGTCACTTCACGCGTACGGAAAACAACGAGAACAGGGGTAATGCTTCCTAATGGATTTCGTTCGAAAATAAAAAAATTTGCACTTGACGAAATTAGTCTGGAGCCTCTTTTAGTCTGGAGCAACTCCACCTCAAGTGGAGTTCTCGGGTATTTGTGATACCAATGGTGGGAATCTAGTAATCGTTCGAAATGAGTGACAATCGACGACGAAGGCGTTAAAGCGAGGCTTCACCTTCCAGATTTTTCTTCCGGATTCCAGACAGCCGTTTTCGTCGAGACGGATCTGGAAGGTGAAGCCAGGCCAAAAACGTCTGGAAGTCCGGGGTGTTGGACACCCCAGATTCCGGATGTCTGGAAGGTACCATAGAGGCAATCCATTCGAGAGACAGAACCAATATGCAAATGTAGGCAGGAAAGGGAAAGTGATTGACAGTTGTGACTGGGATGCAAGAGATATATCAAATGCGAAGGGGATGTCTAAGAAATGTTGAAGAATAGCAAAATTGGATGTCATCATTATCATGAAAATCTGGAAGGGTTGGCTTGACTATGCCGAAGCCCCGGACGTCTAGTAGTCTGGAAGGTGAAGCCTGGCTTTTAGAGAAAATTAACAACTGTAAGAATTGAACGTACTTACGATTTTTTTCATAAGGCTTATTCTCGCCGTTCCCCGAGGACTCCTCCGGGAATCAAAGGGAACGGCGAGAATAGAGGGAGTCACTCCATGCGGACTCCGCGGACAGAAACAGCGACAACACGGGGAATGCTTCCAGCATGGATTTTGTTCGAAAAATAGATATGCAGTTGACGAAATTAGTCTGGAGCCACTTTATTTTTGGTTTTGTTTATTCTGATTATTTGTAATTAATTTTACATTGCACCACCACTAGCAAAATTGATTGCCCTCCGAATCTGAAAGGGAGTCCTTTTTTATGATGGTGATGATAATCAAGAGCATTCCCCGTCCGCGGGGACTCGCTAGAATACGGAGAGTGAGTCCCCGGGACAGACAAAAACGCGGGGACTCCTCAAGTGGAGTCCGCGTCGCGGGGACTCCTCAAGTGGAGTCCGCGTGGAACGGCGAGAGTACGCCTATAATAATGTGACACTTTAGTGGAAAGAGAAGTTACTTGTGTCAGGAAAGATACATTAAAATTGGTTCGAAGCAGACACAACAGGTTTTGAGACGGTCGAATTTAGAGCTCTATTAGTGTCGCTCTAGTCTATAGGAGTCGTGATAAACGACAGTCGAAATTTCATGAGCCTAACTCACGGGAATAATGAATGTGCCTATTAGTCGGTATTTCAAACGTCAGTATCACGCCGACATGAAATACTAAGGCTAGGACGGATTTCTATTCTAGTCGTCCGTTAAGACGTTACACGGTCAGTTCTTCAGAGTTTTCGATTCACGTGAATCGTGATGCAGCTGTTCTTCCTGCTCTGTTCTATATGAACGTTGACGATACAAATATTAATCCTAAAACAAACCAGTCGAGAATGAGTTAAGCCAAGACAATTTCTAATCCTACGCGTCATCCTTTAGGCTACGTTATTTAAAAAAATAGCTTTTATGGGGCGGACATCTCCGCCGGATTTTCTGCAAATTCGTCATACTGCTGCGAACAGACGAACAGGGTTTTTCCATCGGATTTTACACCTTCATAAATTAAAAATTTTTATAAAATTTCATTCATGGAGTATGACGAAAATCATGGAAGGAATTTCAGTTTGACTCTATGAGCGTGTTCCACCCTACTTACCGTAGTTACTACGCAAAGCGACTCGAATTCTGGCTTTTTGCCGTCAAGGCTGGAACGATTTTTCTATTTTCCAGCAGGATCTCACGCCAGGGGTGAAGTGAATCCGACCAATCACGTTACAGAGATGCGTAGTTACTGCGCTCCCGAGCATGGTAAGCAAATAGTAACTATTAGCAAGCTATTAGTTACTATTCCGACAAGGTTGGAACAGTCAGCGTAGTAACTTTTCGTGAGGATGGAACGGAAATCGTAACTAATAGTCTATTGTTAGAAGGGTGGAAGGGTTTCCCAGCCGGATTTTGTGCAATTTCGTAGAAAATTATCTCGTAGAAAGATATTCCTTGAACCTCACCATCATCAACAGCAGGAGATTCGAAAGCAGCCAGACATGATGGTTATTTGACTTAGCAGATTATGACCGACAGTGTTGGTAGCAAGAGTGATAATTCAGGTCTTGCTGGATTTTCTGGAAAAGGCAAAATGGAAGTCGTGTTTCTGATAGATATGAACCTGTCTGAACCAGCAGGAGGAAGACACCGCAAAAAAGCTTATGATGAAATCAGACTTGCCTGTTCTTTAGCAAGTGCTAATTGCACTCATATACAGGTGTGTGAAGCAAAATTTTTCATTTTATTAAAATTTAGAAGTAGTGCTTATCACTCTCTTGTCTGTAATAATAGTGTGAACACACAATCAGGATTTCCCGGACTGATTTCCTGCTGTTTCATCATCAGGTTGACAAAATTTCAACTATTCCATGTGAAAGTGATCATGGTGCTAAAAATCTGGGCCAAAATTCAAGTCTGGGAGCTCACAATCATTTTCACGCTATAAGTCCTTTTTCAGTTTTCCAAGTGTGTGGAACTTTTCTGTGTGGCATACAGTGCTGCTACAAAGGAACACAAAGGAAGGCTACTGTTACATGAATAGTTCTCTGATTTTTGACCACTTTAGTTTTTATTTGCCCCTGAAAAGTCAAATAGAAAGGATAAATTTGGAACTTAATATCAGCTAAGAGATAAGCCTAGGTGTTTCACCTTTTTTTTGACTTAGGGTCTTTAAATGAATAAAATTGTTAATAGATCAAAATAAAATCCTTTGGCGTGGCATGACTTCTTATTTCTCTATAATATCCTTTTTCTTCTGTTGTGATATTAGAGTGAAGCTCCAAAATCAACCAATCACAGTTCATCTACAGGATGTACCTGACCTCGTTTTTTACACTACCTCGATTTTTGTCACAAAAGTGTTCAAATGAAATGTACATGCTGTCCTGACAGTCAAGAGGCAAAATATGAATTTTTCGACTTGTGAACGAACTCGTGTTTCCCACAAGTTCGTTTTTCGAACTTGAGCGGTTTTGAGCCTGAAGAGGACCGTTGCCAAGAAGGGCCGAAGTATAGCTCCAATAAAATTAATCTGATGTATCCATTTTGCACTATCAAATATGATTCGCCGTCAGCTTGGGCTGAAGGAATATTTATCCAGACACTTGGGGTGGTGGTGGAGGGGAGTTTCCCAGAATTTCGG
This sequence comes from Branchinecta lynchi, assembly GCA_023053575.1. Taxonomy (NCBI): domain Eukaryota; kingdom Metazoa; phylum Arthropoda; class Branchiopoda; order Anostraca; family Branchinectidae; genus Branchinecta; species Branchinecta lynchi. The sequence continues at coordinate 19,261,382 of JAKZAP010000002.1, forward strand.
TGATGTCAGTTTTGGGGATTTTCGTGACTAAACTTGGGAGGCTTATCAGGGATACAATCATACTGACTTGTAAATACATAATTACTCGGTCCGATAGTCATGGGGGGAGTACAGGGAGGGGAAATGTGAGATATTGGGTAACTTTGGAATGGGTGATACGATCTGAGTGAAATTTAATAATTGAACTGAGGACTTGTCTCTGGTGATCCTTTTCATGTCCGGACAGGATCCGACAACAATTTTTGGGGTGACAGGAAAATATGTCACCAGATTATACTGAAGAGATCGGGATTGAACTTTATGGGAATAAAAAACAGACTCTCTGGATAAATCCTTTACAGAACTGGAATGGCTCCGGCGTCTGTGGGGTAGTGTGGGGGGGGGGGGGGTCCAGAATTCTGGTGATCACGAGTTAAGATACTTCCAGATGTGCTAGGTCGATGCAGCTTGGCTGGAATATTAGAGATTTGACAAGATTGGCCTAGAAATGGACACTTTCCAAATCTGACTATTCCTTAAGAAAACCATAATCATTTCTGCCTCCAGACAGAGCCTTTACCTACTACATACAGCTACCAGTGCCATATGAGCTTACAGCTCTTTTTTTCTTCATATTACTGTTTGCAGACTATGCAAAAATGTTCTCTAGGTTTGAATTTGTTCATATTCTTCTGAGTCATGCAGAGCTAGACTACCTCTGAAGTAAAATAGTTCCACTGTGTCCTGGCTAGCAAGGCTGCTGCCAGGGTCCTAGAAAATGTCTCATAGATGTGCCCAATACTTTAATTGGTTTATATTTTATAACCTGCTATCTATAAAAGTCTTTTATGAAAGAAATAGCAAAATAGGCTACACCAAAAATTTTCACAGAAAGTGTATTAAAACAAAGTCTGTACAACAAGAAACCGAAACAGGGTTCTCTTAAAATATTAATTTTATTAATCTCCCAGACTGACACGAAAATCTCGTTTTTTTCTATTTTTGTGTGCAAAAAATGTTTAGCATGATTTTTTAATGCTACTCTGGTCAACATGAAGTGGGAGGGACAAGTATATGGTGAGTTCCAGATTTGTATGGCACTTGAGCGGAGCTGCAAGAAAAGTGATATACTGATCACTTTTCGTTCAGTCGGTTGAATGTTCTCAAGGTAGGGTACTTCCAGAAGGGCTAGGAGAATGAAACTTGGCAGGCGTATCAGGGACCCGACCAAACTAATTTGGAAACAGTCACTTCCCCGATCCGACCACCGTGGGGGGAGTGGATGGAAGGGGAATCGGAATCTTGAGGAATTTATAACTTTGAATCGGGGAGTCGGATCTGAATGAAACTCGATATTTGAAAAGACCTCATGTCTCAGATGTCACACTTCAAGTCCAAGCTGGATCCGGTGACTTTGGGGGGAGTTGAGGGAGAAACCGGAAACCGTCTGACATGTTCAGAGTGGATGGATCGAGATGAAGCTTGGTTGGAAGAACAAGCACAAGCCCTAGATACATAGTTGACAAGACCAGATCGGATCCGAGCATTGTGGGGGGGGGGGTTGGAGGGAGGAATCCGAAATTCCGGTGATCCCGACTTAAGATGCTTACACATATGCTAGGACGATGAAACTTGGCAGGCGTATTAAGGACCCAATAGAACTAACTTGGAAATAGTCACTTTCCTGATCCGACCACTGTGGGGGAGTGGACCGGAGGGGTAATTAGGAGCATTGACGTATTATACAACTTTTGAACGGGGAATCGGATCTTCATGAAACTTGATATTTGGAAAGACCCTCGTGTCTCAGATTTCACACTTCAAGTTCGGAATGGATCCTATGAATTTTGGGCGGAGGGGGGGGGGGGAGATCGTGTGACATGTTCAGAGTGGGTGGATAGGGATGAAACTTGGTGTGAAGAACAAGCACAAACGATAGATACATAGTTGACAAGACCGAAAATTGGTTGGAGTTGAAGCTGTTGCTGTGATTTCATTCTGGACACGGCTGCTCTTTTTGCTGTTCGATTGGGTCGTCGAAAGGGTAGAGATTCTTCTGCAAAGGGACCCTTGCCAAGAAGGGCCGAAATATGGCTCTAATAAAAATGTAGCTGACTTATCCGTTTTGCACCGTCAAATAATTCCAGTGATCCCGACCCAAGATGCTTACACATGTGCTAGGACGATAAAACTTAGCAGTCATATTAGGGTCCCTACTAAACTAACTTTGGAAATAGTCACTTCCCCAGTCTGACCACCGTGGAGGGGGGGGGGGGGAGTCCGGAATATTGACGTATTTGAAGTTTTGAACGGGAATCGGATCTTAATGAAACTTGATATTTGGAAAGACCTCGTGTCTAAGATGTCACACTTCAAGTCCGGAATAGTTCCGGTGACGTTGGGGGGAGTTGGAGGGGGGAACCGGAAATCGTGTGACATGTTCAGAGTGGATGGATCGGGATGAAACTTGGTTGGAATAACAAGCACAAGTCCCCGATACGTAGTGTACAAGACCAGATCGGATCCGAGCACCGTGGGTGGAGTTGGAGGGAGGGTTCCGGAATTCCGGTGATCCCGACTTAAGATGCTTACACATGTGCTAGGACGCTGAAACATGGCAGGCTACTCCATAATTTTAACTGAAGAACATTCGTTTCTCCGATTTGACTATCGTGGGGGGAGTGGAGGGAGGGGGAATCTGGAATCTTGAGGTATTTCCAACTTTTGAATGGGAATCGGTTCTTAATGAAAATTGATATTCGGAAAGAACTCAAGTCTCAGATGTCCATTTCAATTGCGGACACGAGACACAATCTGATTAATGTGGGAGAGTCGGGGGGGGGGGGGGGGAATTTCGTGTCACGCTTAGAATTTAACGATATGTACTACACTTGGTGGGAAGAACAAGCATAAGCCCTTAATACATCATTGACAGAACGGGACCGGATTCGGTCACTCTGGGGGAGTTCGAGGGGGGGGGGGACACCTGAAAAGGACACCTGAATGAAGAGTACCAAGTATCATCCGTATCTGCAAGACTTCCGTTCACATTGCCTGCATAAATCCCGATCCAAATACGAAATAGCGTTTCCAAGCTAGGATTTTTGCTCCATTTTCCATCTGTCCTTGTTTCAGTACTGAACAATTTTAGAAATGAACAAATGTCTCCAATCAGCCCTTCTTCTGGAATATTTTTTAACCAATTAAGCCCAAACAGATAACTAGAAGAAATTCCAATACGATCCGGCCAGCGCTGTACAAGATTTGAATGAATCACACTTTTTGTCTTGGAGTCTGCATGTGCAAATCTCCAGAAAGGAACATCCTTATTATGAAAAGGTGACGCTCAGGAGAAGAATGCTCTCAGTGGCCATGTCTGTAAATGCATTCTCCATGGTGTGTTCAAGTATGGTTTCATTGTTCAGGTGTCCTTTAACTGAAAAGTTAAATAAAATACTTTGACCAAACCATATATATTCATGATCCTAATAGGCCCAGGGTCATTTTTGCCTCAAGAGTATGGATTACAGATGAATTTCTACTGCCCTTAGAATTTCTAACGCCCTTAAAGTGCGCATAATCACAGCCAAGTGCAAAAAAAAAAGAGAAAAATTTACCAAACAATATATTCTCGTGATTTCCAAGGGTCCATCGTCATTCTTATCTCAAGGGTTTTGCTTACAAATGATCACAACAAATCCACGAATTGGCGACTTCCTATTTTACTTCTTTTACCAAGCCTTGCAAGTGCCATATGAGCTTCCAGCTCATGTTCAGTGTAAGCTACCAGGCTCAGATAACTTAGACCTTGGCATGTGTGAGCAGCTGACAATATATGCCTGAATTTTTTATTGGCAGTGTTACGTTTTGAAAATAATGAACATTTGGCATAGCCTATATGCCGATCTTTGGTTAGAGGATGCCAAAGAAATAAACAAATCTCACACATATCTTCAGTATTTTATTGTGTTTGGGTATACCCGGTATTTTGCATAGCCTATCCAGTATCAGTCTTAGGCCTATTGTGTTTTTTCTTCTTGTTGTTGTGTACAATTATATTATTAGCCTACAGTACTTTCCATTTCAGTTTGAGAAACTTGACTATGGAGAAGCATCTGTTCTGGAATCGTTCTATAATGCAGATGTTTCGATTGTGGATCTGTCGGTCCAGGTTCAACAGAGAGCTTTGTTTTATCATCTTGGTATCAGAGAAAGCTTCAAGATGACCCAAAATATCCTTGTGTACAATCACAGAAACCTGGAGCTTACTAACTCATTGAAGGTATGGTATATGCCATTTTAGTTTTTTACCGTTGTCAATTAAATTGCACCTTACCTTACTACAGATGAGTTGCTTCTGTGGTTTCATAGCTTTCAAGCCTTTTCTGATTGTAAGCCTCTCCTAATCCAAGAAAGTCATGTCAACTGCATGTTGGTCTACTAATTTGATAAATTTCACCATCCTTCTGGGTTTCTATCGCAGTAAAATGTTGCTTAAATCAGTACAGTTTGGTTGCCTAACATTGTCTCCAACTCTGGGTGAAATGATGGGTTGCTTGCTTGGCCCTTTTGGTCTACAGGGCTGACCGCATACTCGCGTCACACTTATTTAAAGTAACACTGCATTTTTACTGCTGGTTTGTGGCGTGCTGCACTTACCTGTTTGCGAGTGCTAATATCAAGAATAAATAAGGGAAGAATTGAGAACTCACATAACCTTGATGTCAGCATCCTGAATATCTTTTGGTCCGATATTATTTACCGAGGTTGGAGCCTGGGTGGAGCTTCGCGTGTTGCCTCTTGCAGTATTAAGTGTTACCTCCAAGGAAAAGTGATGAAGCAGTCAGAAAAGGCGGGAAATTCAAACTGTGCGGATTCTGAGGATACTACAAATGGAAACGACTTTTCAATCTCGGGTCAGATTTGCAATATGAAGCTTAGGTTATCACGACCCTTCACAAAGACGGTGAAGCCCAAGGGATTGCGGCGTTTGATGACTCAGGGGAGCAATTAAGCAACACTGAAACATAGACCTAACAGGCATGCATTTCAATCAGATTCAATAGGATCGGTGGGATCAATGTAATTTAATTTTGGTCTTCTCAGGACTGTAAAGAATCGCATCTAGAACAGGTATTAAACTTGGACAATTTAAGGTATTTAGTTGTCGAAATGTACTCAATGAGTTATTATGTTTTGTTTTTAAGTTGTACTATCTGCTCAAAATTTAGATCATATCACTTTCTCGTGTAGTTGCGAAACACAGTAGGCTGTAAACTATTTCCTAATTTTAAATTAAAGATTGCTGATTGTAAGACATCTTTTAAGACGTCTCAATTTGTGGAAAGGACTTATTATTCTTGGTCAAAAATGTGTATCATTATCTTGGATAGTTGCACTTTACATCTGGCTAAATTTGTCGTTGTCTATGCTAATAACAGACCGCTTTTTCATCATCGTTTTTTTACATTATCATGTTTTTGCATCATTCAAATTCGAATTTTGGGCATAGCTGACTAACTATACCCAAAGAGTTGTTATGTTTTGTTTTAAGTTCATATTTAGTTCATAGCATTTCTCGGATAGGTAACAGTTGATAAAACAGTTGGGTTGAAGTATTTCCTAATTTTAAATTAATGACTTATTATGGAAATTGACAACTATACTATATCATTCAAAACGTCTACATTTGAGATACAACTTATTATTGTTGGTCCAAATGTATATCGTTATCTCGGGTAGTTGGCTAAATGTTTCATTATCTATCCTATTAAAACACTTTTCTTTCATCACCATGAACCTGCCAGCCATGGAGATTACATGAATATTTTTGTGTGAAAATAAGAAGAAGTAAATCTTACTTCCCACTTCTCCAGAGACGGATATTCTACCTGACTTTCTAAGCCTAGAGTAAAAACATTTGGACATTTTTTGTGTGAAAAAAAGAAGAAGTAAATCTTACTTCCCACTTCTCCAGAGACGGATATTCTACCTGACTTTCTAAGCCTAGAGTAAAAACATTTGGTCCCTTCCTTCTATAAACTTGTAGTATTCAGTCCAAATCGGTCCTTTTCTGCCTGATTGAACATCACTTTTATCATCTCACTGTACTTTAGCCCCTTATCTTCTTTTAAACTAGTGGTAGCTGCGATTTAATTGTAGAGCATACGGCAAAATGTCGGCCTTTTTCTGTATAATTTGAATTCGGCGCACTTTCTTGACACGGAGAACGGCGATCAGAAGAACCAGCGCCAATAATTACTCTGTGGTCGGGACAGGCGCCGAGTAGGCTCCACCCGCGATACCTGAGAATCGGGCAGAAAGACACGTCGGATGATTCACGTCTTCTCAATTCTTCCCTTATTTATTCTTGCTAATATAATGCTTTGCTTTGCTTATTGTGCGTTTTCTGTTATGGATGCTTGGGTCTGAATAAAAGATTTATTCCGAATTTTGTAGCACAGTAAAAGAAAGAGACTATGTTCACTCTTTGGTTAAACTCGTCAACTCTGGATGGAATAATAGACCAGCGGTTTGTAGGCCATTCAAGTGTCATCTTTTATGTTTCAAGAGTCAGGACTGTCTCCTAAACGACACTTCGTGCTTATAATAGTAATTCATTCGGTTTCAGTAGTATTTCCATCCATTCTCGTTCCCGAGATTCTTCATTTCAAAAGTCTATCCTATCTCCTCTATTAGCAATATACTCATTATCACGCCTGCCACGTTTGTTATCTTTCCGTGACGTATTGTGCGCCCGATCATTGCCTCCAACTAGATTATTCGTCCGGAGATCGGTTATGCAAATTTTCATCCAAGAAGGGACATAGGTTGCTTTCCCCCAACTTAACAATTGTTAACAATCGTTAACTTTACTTCGGGCAGGGCTAACTGCAGCTTTAACAATCGTTAACTTTTCCCAGTTCTACGATTGTTAACTACTTTGTAACGATGCTCACCGACCATCGTTACAAAATAGTTAACAAACGTTAAGCTCTGGAATGGAAATTGTAGGTGGGCGGAGCTTAAACTTCGAAATCAGAAACGTGGAACATGGAACGCAACAATTTAACAAATTTTAACAATTCGTTAATGATCGTTGAGTTCGGGAACGCAACCATAGAAAGTGGCTAAACACAGCCGAAGCCGTGTGTAATTCTCTGTAACCATACTCTAGTTGTAAAGTGGTAACTATTCTAGAACATAGAGCCAAAACATAGTGTAGTGCGAGGTCTTCTTAAAAAGAGAACTTAGCCTACTGTTTTTCGAAAACCTAATACCATATTTCAAGTTCTGTATCTTCATCCTTTTATTGAAACAGAAGAGATTTTTTGGGTATGCTTAGTTAAAGGCACAGCAAACTTGACTACGCAACTTTCGGCCATCAAACCGACCTGGGGGGCTTAGATAAAGATAAAGGGACTTATTGTCGACAGGACCTCCCCTTCTTCCTACTTAGTGTTCCCAAAGCTAGCTGGCAGGCCCTTGCCGCTTATGCACTGTAATTATGCACTTATGCACTGTAAAAGTTCGCCTTTGGCCGTGTTTCGGCCATAGTATCGGGATAATAGTCAAGAGGTCGTGCGTTCGATTCCTACTCCCGGCACACAATCCTTTTGCTTTTTATTGCACTTGCCTTCCGGCCAAGTGCCATATACCGATCACTTTTCCGTCGGTCGGTCGGTCCGGTGATCGCGAGTTAGGGTACTTCCAGATGTGCTAGGATGATGAAACTTGGCAGGCGTGCCAGGGACCCGACCAAACTTACTTGGAAATAGTCACTTCCCCGATCTGACCATCTTGGAGGGAGTGGAGGGAGTGCGTAACTTTCGAACGGGTGATCGGATCTGAATGAAACTTGATATGTGGGAAGAAAACATGCCAAGCATATCCCATTTTACGTCCGAACCGGATCCGACATCTGTGGGTCGAGTTGGAGGGGGGAAATATCGTGACACGCTTAGAGTGGAGGGATCGGGATGAAACTTGGTGGCAAGAACAAGCACATATCCTTGATACATCGTTGACATAACTGGATGGATCCGGGCACTGTGGGGGGGGGGGGAATAGGCTGGATCCCGGAATTCCGGTTATCACGGGTTAAGGTACTTCCAGATGTGCTAAGATGATGAAACTTGGCAGGCATACCAGGGACCCGACCAAACTGAATTGGAAATAGTCAATTTCCGATTTGACCATCGTGGGGGAGTGGAGTGAGGGGGAATCCGGAATATTGAGGCATGCGTAACTTTCGAACGGGTGATCGGATCTGAATGAAACTTGGTATGGGGGAAGAACACATGACTCACATGTCCCGTTGTACTTCCGGATGGGACCGGCCAGCTGGGGGGGGGGACTTAGAGTGCGGTACCGGAGTGACGCGCTTAGAGTGGAATGATCTGGATGAAACTTAGCGGGAAGAACAGCACATATCCTTGATACATTGTTGACATAACCGGATCGGATCCGAGCACTTTGAGGGGGGGGGGGGGGGTGGAGGCTGGGTCCCGAATTTCGGGTTATCATGGGTTAGGGTATTTCCAGATGTGCTAGGACGATGGAACTTGGCCGACTTATAAGGGACCCGACAAGGTTGACTTAAGAAAAGTCATTTCCCCGATCCGACCATCGGGAGGGGGGGGGGGCAGAGGGATGGAAAATCTGGGATCTTGAGGCAAGCATAACTTTCGAACGGGACATCAGACACAAACAAAACTTGACAGTTGGAAAGAGCTCGTGTCGCGGATTTACCATTTCGTGTCAGGGCTGGATCGGATAACTTCGGGGGGGGGGGGGGGGAGAGAATTGGATTGGGATGGAAAATCTCGGAACAAGCTTAGAGTGTCAGCTCTTGTTTTTCTACTAACTCAAAAGTCGAACTCTCGGAAACTGCCCGGAAACTGCAATGGTCGTAACGAGAATTTTTCTTACTCTCAATATCGACTCAGGGTACATTCTTGATATGTCAGCTAGCTCCCCGAGTCAAGTTTTCTGTTCCTTTAAAGCGAGGCTTCACCTTCCAGATTCTCAGATGTCCGGGTCTTTCGCCTAGTCAAGCCAACCTTTCCAGGTTTTCATGATAATGATGACAGCTAATTTTGCCATTCTTCAGCAATCCCGAGATGTCCCCTTCGCATTTCATATATATCTTGCATCACAACCACAACTGTCAATCATTTTCCCTTTTCTTCCTACATTTTGAACCGATTGCCTCTATGGCACTCCAGACATCCGGAATCTGGAGTGTCCTACACCCCGGACTTCCAGCTGTTTTTGGCCTAGCTGGCTTCACCTTCCTGATCCGTCTCGACGAAAACGGCTGTCTGGAATCCGAAAGAAAAATCTGTAAGGTGAAGCATGTCTTTTAGAGTTTCTGAGAAGTACTGCTTCTGCACACTCAGCCTTCTGGATCCGTTTTTTTTGTGCCTTACAGCTTATCCACCCTCTTAAAATTCTGCTATATCTTATTTTTATTGAAGTTTTCTTATATATTTTAAAATATTTTGTCTTGAAATTCTCGTGCTGATATTAGTGTTTGTTCTGATTGTTAATCATCTTGTCTCAAAATTATCATGCTGATGAACCTAGTTTTTTTTTTTGGTAACAACGATAACTACATATTCCAAACATAAGCACACATAAAACATACCAGAGCGAAAAAGATACAACCTCCCCTGTTGTCGCGAGCGTAGTGGGCGGCGCTACGAGTAAGGCCCGTTATGCATGTAAAGCATAAGTTTGGGCGTTACTACCTAGTGTTATGTTGAACTGTTTCAGACTCGACGTGTTTTTATTAAAGGACACCTGAATGAAGAGTACCAATTATCATCCCTATCTGTATGACTTCCGTTAACATTGCCTGCAGAAAACCCAATCCAAATACGAAATAGTGTTTCCAAGCTATGATTTTTGCTCCATTTTGTATCTGTCCTTATTTCAGTATCGAACAATTTTAGAAATGAACAAATGTCTCCAATCAACCTTTCTTCTGGAATATTGTTTAACCAGTTAAGCCCAAACGTATATCTAGAAGAAATTCCAATACGATCCGACCACGCTGTACAAGATTTGAATGAATTGCGCTGTTTGTCTTGGGAGTCTGCATGTGCAAACCTCCGGAAACAAACATCCCTATTTTGAAAACATCATGCTCAGGAGAAGAATGCTCTCCGTGGCCATGTCTGTAAATGCATTCTCCATGATTTATGGTTTCATTGTTCAGGTGTAATTTAAAGCTATTTAGGGTGTACTTTTTTTTTCGATACAGTTCATTTCAGGTCATTTCAGTTGACTTGATAAAAAAATATACACCCTAAAAAGTCTTGAACAAAAAACAATGTCGAGTTTGAAACAGAGCAACATAACATTCGGGAGTAGCGCCAAGACATATGCTTTCCATGCATCGGAAACGGGCCTCAGTCGTATCAAATGGTTAAACTGATTATCATTCTCACCTTTCTTTTAGAAAACATGTGGAAACTCACCATTTATCCCCTACGAAGTGGATGAAGGAGGGGCTGTGTTCCCAGTCGATACAGTAGATGGAGTTTTGAAGGCAGACCGATCAACAAGCTTGTCACTGAGGCTCGAGAGGATTCTCAAGGAACTTGAGATTCAATCCAAGTAAGTATGTAATCATATGGTGAGAGTAAATGTGTCTAAAAAATCGTCTATCCATATCTCCTGTGGGCCTTTGCAAGATAAATTTGAGAACTGAATGAGTCTGATCCAGCCTTTTTCCCGCTGAAGTCAGTAACCATTCAAAATTGGACCTCGTCTTATGAGAGCAGAAAGAGTTGATACAAGATTTACTCAACGTGCAATTTTTAGTAGATCATTTGGATTTGTAGCGGGTATGAAGTTATTCGGTTTCCACTTTCAGTTTGTGCAACTCGTTTTAGAGGGAGTGTTGCAAATTTGATAGGCGAGTTGTCAAAGAATTTAGTTGATTTGGCGGGAGAAACCTTTAGCGACCGATACTAACGTATATTGCAATTACAAGCGTACCTTTTTTGTGCAAAATCCTACCATCAGCCAACATAACTCAGGATTTCAACAAGACCAAAGGTTTCGATGGGATCCCAAAAATGTAATATTTGATCCAGACAATTGCGAACGAACTACCATACTTGTCCAGAAAAGAAAGGTCAGAAACGAATTCAGCGTATCACCTTATCCGTATAAAGAACATCTAATCAACTTCAAGTACACGTTCAACTTATAAAAAAAAAATCCGGTTTCAACCGGATTCCAAACGAACTATGTCCAGGTAAAAAAAAGATTGTCATAGACAGATTCAGCGTGTTTTCTTACCCCTAAATCTGTCATCTAATCAACTTGAAATAAAACTTTTGCTTTTAACAAATTTTCCGGTTTGGCCTGATTCCGGCCGAACAAGTTGTCCTGGTAGAAAATACTGTTCCCATAAGTGTTCAGCACGTCTTCTTATCCCTAAATCGAACATCTAATCAACTTCAAATAAAACTTTTACTTTAACAGACTTTCCGGTTTTGGCCGAATTCCGGGCTAACTGCTTGTCCGGCGAACAAATGTGTTTCACCATCATGTTCAGCATGTCTTCTTATTCTTAAATCGAACATCTAATCAACTTCAAATAAAACTTTTACTTTTAACAAACTTTCAGGTTTTGGCCGGATTTCGGGCGAACTACTTGTCCGAGGACAAAATGGTTTTCACTGTTGTGTTCATCATGTCTTTTTACCCCATAATCGACTATCACATTATATGTTTAAAAATATTTCATTTGCCCCTTAATTTAAACCCGCTCCCCCACCCCTAAATGTAGGGCTACAGTGCCCATCTACGAACTCGACCTTACTCTTGACCCATAGAATCCTCACACCAAGTTCCATCAAAATATCTCATTCCTTTCGGGAGTTATAGTGCGCACAGACGGGCGGACGGACGGACAGACGGACGGACGGACAGACGGACAACTTTTGCGATGTCATAGGTATCCCGCCACTTACGTTTTGGGATCCCAAAAACCAGTTACAAATATGTATAGCCATTCGTCACTAAATATTCTTTCAGCCCAAGCTGACTGCGAATCATAGTTGATAGTGACAAACGGTTACGTCAGTTGAATTTTATTAGAGCGAATTTTCGGCCCTTCTTGGTAAGGGTCGTCTTCAGGCTCAATCCACTCCAGCTGGGAAGTGAACGTGTCAAGTCTAATAAAGTCGAGTCTATTGTAAATTGTCCAGTATAATAAAGGTCTGTCCAATAAAGTTCAGTTGACGTATCCGTTTGTCATTATCAACCATCATTCGTCCCACTTGCTGGCCGGCGCAAACATTGTTCATCATGTCTGCTAGTATTCAGTGAGCCCGGTGGATTTTGTGGATTTGGTGGATTTCACTAAATTTTTATTTTACTCATTTAATCATTTTAAATTTATAAGTTAATTTTTATAAATTGACTACTTTAATTTTTAATAAATACTAAAATAAAGATTTAAATATTATTATTATTACAATGAGGCTATTTCTAGGCCTTTAATTATATCCTTTATATTTCTTCATATAAAAATTATAAGAGCTCATCCCCTTATAAATAAACAATTTATGCCTTCTCTAAAAGAGAAGTGGTCTTTTCTTGAATTTATGGCGGATTTCTGAACAGAAATCACTGCAGATGCGACGTTTCATCCGAATTAACTCCTTTACAACATGTTGTTTTGAACCCTGACAAGTGTGTGTCCCCACAATGCAGCGCGGGCGAAGAAACCCTGCAACACATCCTGTTCCGGTGAAGAAGTACCAGCCCTATGGCGTCAGAACTCAAAGTCTTGTGAAACGAGCTCAAGATCCCCAGCACCATCACCTTAATCACTACAGCGATATTCCCGAAGAAGACCGAGCACCAAATGTACAAAGTCCTAGTCAACGTCATCCTGGAGAAGAAATCTACCAACAGAGGTGACTACATCGGTAGGCTGCTCTATTGAAAAGAAAGACCGAAAGAGACTGACGATAAAGTTGGACCCACTGGCTGTACATTTTTGGATTGGATCATTTCGGTCACCACCTAAGTTCGTTTTGGGCTTTCGATGGAATCAATGGCGTCACTGGGTATAGCTAGCCTCGTAATACCAAGAACAAATAATCACAAGAACCTCCGTCTCTTTGTCTCTGTAATACGACCATGCGAGGTCAATAGATTCCCGATGCCTTGCCCGATGCAAAAGAGGGAGAGGTTGCTACGCGGAACATTACAATTCGTTACCTCTACAAACAGTTATACCCCAGTAGAGCCCTGGAGAAGAAATGTCGAAAGTAACAGCCTATTGGTTGTCTACCATTGTGACGTCATATGTGACGCGCTGCAGAGCGGGTCATGCACGCCTGCTATGATCTTTTCCTGTGATATGCGCAGCGGCCAAGAGGGCCTCAACTTAAAGCTCAGCAAGTAGATCTAGTCTGCTCAGTTTTGTCGGGGTACAGTGTTTCAGTGAGGTTTATTGTTGATATAAATAAATATGTGTAGGCTACCTATTGTTATAATTGTTTGCATACTCCTGTGCTTTTTTTGTAATTTACTCGCCGGTTTTGACGGATAGAAATAAAATAAATAAATTGATAAAAATAAATCAGAAAACTACCTATGACTTCGTTAAGTTTCCATCTGCCCGTCTGTCTGTTAGCACTATAACTCTTGAAGAGATTGAGATATTTTGTTCAAACTTGGTGTCAGGATCCTTTGGGTAAAGTACGTCAGGTTCGTAGATGGGGCCCATAGCAATATATTTAGGGGTGGAGGAGGGGTTTCGAATTAAGGGGCGACAGTAAATAGTTTCCGAGTGTGAAAATTATTTTCTCGCCGGACAAGTAGTTCACCCAAAGTTGATTAGAGGTTCGATTTAGGGGTAAGGAGCAGTTAAGGAGCCATGCTGAATCCGAATATGAAAATTAAGGAAACGGCTTAAAACAGCGTAAGCCGTGAATAATTTGTTAAAAGAAGATCCTGGTTTACAGTACTGAGATAGTTTTGAATATTGGGACATACACCGATAATAGTGCAAGTTTCTTTTAAGCTTTCCAAATTTTTTTTGCAGGGCTCATATGAAGGAGAAATTTCTGGCCGATCTACGAAAAGCTCGCGAAACTAGTTCAGGTGAGGAGTTAGCCAAGGCGCTTCACAATATGAGGAGGAGACTTGATGACCCAAATATACTCTCAGCTGATGTCGTCTTCAACATGCTCATATCCCTGAGAGAAGTACAGGTGAGTCGAATCAAGAATCCGCAACTCCGGAGCGCTTGAGTAATCACATCGTTAAAGCACAATGTGCACTAACTATGCTTTAATTTTTCTAAAGTGCTTCATACGTACACATTTCTGACTTCCAGTAGAGAGCGCTTCAAAATAAGCCGTTTTCTTGTTATCGGTTGTCATTACCTCTTCGGCTCCTCGGCGAAGACAATTTCAGAGCATGGTATTGCAAGGCGCGGAAATTCAAAAGCTCTCGGCCATGTCAATCATTTTGTAGATCTGAGTGATGTGGGTGCCATGGCTGCTAAAATAAGCCGTCTCTGTAGCTGGTAGATTGCTCTAGCGTGATTTGATGAAACTTCTTGTTTTTTGCAGTACCTGAGAAAAGTTTTGTTTTGCGGATGTAAAGTTACAAAACTGCCAAGCGTGTACAAATATAACCGACTGACTTGCAGCTGATTCCAGAGCTTACAAGGAATTCTCAGTTAACACCGTTAAAATGAATATTTGTCAACAATACAAATAATCCGGAGTATCTAATAACAACAAAAGATACGGAAAAAAAAACTCCGCTTATATTTGTCGAAGCTAATAAATTGGAGTATGGCAGTCAGCAAAAAAGTTCGTAACGATATATTAACGAAAATAGGTTGTCTAGGAATCTTCTGATTTCTGATGTAACATTGTATTCTAGGGCGTGGTAATGAGCGTGTTTACCCTACTTACTGTAGTTACTACGTCAAGGCTGGAACGATTTTTCTATTTTGCAGCAGGTTATCATGCCACGGGCAAATCCGACCAACCACGTTACAGAGATGCGTAGTTACTACGCTCCCGAGCATGATAAGCAAATAGTAACTATTAGTTACTATTTCGAGAAGGTTGGAACGGTCAGCGTAGTAACTTTTCGTGAGGATGGAACGGAAATACTAACTAATAGTAGCTATTGTTAGAAGGGTGGAACACGCTCAATGTGACATCATGATTATTTGCTCCGCCCATTGAACCTTAAACTGACGTACACACACAGTCTGCCAAGATTTCACATCCGAAGACAGCATTTGATGCGTCAAAGTTTCGGAGCGAAGAGGGCGTCTGAATGCCAAAATCGGTCTATGTGTGCACGCTCGCCTATTGATGGAATACTTTGGATGACCATCTCTCCTTCCCGATCCAAAATCTCCGGCCTCTCCGGGTATCTAGCGGAAGAAAGGCAGAAGTGGTGTCACAGCTGCACCCAAACAGGGTTTGAGTCGTTGAGTCTGAGTCGTACAGACACGCTTACTCCTTCTTCCTGAGGATCGCTGGCGTGTTTCGGACTTGGTAATATAGAGTATAGGTCTTCTTGTTGGTTTTCTGGGCTTCAGGTTATTAATTGAGACAGACGGAAATTCGTGCTGGGGCAGTCGGAATGTTTACATTAATCAAAACTCAAAGTTAAGGGGTCGAAGGCGCAGGACACCGCGCTAGTTCCTCATATCAGTATATCGGTTATTGACCAAAATAGCCAAAATAGCTAACTAAAGCAAGTAAACCTAAAACTTACAACAAAATAAAATATTGCCAATGCTCAATGATACCCAATACCAAATAAACACGACTTGGAACTATAAAACGAACGAATGAAGTGCAGCACAAACGAGTTTACATATCTTTAAGTTGCATCTACTGGATAATTTTTTTTTTTTTTTTTTTCAAATAAGGCCAACATGAGCCACAATATAACAAACCACACTCAACAAACAAACAAATGTAAGTACCAGGTCACTTACGTGACTCCCGTCAAAAGCCCCGCCATTAGTTCGGTTCCGAAACCCGCGGTTCGTAGAAAGTACGAACGATTATGCCTGCGGGCCAAAATTCCGGGTCATTCACGATGCTACGCATGGCCGCAGGCACCACTAGCTTAACGAAGCGCAGTTTTGGCTCTTAGCCTGTATTTTAATACACTCCACCCGACACTTCAGCCGCTTCCTGAGCTCATTTTCCAGAGACTTTTGATCCGTATCAGGGACAAACCGGCTAACAAACAGACGAGACACCGTTGTTTGTAGCACAGACTTTAATGCGGTGTTCTTAGTATTCGAACCAACAGTTATCTTAGCCGTAACCTGGGGAAAGCTTACTTTTCTTCGCCTGTCCATTCCTTACCACTGTCGCATCCGCCGAGAGCAGCTCTTTCGCAAAGCTGTTTTTCACTGGCCGTAAATCCGCTTCATTGCTAATTGCTGTGACGTCATTTGTTGCCGGGCGCGCATCCGAGAGGAGAATACTGCCAGCCGCGCCAACACTGGTACCACAGCTCTGAAATGAATTACTGTCCGCAGTAACCCGTTCGCTCTGAGGTAAATCACCAGGGGACTTAGGGAGCGATTTGATTTCTGAGCGCAGCAGAATAAACTTCGGCCCTCAAAGAGCTCAATTCTTTCTCGAGCACCGAGTAAGAAACCATGACAGCGGCTAGGTCACAGCTTGCAATAGTAACGTGCGGAAGCCTATTTAAATCCTTAACAACAAAATCCAGACTACGGTCACACTGCAACAGGATCGAGAACATATCCTTCAAAGCAAGGCGTTTAGCACGCCGCGTCGGATTCAGCTGGTCAGAAAACTTTGCCCTATCACTGGCATAAAGCAAAGCTTATTACGGCTCGCAGTAACATCTTCAGGCGAGTACATGTCCTCGCAAAGCTTTATTACGATACCCTTCGGTGTAGAGTCCATCCGGTGGATCAAGAAACAAAGTAGCTCGTCAACGACAGTAGACATCTTATTTTGACGGTCAAGAGGCAACAAGCAAAAACTTACTGGCAAGGGGGGTGTTTAACTACCACTCAGCTTCGCCAAAACGCAGTATTCAGCAACGATATCCAGAGCTCCAATTTACAAAATGTAATCATCGGCGACCAAACTTTGATGCACACAGAGTTCGTCAATGCGACCTGACTCCGTGAACGCCACTCAGCAACTGAGTTACTTAAGCTTTGTTTGATTGTGTTTGTGTAACCATAAGCGCAGCGGCTGTCTTCCGAATAACTGTAACTCTAGCTTCAAAACGTAGCTGAGGCCAATAGAGGATTGCACCCTACGCAACGAAAACGGCTCTACGTTGATACTGCTAGTAAAGGTACTGACCTGACCATTAAGAAACCAGGTTTTGCCTCGAAGGTACTAAAAACGACCAATAGGATGCGACAGTTCTTTTTTTGTGGTAAGAGTTTGAAACTGTAAACATCAGTAGCAGAAACCGTTTCAGCTTAGTGTACTGGATGGTAAGTGTAAGAAAAATGGTCATTTCAATCTCAAATTTTTGTAATTTCATAGTTCTCGTTATATTTTTCGTGAGATTTTCCCTGTTTATGAAGTGTTCCGAATTGTGGGGCAGGTTGTCATTGGCCATTTGCTATATATTGTTGAAAGTGTGTTTGAATTATATTTGCTAGCTATCTTTGCTATTTCGGTCAATAAACAATGGTTAAATTCCTTATCAAACTTGGATTTCCGAGTCCTGGCCCAGTCTCCAGCTTCTCTTGTGGGTCAAGATCAGTACCAGGCAAGACTTCAGGGGTGGAACATTCTTGTCCTATTTATCAACAAATTTCAAGCAAGAACGAAAATGAAACTGAAAGAAGACATTGAACTAGTGAATCTGCTTAGCGCAACAGTACCAGCGTGGGCGGTGTTTTTGTTATTGTTATTGATTTATTACCTATCGTGGTGCATAAATGTATATAAGGACGGAGTAATTGAATTTTAAAAGGAGGAAAAAATAAAAGTCAGAAACAGAAACTGTTGAAAAATTGCACTAAAAATTGCTGCTAAAGGTACATTCTATACTACATAGTATGTGATGAATGGAGGTTGCCATTGAAGCGTTCTCGACTTTCCAGTACTGCGGGAACGGGTCGGGCTAGTCTGTATTTTCTGGAAAGATTGTTATTACTTATCCTTGGTCGAATGTTCAGCAGATACTAAGCGTATTGGCTGTCCGAGCCAACATTCCTTATCTTATCGCACATGTGAACTTATCTCACTATTTGTCATGCCTTTCTTTTTGCAATTGAGTAATTGGAGCCAATGAGGTAACCCCCCGATATAAAGTAAAGAATTCCTCTGTCAGTTATCTGACTTTGAGACAGCGGCTTTAGATTTCTTGAACGATCTGTGAAGTAGAGTTGAAACAGTCAAAAAAGAGTTAGTGAGTGAACTTTATCGTAAAAGGAAGTAAACCCGTCGTCATTAGAGACGTGACGATTTGATGTGAACTTAACTTAACTAATCCCCGATCTTTGAACTGGTTCAGTGACTGTGGCTTTTAGTGGAGAAGGAATGGGACTGGTACCTATCGGAACGCTCCCTGAACGAAGGCGTGTGCGGTTTCATAAGCTGAACTTCGATGCCTATCGAAGCCGATCTGTCAATGAGGTATGGTTGCCTCTTGCTAGTTGTATCTTGGAACTGTACCCTAAGCCTCAGAGTGCACTCATCATATAATAATAATAATGTAGATAGATAGATTTATTGCCAAGCAGCCCGCGCAAAAATCTGTCACAAAAACAAAATATAAGACATGAAACACTCCTTCAAAATACTCGGATGACTGATGACTTAGGTATAGTTTTTTTCCATATTTTCTTAGTCACAAATCGAGACTGTTCCCTAAGCCTCAGAGTGCACTCATTATATAATAATAATATGTAGATATATAGATTTATTGCCAAGCAGCCCGCGCAAAAATCAGTCACAAAAACAAAATATAAGACATGAAACCACTCGTTTAAAATACTCTGATGACTGATGACTTAGGTTTAGTTTTTTTTTCGTAATTTTCTTAGTCACAAATCTATAGCCTACTCATTCATCTTAGAAATCTGTACATATTTTGAAGAAATTGGCAATGGTCGCACAGAGCTGAGTTTAAAAAACGCATCTACAGTTTAAAACTATTAATCGATTCAACATTAAGACCGGTAAGACTGTTCCAAGGATCATTTAATAATAATTAATAGTAATTCGTTTGATTCCGTATTATCTTTTTACAAGAAATAGTGTTATATATTTGAGTATTTGTATTTGAGTATGTCATCACGGAACACATAATATCGAAATGCAATTTTGGCGACTACTAGTTTGGCTTCAGTAAAGGTGTTGGTTCGTCCCATGCCCACGAATCACTTGTCAACGTTTTGAAACAGGCCACATTGAAGAAAGAAACTATTAATTTTTGCGCGGTCGACGTATCCAATTTATTGTTCTTTCTTGTTTTAAGTTTATTTAACTTGTGCTGTTGTTTTATATAATGTGCTAATGCCGCTCTGTATTTCTTGTTAAGCGTTTATTTACCTTTTTTCTGTATATACTATGCAAATGCCTTATTACTAGGCTGCATGTAATAAATTCATTCATTCATTCATTCAGTGGTGGATGTCACATAGTCACCAATAGTCAAATTTAGTTACAACTTAGTTACAGTTTAATACAGGTTACAATTTAAAATAGAATACTGTGGCGAACATAACTACAAAATGAATCAGTTTAAATTAAATTTTCTTAGTTTGAACGGGTGTCCTCTATGACTGGTCAGTTTGATGAGTTCCCGTCAGGTGATATTGAGCGTTTTCCACTCTTCTAACCACAGTTACTATTAGTTACTATTTCCGTTTCATCCTCACGAAAAGTTACTACGCTGACTGTTCCAACCTTGTCGGAATAGTAACTAATAGTTACTATTTGCTTACCATGCTCGGGAGCATAGTAACTACGCATCTCTGTAAGGAGATCGGTCGGATTCGCCCGTGTCGTGAGATCTTGCTGGAAAATAGAAAAATCGGTCCAGCCTTGACGGTAAAAAGCCAGAATTCGTGACGTCATGCATAGTAACTACGGTAAGTAGGGTGGAACAAGCTTATTTTGACTCCTTTTGGTAAGGGCTCTCTCTTAAGCCGGAGCTAAATCCTCGAACAGGCGCCTATCTTCTGTTCGGCGAGCTGCTGCCAGGATATATACGTTTTTGGACGGTCAAACAGTGTAATCGTTATTTCTCTTTAATATATAAATACATAGCGGAGGATCGACATGACTTAACTCGTGTCAAAGCAAAGACTTACACATATAATGTATGACAATAGGCCTACCTAATATAGTAAATCACCGAGTAGTACAGCATCTGCCATTCCCTTACCGCCTATGGAGTTCCTGACTCAAATGGGCATAACTGTAGTGCTGGAAAATCTATATGACTAAGTCAGAATTACACCAGTGAACCTTGGGAAGAATAAGAAACGTCATCCAAACGAATCCTCTATTTGATTCAAATCATGTGGAAACCAATCAACAACGTTTGTTGTCGTGACGTTTCCGGCTCTTTGCTGAGCACACGGCGATTCTGCATCGGCACGAAATAGTATAGCCTACTTCAGCATTCTGACGTTTTCGCAGCGTTCAGACACCAGCTTGATGTGGATATAAAAGCTAGCCGGTGCTTAATACTGACCACCGATTTGCACGGTATACAGTATTTAATAATACAGTATTAGTAATAGTAATACAGTATTTCTTTATCAGTGTCGGTTTTTGGTCTGACGAAACAGCCACGTCTCTCTTAGAAAATTTCCATTTAGTTGTCTGGCATTTTTTCGGTTTTTATGGCACTTGTCCTTCGGCCAAGTGCCATATAGCGATCGCAATTTCTGTCCGTCCGTCGGTCTGTCGGTCTGTCCAGGTTTTGCTAGTTCGGGCACTTCCACATAAGCTAGGACGATAAAACTTGGCAGGCGTATCAGGGACCCCAAATGATTAAGCTGGAAATAGTCACTTCCCCGATCCGAGCACCGTGGGGGCAGTGGAGGGAGGGGGAATCCGGAATCTTGAGGTATTTTTAACTTTTGAACGGGTGATCGGATCTCGATGAAACTTGATATTTGGAACGACCTCATGCCTCAGGCGACCTACTTAAAATCCGGACCGGATCCGGTGACTTTTGGGGGGGAGCTGGAGGGGGCAACCGGAAATCTTGGGAAACGCTATGAGTGGAGGGATCGAGATGAAACTTGGTGGGAAGACACCTAGCAAACACTAGATACATCATTGACATAACCGAGCCGATTCGGGCACTGTGGGGGGGAGTGGAGGGAGGGGGAATCCGGAATCTTGAGGTATTTATAACTTTTGAACGGGTGATCGGATCTCGATGGAACTTGATATTTGGAAAGACCTCATGCCTCAGACGACCCACTTAAAATCCGGACCGGATCCGGTGACTTTTGGGGGGGGGAGCTGGAGGGGGGCAACCGGAAATCTTGGGAACCGCTATGAGTGGAGGGATCGAGATGAAACTTGGTGGGAAGAGACCTAGCAAACACTAGATACATCATTGACATAACCGAGCCGATTCGGGTACTGTGGGGAGAGTGGAGGGAGGGGGAATCCGGAATCTTGAGGTATTTATAACTTTTGAACGGGTGATCGGATCTCGATGGAACTTGATATTTGGAAAGACCTCATACCTCAGACGACCCACTTAGAATCTGGACCAGATCCGGTAACTTTTGGGGGGAGCTGCAGGGGGGAACCGGAAATCTTGGGAAACGCTATGAGTGGAGGGATCGAGATGAAACTTGGTGGGAAGACCTAGCAAACACTAGATACATCATTGACATAACCGAGCCGATTCGGGCACTGTGGGGGGAGTGGAGGGAGGGGGAATCCGGAATCTTGAGGTATTTATAACTTTTGAACGGGTGATCAGATCTCGATCGAACTTGATATTTGGAAAGACCTCATGCCTCAGACGACCCACTTAAAATCCGGACCGGATCCGGTGACTTTTGGGGGGAGCTGGAGGAGGCAACCGGAAATCTTGGGAAACGCTATGAGTGGAGGGGTCGAGATGAAACTTGGTGGAAAGACACCTAGCAAACACTAGATACGTAATTGACATGACCGAGCCGATTCGGGCACTGTCGGGGGAGTGGAGGGAGGGGGAATCCGGAATTTTGAGGTATTTATAACTTTTGAACGGGTGACCGGATCTCGATGAACCTTGATATTTGGAACGACCTCATGCCTCAGACGACCCACTTAGAATCCGGACCGGATCCGGTGACTTTTGGTGGGAGCTGGAGGGGCAACCGGAAATCTTGGGAAACGCTGTGAGTGGAGGGATCGAGATGAAACTTGGTGGGAAGACACCTAGCAAACACTAGATACATCATTGACAAAACCGAGCCAGTTCGGGCACTGTGGGGGAGTGGAGGGAGGGGGAATCCGGAATCTTGAGGTATTTATAACTTTTGAACGGGTGATCGGATCTCGATGGAACTTGATATTTGGAAAGGCCTCATGCCTCAGACGACCCACTTAAAATCCGGACCGGATCCGGTGACTTTTGGGGGGAGCTGGAGGGGGCAACCGGAAATCTTGGGAAACGCTATGAGTGGAGGGATCGAGATGAAACTTGGTGGGAAGACACCTAGCAAACACTAGATACATCATTGACATGACCGAGCCGATTCGGGCACTGTGGGGGGAGTGGAGGGAGGGGGAATCCGGAATCTTGAGGTATTTATAACTTTTGAACGGGTGATCGGATCTCGATGGAACTTGATATTTGGAAAGGCGTCATGCCTCAGACGACCCACTTAAAATCCGGACCGGATCCGGTGACTTTTAGGGGGAGCTGGAGGGGAGAACCGGAATTAATGGAAAACGCTATGAGTGGAGGGATCGAGATGAAACTTGGTGGGAAGACACCTAGCAAACACTAGATATATCATTGACATAACCGAGCCGTGCCTACTCGTAACAAGTGCCATATGAGCTCGTAGCTCTTGTATTTATTTATTATTAAATCTAGCGTTAAGCTTTTAGCTTGTCGCCATTACTTACACGAGTACAAACGGATTACATGTATTTCACACACAGAAACTGATACACTACAAAAGTAAACAAATTTTCAGACTACAAAAGCAACTGAGTAAAATGGGGTGTCTACTATACCACGCTTAAACGTTTGGATACTGCCTGAATCAACAACTTCTGCTGGCAAACTGTTCCACGGTTCGGTTACCGTATGGACGAATGAAAAGTGGCCAATTTTCGTATGAGGTTTCGGAGGGTACAGTTTATAAGGGTGTTGGCGGGTTGTGGGATTTGTTACCGAGGTGCCATTTTGCTAGCCATTTAGCCATTGAGTAGCCAATTGGCTATTGAATCTTCGTTCCTGACAGATTGACGGATTTCATATTTATTTTACTGGTACTAAACAAAACTTGAAGGCTAGCAGAACAGGCAACTGAGGAATTTTTAATCAGTAACGGTAAATAACTAAAAATTTACTACCACTTGACTTGATAACATACTTGACTTGAGTAAAAAAAAAAAAAATTGCAAAAGTAAAAAAACAACTAAACAAAGGGTCAAGAATGAAAGCTGAAACAGCGACAAGTAGACGATCCCTGTGCGCACCGAATTATTGCCTATGACATCGCAAAGTTGTCCCTCTGTCCTTCTGTTACCGCGATAGCTCTCGAAGGGAATGAGATATTTTGATGAAACTTGGTGTGAGGATTCTGTGGGTCAAGACTCAAGGGTAAAGTCAAGTTCGTAGATGGGCTCTGTAGCCCTACATTTAGGGTTGGGGGAGGGGGGTTCAAATTAAGGGTCAAACAAAATATTTTTAAACAGCTAATCTGATAGTCGATTATGGACAAGAAGATATGCTGAACAAGATCGTGAAAACCATTTTCTCGCCTGACAAGTAGTTCGTCCGGGCTACGGCAAACACCGGAAAGCTGGTTAAAAGTACAAATTTCATTCGAAGTTGATTCTATATTCGATTTAGGGGTAAGAAAACATGCTGAACACTTATGTGAAAAGCATTTTCTACCCGGACAACTAGTTCGCCCGGAATCCGGCCAAAACCGTACAATTTGTTAAAAGCAAAAACTTTATTTGAAGTTGATTAGATGATAGACTTAGGGGAACTTGATTAGATGACAGACTTAGGGGTAAGAATAGACGCTGAGTTTGTGTATGACAGTCGTTTTACGACATAGAATTTGTCCGTAATCCGGTTGTAACCGGAATTTATTTGAAGTTGATTAGATGTTCTCTATAGAGATAAGGATATACGCTGAATTCGTTTCTGATTTTTTTTTTTTTTGCTGGACAATTGCTTGCGTTTCTAACTATCCTGCAGATAATCTGAACCCGTATAAATATTAATGGATAAAAACAGTACATATGATAATCTTAGATACACTATATATACAAGTAGTGAACTATAAATGCAAACTCCCTGAAATAACCTTCTACATTTGATAACATTAAATAGAAAAGTCAGCTGTTATTTATTGTAGTAATACTTCGGCCGTTCCTGGCAAGGTCCTCTTCTTGCCCAGGCTGATCGCAGGTTCGTCTTTCTAACTTGAGCCTGAAGAAGACCCTGCCGAGAAGGGCTGAAAAATTGCTAGGAAAAAATCTCAGCTGACTTAGCCGTTTAGCTCCATCAAATGTGATTCGCAGTCAGCTTGGGCTGAAGGAATACTTCATAAACTTCCAGTCTTGCGCATTATACACAGAGTAATTTGATATTTTTGATATGCAGTTATTAACAGGTTTTGAACTTTGAGGTTTCATAGGAACGCTGCCATCCTTGTGAAAATTGCAAGTCATCTCCTTGACAACCGTTCATCATACTGATAGTGCCAACACGCTATCAGGATTTTCCGACCGGATTTTCAGGAGTGCCATTATGGAAAAATCGCAACTTTTCTGTATGGAATGATGATAGGGCCGAAAATCCTGCCAGGAATTCTAGTCCGTGAGCACCCAATCCTGATTTCCGGTTCAAGGCAATGAATATTTTTCACGCAATGAATATTTATTTATTTTTTATTTATTTATTTATGACCCGCTTTTTGCGTAACAGCGGAGTATGAATTAAATACAAAAGTAAAATATACATATTAAAACACTTAAATAAAACAATGTAAATAAACACGACAGCATTCTTTTCATATAAATAAAAAACACACTAAATAGACTTAAAATTTGTACACACTGACAAGCACATTAATCGGGTTCAGGAATGAAAAACTGGCTAATAATTTCATTGGCTGAGAGGGCAGGATGTTTGTGGAGGGAAAATAGATTTGAATGCGAACGAAAAAGTCTATTAATACTATCCTGAACATTAAAATTTGAAACCAATTTACGATTACGAAAAGATTTTGGAAGATACATTTGAAATTTACAATACTTAAAAAAACAACTTCTCAAATTTTTAACATCTTTTTTTCTTAGGATATGGTAAACTCCGGAACAGTTGTGGATATATGGTCCGCAAAAAGCTATACAACCTTCCGAGCGCCTTGCGTGAATATTTTCCTCTATTTGGGACGAAACGCCCGTAACCAAATCTAATGGAAGATACTGTTTTTAAAATAGAGGAGCACGTTAAAGAGAATGTGGTTTTGAAGGTAAGCCCGAGCCATTTCAGCGACTCAGACGAAAAAATAGAAAAAGAACCAATTGCAACAGAAGGGCGCTCAGAGGCTGTTGTATGAATGTCCTCGATATTCACCTACGCACATCCCTGTACAGACTCAGAAGAACAATCCATCTTCCAATGTCATAGATGACACAGCTTTAGTTGAAGCTTCCGAGGAAGCCCCTACTTGATTGTTCCTCAACCTACACGCCTTAAATGCTTCCCATAACTTTCTGTTACAAAGAAAATAAACTAAATACATACATGGACCCAATAGAAATATCGCTACATGATTTGTAAGTAGGTATAAGGTAAAGCCATTAGGTGTAGCTATCCAGCTTTCCCCTAGGACATAATAGTGAACCTTCGAGTGTAAGGCGACAGCGGATAGGATTGTGTTCCACATGAGCGCTTTGACGATTTGAAAGGGTCTTTCTTCGTTTCTGAGGGCTAGTCCTTCGTGGCTTAATAATGAAGCTAGCGTAACTAGGGAAACCAGAAATGGAACTAAAAATATTAGCTGCAACAAGGGTAAACCTCGTCCAGCTCCTTGAAAGACGGATGTCTCTCCTAGGCATACTCGGGTCGCTTGGGCACGATCAAGACGGAAGAACGCCACACATAGAGGTAATACAGTTATTGCGCTCGGAGCGAAGGCGATCAGGAGCTTCCGCCTATCCCCAAAGCTGTTGTAAAATCCGGGCGCGCGAAATTTTAAAAAGCTGTGAAACGTGAGTGATAAAAGCGAACCTGAGCGGCTCATCGCGATTAGGGCCTCGTTAGCAGAAAGTAGTTGGCAGGCTAAACGCGGTAGGCTAGTAAAGGACATGCCGTGGTTGATCCCACTGCTTATTCCTAGAACTAGCAGTGAGCAGTACTCCAGAATGAGGAGGATTTTAGTGGTTGGGTCCCCTAGCCGGAGGGAACGAAAAGCGAACGGAAAGAGGAAAATACACGAAGCGAGGAGACAGTCAACGGGAACGCTAACGCATAGTATAAAAGTCTGCTGCGAACCACTTAGATCCATTGCTTGCTTCATAATCTAACTCCAAACTCTCTAATGTCAAGGTAGACTTTTAGGTGAAGCTGGATAAGCCTGCTTTTTACAGCTTCACCGATGTTTCGTTTCGTTAGTACGCCTAGTTTCAGAACTGACAGCCTTCCAGAAACTCAGTCTTCCTGCATCACTTTCTACACCTGTAACTACCTATGTAATCAGTTATCAGTACTGTACGACAAGATGAGGAAACGGAAGAATTACGTGTTTTACTCCGTTGTTACATAAATGCTCGATCTATCCGGAACTCTTCAAGTCTTCAACTGTGCTATTTGACTTGTCTGACTTTTTAGGTTCAGTGAGGTTCAGTTTCCGAGTATTAGGTACAAATATTAGAGTACCTCCTTTTGAAGGTTTGGTTCTCCTGTATCACTTTATCCGGCCCAAAGTTAAAACACCAAGATCTGCAAGTCCATCATCTAAATTTTGTGTCGAAGACCAGAAGCCCTTGAAAAGTACATATGTAGCTCCCTAGAAACATTTGTCGTCCGGCTCGCCGAATTTCTGCTTAGTCCTCTAAGTGTTCAGGTTAGCCGGCTTTAGGATCACTACATATGGTTCTTCATGTGTCGCTTTGTTGAAGATAAATTAACTACCAAGGTCTTTTATAATCCATCGTCAACATTTTCTCGTTGAGTTATACTATTTATTCACATTGCTCTTGAACAAACATTTGAAAGATTACATATGTGGCTCTCTGGTTCACATTTCTTGTATCACTTCGTAGAAGTCAAGTTGACTACCAAGGGCTGTATAATCGGCAACGTTGTGGGTTTACCAAGGCATTTCCTCGTACTCGTCAAGATGTCAGTATCTTCCGTTCATCTCTTCAACAGATATTTTGAGACATTACAAATGTTAGCTTACTATGTCCCTTTCACAGCGACCTTCAACTGACCAGTCACGGCTTACTTATTTCGGTTTTGATATTCTGGATTGTAAACTCAACCCGTGTCCTAGACAACCGTTCATTATCTAAAAGCGCCATGAATAGAATCTGCAAATGACCTGTTTTCCTCGTGTATCCTCGCATCAATTTGAGGAGGAAATATCACTTGGATCTGTGATAAACGGATTTGATTGAATTTAAACGCTTGAAAAAACATATTCAAATGGTTTCACTTCTTTTGTGTTTTTTTAATTAATTTCGTTGTACATTTTATCAGGAAGGTCGTCTGAAGTGTGTCAAGTTTTCCGTTTTCATTGTTCACTAGTGTAAGTCTATGAATGACGCAGTTTTCTCGTCCTCCCTCCCCTTCTGTTTGACTAGTACCAGGATATAGAATAGAATAGAAATTTTTTTTAATCAGCCACGGGTGGGCCATACAAAGATTTTTACAAGCACCACATACTAATATAATAAAACATCGCAAACATAACAATACTACAACACAGAAAATCATCCACCTCCTATTTAAATTTCCCCTCACGTAATCCCTCACCATTTTTGTCGCGGAAATCTGCTGTAAATTAATCAGGTGGTATTGGAAGGAAACGTGTAAAAACGTTCAACGATTGCTGTCTGCTTTCTATGATTCTTCAGTTTTACCTGTAGGCTCTATAGTTGCATTTGACCAGGAAGGCTGTCTCGCCCCCCAGTTACATGAGTGAATGCTGTGGACAACCGCCATAACGTAATTTGTTAGGATTGAGGTTTAATACAAGGCAACAGAAAAGGCATTCTTCTCTAAATAACTGTAAGAAATTTCGAGTAATCGAACTGATGTCCCACCCAAAGATGCACTTAAAACTATTCATCGATTAAGCATTAACTGCATCTTCTGCAAGGCTGTTCCAAGGGTCAACTATTGTGTCAGCAAAGACCCAGTTAAAACGTCCGTGTGTAATCTTGATTTTGCAAGCTTATACGCTAAGTCAATACAACTAAATACAACTAAGTCAATGCAAAAAAAATATTTCGAGCTAGTGAATTTTTGGAGAATCTAGTAAAAAAAATTATCTGGAGTCTAGTAAAATTAATTTTGGTCGGGTGGCAACACTAGTTAGCAGTCTCTTTGAAGATTTGTGGGTGTAAACCGTCTGGGCTACCAGGTTTGTTTGGGTCCAGTTCCTTTAGCCTTTTGCAAACTGGTTCAGGGTCAACTATGAGGTCTGGAAAGTCTTGTCGAGAATCATCGCTGTCAGGTAGAGTAGGATCTTCGTCAGTAAACCCAGTAGAAAAATGGTTGTTCAAAGTGTCCGCAACAGCAACTAGATCGCGGACAGTCTTTCCGGTTGCAGGGTCCTTCATCTTGCTTGCATTTGCTATTTGTTTGATGATTTGTTTATTTATTTATTTATCACGCGTCATTTCAAAAAGAAACAGGACGGGCTACGAAAGAGGAAAAGAAAAACTAAACAAGAAGAAAACAGTACACTTTCATAGGAAAAAAAGAAAACCAACTATTACAGTCTGAAAACGCACTGACTAACAACTGAACATGATGTTGACATACACAATGTTGCTCCAGGGGTGGGTACCACCAGAGAAAGGGATTACATTTCTCGTTCTCTCTGTTGCATTTGTCTTTCTCTCAATTAATAAAATCTAATTTGATTGATTGACAAGGAGGGACTGATAAAGCAGGGACTGATCACGGAAAAATAAAAATAGAAACACTATAAAAATAGAAATGACCTCAAGAGACCATCAGATAGATAAAAAGAAACCTACTGACAAATGACTAACAATAAACACACACTCGTCTAAAACTTCATCCAGGGATAAGATTAGCATATCTTATTCTGGCTTGTGACAGTAGCTTGGTGTATCTTATGATGCGGTTCGCGATCAGTTTGGAGTTATGGGTCCGGGGGGGGGGGGGGCACTTTCAGTCCATTTTTGTGTTGCCATGTGTATTTAGGCTATTTAGTTGCTGAAAGCTTAATATGGTTTTTCCTTTTCTTTCTATGGACTGCGAAAAAAAATAAAAAAAAAGAAGCTAATCAGATTTTTGCCTGGATTTTACTAGAAGTTATTAAAATATTACAAGCTACCGTCGGGGACCCTACGCCTGTGGTTTCAGCCAAAGAAAGTAAAAGTCTATTATTGTCTTTGGTTTCAGCTACGAACGAACTGCTTGCCAGCAGTGACGGGGGTAAACAGTTCGAAATAGTAAGCGGCTTACCCCTTTGCTATGAGACAGAGGAAGAGGGTTTTTTTCTGGTAGAATGCAAGCAACTCTCAGACCCCCGATACATTTTTTTAATGGGTAGAATATCAAGTTCACTGATATCCTTGAAACTAGAAATAAAGCGAAAATAGTTAACGTATGCCTTTAGCTAAATAGGGTCTTGTCTTGAGCGCTGTGAAGTGTATTGTTTTCGTTATGTACATGCATAAATGAATAAGTAAATGAATGAATTTGTTCCCAAAATCCCGTGGCACCGTGGCGGGAAAACAAATATAAAGTAAAAACAACGCTCAAAAACTCAATGTAAAACCGAGATAGAAACACCAAAGAGTTTTGTGTTGTTAGTAAAATATATATTGTGTGGCCAATTGGCTATTAAACAGTTGATTCATTAATTCATCATCGTGGATTTTAAACAGCTGGTTTTGCATCATCATAGGACTACAACTATATTTCTCGTCTAGGATTATGATGCGATGGTCCAGCTGGTTGATGACCTCAAAACGGTCCCAAATTCGTCGAAGTATATTGCGACATCGGCTATCCGCCATCTCTACGCTTTTGCTCTTAATCGGTAAGTATTCTTTATCAGTCGCTTTTCGTCTCTCCTATCTTCCAAGGCCGTCGTTCATTTCCATTTTTGCAGCAAGCGCTCACTCCTCATTGCTGTCGCGGCCGTTTTTATGGCACTTGCACTTCGGCCAAATGCCATATAGCGATCGTAATTTCTGTCCGTCCGTCGGTCTGTCGGTATTGTCCAGGTTTTGCTACTTCGGGCACTTCCACATAAGCTAGGACTATGAAACTTGGCAGGCGTATCAGGGACCCCAAAAGAATAAGCTGGAAATAATCACTTCCCCGATCCGAGCATCGTGGGGGGCGTGGAGTGAGGGGGAATCCGGAATCTTGAGGTAGTTATAACTTTTGAGCGGGTGATCGGATCTTAATGAAACTTGATATTTGGAAAGACCCCATGTCTCAGACGACTTGTCTCAAATCCGGACCGGATCCGGTGACTTTTGGGGAGCTAGAGGGGGGAGCCGGAAATGTTGGGAAACGCTTAGAGTGGAGGAATGGGGATGAAACTTGGTGGGAAGAACAAGCACAAGTTCTAAATACATCGTTGAAATAACAAGACCAGATCCGGGCACTGTGCGGGAGTTGGGGGGGGGGGGGCTCTGGAATCTAGTGATCCCGCGAGTTCGGTACTTCCTGCTGTGCTAGGACGATGAAACTTGGGGGTAGTATCAGGGAACCGAACAGGCTGACTTGAAAATAGTCGTTTCCCCGATCCAGCCATCACGGGGAGTGGAAGGATGGGGAGCCCAGATTTAGTGGCATGCATAACTTTCGAACGGGCTATCGGAATTGAATGAAACTTGACAAGTGGAAAGAGCTATCGTCTCAGATGTTCCACATCAAGTCCTGGTTGGATCCGATACCTGTGGGGGGGATTGGAGTGGGGCACTGGAAATCTCGTGAAACGCTTAGAGTCGAGGGATTGGGATGGAACTTGATGGGAAGAAAAAGCATTAGCCCTAGATACGTAACTGACAAAACCAGATCGAATCGGGGCTCTATGAGGGAGTTGGAGGCTGTTTCCCGGAAATTCCGGTGATCGCCAGTTAGGATAGTTCCAGATATTCTAAGGACCGATGAAACTTTGCAGGCGTATTAGTGACTTAAGAACCAGACATAATGCCCCAGGAATACTCATTTTCCTGTATCCGACCATCTTTGGGGAGTTGAGGGAAGGGGAATCCGGAAATCAGTGGCTTCCGTAAGCTGCGAAAAGGTGGTCCGATTTGAGTGAAACTTTATGGGTGATAAGAACTGATCACCTAGACAAGCAAAACACGCGTCCGAACCACATGTGGCCACGGTTGGGAGAGTTGGAGGGGGGGGGGGGGGACTTTTTTAACATCTACAAAAATCAACCGGATGGACAGAAAGGGATGTAAGTTGGACAGTACCGAGTTTATGCGGCCTTGATTTGTAGATACATATACTTGATTTGTTATTTGGCGTCTGGATCGAATCCGGCCAGGGTATAGGGGAGGGGTGGGGGGGGGGGGGTGAAGCGGGAATAGGATATGGTCCGATTCCAGTCAAACTTAATGAACGGGAATAGGACATATCAGATATGCGACTTTATGTGTCTGAGTCGCATTCCGCCACAGCAAGGCGGGTTGGAAGGGGGGTCCCGGAAATGATGTGGCTCGCATAGGGGTCCAACAAGTGCAGCGATTCGAATGAAACTTGGAGTGTAGAGAGATCACATGCCCTAGATGACATATTTTAGGGTTCGAACTGGATCCGACCACGGTGGGGGAGGGGGGAGAGTTACCGAAAGTTCCCAAAAAACGCTGAGATTTGAAAGAAACTTAAGGCGGTAAGAGAAAATGCTTCAGATAATCCATTTAGGAGTCCGAACCAGATTCGGCTACGGTAGGGGGAGTTGGATGGGGTACCGGAAATCGTGTGGAGTCTACAGACCAAACGAGTGGATCTACTGGGTTGAAACTTGGAAGGTAGAATACTCATTTACCCTAGATGATCCTAGGCAATGTCGGTAATATTATCCTATTTATGGGTCCGAATCGCATTTTTGGATGGCAGGGTATTTTGTGACGTTCTCATCTTCTTTCGTGTACCATCTACTCGTATCAAGTGCCATATGAACTGTTAGATCTTTACGTTCGCGTAAACACTCCTTTTGAACCACACCCGAACCGCAGCATCATCGTAGGATCGCGGAAAACCGCCTAAGGTTGTGCATCCTTTTTATTGCAAACATGTTTCCTACAGTATAGCGTGCCAAGGAGCTACAAAAATAAACAAAAGGTATTTAAATAATTAAACTCAAGACAAAACCCTGTACAAAGTTATAATCTGAGGGTTGGTGCAAATGTTTAGGAGAAAATAACCTGAAATTTAACAAACAAGAGCTAGAAGCTCATTTGGCACTTGCAAGTCTGGGTAAGAGGATGAAAGCAGGGATTTGCCAATTCGTGGGTTTGTTGTGATCATTTGTGAGCAAAACCCTTGAGTACGAATGATCATGGAACATTGTAAATGATGAGAATGTATCGTTTGGTAAAGAGTATTTTGTTTGTGCACTTGGCTGTGATGATGCGCACTCTAAGGGGGCTAGAAATTCATCTTTAATCGAAACCCTTGAGGCAAAAATGATCCTGGGCCGTCTAGAAATATGAATATATAGGGTTTGTTCGCAAGTATTTTTTTTTACTTTTCGGTTAAGATGCGCACTTTAAGGGTGCTAAAAATTCATTTCCAAGCAAAACCCCTGAGACAAAAATTATCAAGCATATAATAATAACAAAGAATATATATTTTAAAGTATTTTTTTACTTTGCGGTTAAGATGAGTAGCCTACTTTAAGATATGGCTGGGTCTGGGAAGTGACAATTTCTAAGCCAGTCTTGTCAAGTCTCTAATGTTTAAGCCAAGTTTCATCGTCCTAGCACTTCTGGAAGTACCTTAGATCGCGAGCAGCCGAATCCCCCCCCCCTCCAGCTCCCCCCAGAGTGCCCGAGTACGGTCTGGTTCTGTCACTGATTTATCTAGGGCTTATGCTTGTTCTTCCCACCAGTCGGATCGGATCCTGTCTGCACTTGAAGTGAGACATCTGAGACATAAGTTCTTTCCGAATATCTAGTTTCATTAAGATCCGATCATCCGTTCAAAAGTTGGATATACTTGAAGATTCTGGATTCCCCCTTCCTCCACTCCCCCTACGATGATAAAATTGTAGAAACGACCGTTCTTACGTTAAAATGGTCTAGCCCTGATATGCCTGCGAAGTTTCATCGTCCTAGCACATTTGGAAGCATCTTAACTCGGGATCAGCGGAATTTCTGAAACCTCTCTCCAAATCCCCCACAGTTCCCGGATCCGGTCCGGTCTTGCCAACTGTATATCTAGAGCGTGTGCTTGTTCTTCCCACCAAGTTTCATCCCGACCGTCCACTTTGAACATGTCTCACAATTTCCGGGTCCCCCCTCTAACTCCCCCTAGAGTCACCGTATCCTTTCCGGACTTGAAGTGTATCATCCGAGACTCGGCTGACACGAGGTCTTTCCAGATATCAAGTTTCATTAAGATCCGATTCCCCATTCAAAAGTTATACATACGTCAATGATTCCCCCTCCCTCCACTCCCCCCACGGTGGTCAGATCGAAGAAGTGACTACTTCCAAGTTAGTTTGGTCGGGTCCCTAATATGCCTGCCAAGTTTCATGGTCCTAGCACATCTGGAAGTATCTTAACTTGCGATTACCGAACTGACCGACCGACAGACCGACATATCGACTGACCGAAAAGTGATTGGTCTGTGGCACTTGGCGGGAAGGCAAGTGCAAAAGTTCCCAAAAAACGCTGAGATTTGAAAGAAACTTAAGGCGGTAAGAGAAAATGCTTCAGATAATCCATTTAGGAGTCCGAACCAGATTCGGCTACGGTAGGGGGAGTTGGATGGGGTACCGGAAATCGTGTGGAGTCTACAGACCAAACGAGTGGATCTACTGGGTTGAAACTTGGAAGGTAGAATACTCATTTACCCTAGATGATCCTAGGCAATGTCGGTAATATTGTCCTATTTATGGGTCCGAATCGCATTTTTGGATGGCAGGGTATTTTGTGACGTTCTCATCTTCTTTCGTGTACCATCTACTCGTATCAAGTGCCATATGAACTGTTAGATCTTTACGTTCGCGTAAACACTCCTTTTGAACCACACCCGAACCGCAGCATCATCGTAGGATCGCGGAAAACCGCCTAAGGTTGTGCATCCTTTTTATTGCAAACATGTTTCCTACAGTATAGCGTGCCAAGGAGCTACAAAAATAAACAAAAGGTATTTAAATAATTAAACTCAAGACAAAACCCTGTACAAAGTTATAATCTGAGGGTTGGTGCAAATGTTTAGGAGAAAATAACCTGAAATTTAACAAACAAGAGCTAGAAGCTCATTTGGCACTTGCAAGTCTGGGTAAGAGGATGAAAGCAGGGATTTGCCAATTCGTGGGTTTGTTGTGATCATTTGTGAGCAAAACCCTTGAGTACGAATGATCATGGAACATTGTAAATGATGAGAATGTATCGTTTGGTAAAGAGTATTTTGTTTGTGCACTTGGCTGTGATGATGCGCACTCTAAGGGGGCTAGAAATTCATCTTTAATCGAAACCCTTGAGGCAAAAATGATCCTGGGCCGTCTAGAAATATGAATATATAGGGTTTGTTCGCAAGTATTTTTTTTTACTTTTCGGTTAAGATGCGCACTTTAAGGGTGCTAAAAATTCATTTCCAAGCAAAACCCCTGAGACAAAAATTATCAAGCATATAATAATAACAAAGAATATATATTTTAAAGTATTTTTTTACTTTGCGGTTAAGATGAGTAGCCTACTTTAAGATATGGCTGGGTCTGGGAAGTGACAATTTCTAAGCCAGTCTTGTCAAGTCTCTAATGTTTAAGCCAAGTTTCATCGTCCTAGCACTTCTGGAAGTACCTTAGATCGCGAGCAGCCGAATCCCCCCCCCCTCCAGCTCCCCCCAGAGTGCCCGAGTACGGTCTGGTTCTGTCACTGATTTATCTAGGGCTTATGCTTGTTCTTCCCACCAGTCGGATCGGATCCTGTCTGCACTTGAAGTGAGACATCTGAGACATAAGTTCTTTCCGAATATCTAGTTTCATTAAGATCCGATCATCCGTTCAAAAGTTGGATATACTTGAAGATTCTGGATTCCCCCTTCCTCCACTCCCCCTACGATGATAAAATTGTAGAAACGACCGTTCTTACGTTAAAATGGTCTAGCCCTGATATGCCTGCGAAGTTTCATCGTCCTAGCACATTTGGAAGCATCTTAACTCGGGATCAGCGGAATTTCTGAAACCTCTCTCCAAATCCCCCACAGTTCCCGGATCCGGTCCGGTCTTGCCAACTGTATATCTAGAGCGTGTGCTTGTTCTTCCCACCAAGTTTCATCCCGACCGTCCACTTTGAACATGTCTCACAATTTCCGGGTCCCCCCTCTAACTCCCCCTAGAGTCACCGTATCCTTTCCGGACTTGAAGTGTATCATCCGAGACTCGGCTGACACGAGGTCTTTCCAGATATCAAGTTTCATTAAGATCCGATTCCCCATTCAAAAGTTATACATACGTCAATGATTCCCCCTCCCTCCACTCCCCCCACGGTGGTCAGATCGAAGAAGTGACTACTTCCAAGTTAGTTTGGTCGGGTCCCTAATATGCCTGCCAAGTTTCATGGTCCTAGCACATCTGGAAGTATCTTAACTTGCGATTACCGAACTGACCGACCGACAGACCGACATATCGACTGACCGAAAAGTGATTGGTCTGTGGCACTTGGCGGGAAGGCAAGTGCAATAAAAACACGAGTAAGAGCAACGCCGTTTTTCCATTCCCCTGGCGATATTTTTATAGAAACAAGAGCTGGAAGCTCATATGGCACTTGTAAGGCTTGGTAAAAGGATGAAACTAGGAATTTGCCAATTCGTGGGTTTATTTTGATCATTTTTAAGCAAAACCCCTGAGATAAGAATAACGAAGGACCCTTGGCAATCACGAGAATCGTTTGGTAAAAAGTATTTTTATTTTGCACTTGGCTGTGAAGATGTGCACTAAGAGTGCTATATAGAAATTCATCTTTAATCAAAACCCTTGAGGCAAAAATGATCCTTGGCCCTTAATTACCATGAATCTATGGTCTGGTCAAAAGTATTTTTTTTTACTCTTCGGTTAAGATGCGCACTTTAAGGGGGCTAGAAATTCATTTCTAAGCAAAACCCTTAAGGCAAAAATGATCATGGGCTCATGAGGGTCATGAGATTTGTTGAGCATGAGTATTTGTTGTCCCTTGCGGCGAAGAGAGTACTTTAGGGGTGGTCG
This sequence comes from Branchinecta lynchi, assembly GCA_023053575.1. Classification (NCBI taxonomy): domain Eukaryota; kingdom Metazoa; phylum Arthropoda; class Branchiopoda; order Anostraca; family Branchinectidae; genus Branchinecta; species Branchinecta lynchi. The sequence goes on from JAKZAP010000002.1 coordinate 19,298,211, forward strand.
GATCTGGAAAGTGACAATTTGTAAGCCAATCTTGTCAAGTCTCTAATGTTCTAGCCAAGTTTCGTCGTCCTAGCACATCTTGAAGTACCTTAAATCACGATCACCGGAATTCTGGACCACCCTCCAACTCCCCCAGGAGTGCGCGAATCCGGTCCGGTTCTGTTACTGGTCCAATCACCACCCGAGTTCAAAAGTTGGACATTTCTCAAGATTCCGGATTCCCCCTCGCTCCACACCCCCCACGATGATCAAATCAGAGAAACAACTGTTCTTAAGTTAAAACTAGACCTACGTTGCCGGGGCAACGTGAAGTGTTGCGGCAACCTTTGTCCGGCTTCGCCGACTAAAGTGTTGCGAGAGCAACACTTTGGTTTTGTTTCTTCGCTGTCGGTTAAATGCTGAAATTGTCAACTTATCGAAGCTTTTTTAAAACGGTATGTTCTAAAAAGAATAATCACATGATCAAAAGCTGTTCTTTAGCGTTGTAAAACCAACAACAAAACAATATCGGAAGAAGGGACTAAATTGACTTGGCGGTCAGTTGAACTTTATCCTTTTCAATCGTAGATATCGTGACGGATGAAAACTTGGAACAATATCTTATATAATCTAGTTGGTATTATAAAGCTATCCGTAACGTTTCAGGACTAAAATACCATAGATGACACTATTAATTATTACAAAACTACCTTATTGTTTTAGATTACCGTATCGTTTGTACCCGTTGTGTAAACAGTTAATCTTCGGTTATAGCGATAGACCATCGATACAAACTTTCTTACCGTCATATTTACAGATATCGAATACAATGTGCACCAATTTTCAAAAATGTCTAGCCCCTCGTGAACCGATTCTTACTTACAAGTCCCTCTCCCGTGATTGACATCAATTTCATCGGAACAAATAATGGATACACCAGCTATTAAAAGTTGCAAACCCCTCATCGCTGAAGATGATTATAGCATAAAAGCCGTTTTGGCTTTTTGGGAACAAAATTGTTCTTACCATCTAATACACCTGATACAAATAACAGGTATACCAACTAGCAAAAGCCGCAAACTCCTCATTGCCGAAGATGATAATGAGCTAACAGTCGACTGTTGCTTACAGTCGACTGTTGCTTACAAGTCCCTTACATGTCTCACAACTGGTATCGCCTATTTTTGGTTTCAGTGTGTACCTTACTCCTGAAGTTGTCAACCCCTTGAAACTTTCAAACTGGTTTATCTCATGAAGGATTTTTGTTCAAAAAAATGGATGACAGATACTTTGATCAGCTCATCAAGCGCTATTGATTGCCCTAACCACAACAAAAGAATATCGGAAAAAGGGACTAAATTGACTTTGCAGTCAGTTGAACTTTATCCTTTTCAATCGTAGACATCGTGACGGATGAAAACTTGGAACAATATCCTATATAATCTAGTTGGTATTATAAAGCTATCCGTAACTTTTCAGGATTAAAATACCATAGATGACACTATTAATTATTACGAAACTACCTTATTTTACATTATCGTTTGTACCCGTTGCGAAAACAGTAAATCCTAGGATATAGCGAGAGACCATCGATACAAACTTTCTTACCGTCAGTTTTATATAAATCGAATACAATGTGCAACAATTTGCAAAAATTTCTAGCCCCTCGTGCACCGATTCTACTGACAAGTCCCTTTCCCGTGATAGACATCAAGTTCACCGGATAAAAATAATGGGTACACCGGCTAGCAAAAGTTTCAAACCCCTCATCGCTGAAGATTTTTGTAGCATAACAGCCTATTATTACTGACAAGTCCCTTGCATGTCTTACAATTGGGAACCTAATTGTTCTTACCATCAAATGACAGGTACGCCAACTAGCGAAAGCTGCAAACCCCTTATTGCCGAAGATGATTATGAGCTAACACTCGACTGCCGCGTACAAGTCCCCTACATGTCTCACAACTGGTATCACCTATTTTTGGTTTCAGTGTGTACCTTACTACTGAAGTTGTCAACCCCTTGAAACTTTCAAACTGGTGTATCTCATGAAGGAATTTGTGTACCAAAAAATGGATGACATATTCTTTGATCAGCTCATCAGCGGCTATCGATTGCCGTCGAAAAAAAAAATTCTACCTGTCTTAGTTCAAAAGTTGACTTTTTTGCCGTAGGCCAACTTTCTAACGTCACCACTTAGAAAGGAGCAAAGGATAAGCTCTAGTTTCTTTAGCAATGAGAGAACTTCTAAAGTTTAAGAGGTACATCTGATACCATTTCTCTACCGCAAACCCAAGTGCAAAAAAACGAATGATAAACTCAGCTGAAATCGCGTACACAAATGGAACCAAATTGTTCTTACCATCGAATACACCGGAAACAAATAACAGGTACACCAACTAGCAAAAGCTGCAAGGCCCTCATTACCGAAGATGATTATGAGCTAACAGTCGACTGTTGCTTAAAAGTCCCCTACATGGCTCATAACTGCTATCGCCTATTTTTGGTTTCAATGTACCTTACTACTGAAGTTGTCAACCCCTTTGAAATTTTCAAACTGGTGTATCTCATGAAGGAATTTTTGTACCAAAAAATGGATGACATATACTTTGATTACCTCATCAGTGGCTATCGATTGCCGTCGAAAAAAAAATTCTACCTGTCTTAGTTCAAAAGTTGACTTTTTTGCCGTAGGCCAACTTTCTAACGTCACGAATTAGAAAGGAGCAAAGGATAAGCTCTAGTTTCTTTAGCAATGAGAGAACTTTTAAAGTTTAAGGGGCACATCTGATACCGTTACTCTACCACAAACCCAAGTGCAAAAAAAAAAAATTATAAACTCAGCTGGAATCGTCACAGACATGGACAGAAACAATAGATGGCAGCACTTTCGGACCCGTGGGAAAAAGCCACTTTTTTGTCTCTGTAGATTTTTCTATTTATCACTCAAAGAAGATATGTTGGCTGTGGGGCCGGGTAACTGCCGCATATATTTAACACTTATAGATTTTAGTCCATCTTCAATTTGAAACTGGTGCCTGCCTGCTAGCGTGCTAGAACGGAGCTTTCCACTCGAAAGCAGAAACATGGTTTGATGAAACGAAAGGTTCGCTACACAACTTGAGATGGTCCTCTCCGACATAGGCTATACAACTCCACTTCACTTCGCAAACCGTAGGCTCTGGCTCGATGACAAGCAAAAACCATCCTTATTGCCCCCAGGCAAGAGTTCTACGGAGCTTTCCAAAATGTAATGTCATATTCATCAATCCGGCCTAAGGTCCACACTTTCCGTAAAAACCGCACAGGTTAGACCCTTCCCAGTTACCAGGAATAAAATGAAATCGGAGTCATAGGAAAAAAAAAAAAAAAAAAAAAAAAACGAGGACAAAACCAAAGTGTTGCTCTCGCAACACAATTGTCGAGTCCCTGGCATGCCTGCCAAGTTTCATCGCTCTAGAACATGTGTAAGCATCTTTACTCGGGATCACCGGAATTCCGAAACCCCTCGAACTCCCCCCACAGTGCTCGGATCCGATCCGGTCTTGCCAACTATGTATCTGGGGCTTGTTCTTCCCACCAAGTTTAATCCCGATCCATCCACTCTGAACATGTCACAAGATTTCCGGTTACCCCTATAACTCCCCCTAAAGTCACCGGGTCCATTCCGGACTTGAAGTGTAACATCTGAGACAGGCGGTCTTTCCAAAGACCAACTTTCATTAAGATCTTGATTCCCCTTTCAAAAGTTAAAAATGCGTCAATATTCCGGATTCCCCCTCCCTCCACTCGCCCACGGTGGTCGGATCGGGGAAGTGGCTATTTCCAAGTTAGTTTGGTTGGGTCCCTAATATGCCTGCCAAGTTTCGTCGTCCTAGCACATCTGGAAGTACCCCAACTCGCGATCACCGGACTGACCGACCGACAGACCGAAAAGTGATCGGTATATAGCACTTGGCGGGAAGGCAAGTGCATTTAAAACACGAGTAAGGGGAACGCGGTTTTTTCATTCCACTGGCGATATTCTTATAGAAAAAAGAGGTCTTTCTGTAAAAAATATATACTCCCGTTCCCCTAACACGTTATACCCCCGGGCAACACTTGATATACCACTTGATATAGATCCAACCGGAAAATGGAGACTTCTCGTGAGTCGTACCTGAAGAATCAATGTAAAAAAGAGACGTCAGACCACAAGTCCAAAGCTCGATACTACGTTATTTCAGTCAGTCGAAGGACTGTTTGTGACAGGTTTCTTAAAAACTTTTGCTAATTCGTTAATCACGTCATATTGTTTAACACCTGGCAAAAAAGTGAACGGTGATGTCACGCTTCCAGCGGATGGAGAGTAGATGTTGATACAGTTTTCAGTTTGCCTCCGACGGTCCGTGAGCCGATAAAAGTGTTAACAGCAGTGTTTATCTCTTATGGTGTGAATCAACGAGAAGTGTCTCGCGGTCGCGGGATAGAATTCCCGTCAGGATGTTCCGTATTATCATCAATTAAGTACGAAAAATTTGAGATTTTTAATTTTCCTGGTCGGAACTAATGAAAACGAAGAAAATCCTTTGATAGGTGTCTGACACATTATTTGTGTGCAAAGGACTCTAGAATCGGTTGGTCTTTTGGTCTCATGCGGTCTCATTTCCTACAAAAGTTTATACGCATTGTGCACCACGAACCAGATGGTTCCATATCCCGCGATCGGAAATCGGAAATGCTTCGATCCGAAAGTCCTAGAGAATTTCAACATGTCATCGGCTCCTTACTTTAGTCTTGACATCCTCTGGCTTTCCCTCTGATACCCAAGCCTGGGTTGGAATGGAACACAGCGATCACTTATGGTCGGGAATCACCCAGGGAAATAGTCTACTCTTTTCCTCTCAATGATTGATCTTCCAGCTATTGACGACATCTATCCCCGACCAGCAAGCCGACATCCGTTTTCTCTCGGTTTAACGTTTAACCAACCCCGTGGTGGAAAGTCAGTTTGACCAGGAAGTGGGCTTTCAGAATTCGTCCTGAAACTTGGAGGATTCCATACCCCGATGAGCTTATTCTTGGGCTATATCCTGGGGAAGTCAGGACTTGGAGATGTCCGGACTCGGAGTCAGGACTTGGAGAGGTTCGGAGATGGAGTCAGTCCGGAGATGTCAGGACTCGGAGAAGTTCGGAGATGGAGTCAGGACTCGGAGATGTCCCTCACCTCTCAGCGGAAAAGTGATCGCCAGAACCATAGCCCACGGGGCAATGTACTGATTGATGACGTTGCGCTACACGCTATTCTGTTTTCCAAGAGTACAATCTGAAGAAATCATGGAACTTAAATGCTTGTAGACGAAGCTGATGAACAAGGAAGTAAATGTTGAGGATGTAGAAGGTAATCATTCCTTAGAAAAAGTACAGGAATTGATCAGGACTGCTTCAGTATCGGATGTCGAAGCTGTGGTTCCAGTATTTGGAGATGCTTCGATACTGCGAAACTTTATAAACATAACGATCTGGATCATGGGAAGTCAAGACTTCTGGTGAAGACGCCCTGCTCATGATCTATGGTGCGTCGAAAAGAGGAGACCTGAATAAGCTCCAAAGGGAAGTTTTCGATAAAAAGGGACACGACAAGGTCGTATGTTCAACCAGAACAGAAACTGCCAACGGTTGATGTAGCGAAATAACACAGCTACCAAGTTTTTATTTTCTTTTTTGTTATCAAGCTTAGATATAAACCGGGGAGCTTGATCCTCAATTGAAAATGGGGATGGAAGAATCAGGATGACTTCTTGTACCCGTTAGCAAATGACCTTCCACAAGCTCCGCATGCTCTTAAAAATGGTTAAGTGCTCGTGTCGACTGCAGTAGTGTAATTCAAAGAGATTTAGCCGCCTTTAAAAACGATTTAGTTTCTACTCCAGCATGCAGAACCTGCAAGGGGGACAATGTGTTCAACTCTACAGAATTAATAACTACTATGATGCAGAAAACCCAAAAGCTTAGTCGGTATCCTAATCCATTCCAAAGGACGAAGCTGTGAACACTAGTCAACACTAGTTGCAATTTGATTATCTCTTTTGAGAACAATCTATACGGTGTACGAAGGGTGCTAAGGACGATTTCGAACATTGACCCTGAAAACCAGTTTGGTTCGCAATCGACTTTTCTTGCTTGTTTCACTAAAATTCGTAGAGATCGTATGTTGATGATTATGATACTTCTTTCTGGTACAATAGACACTGAGTTTGATTCAATTTTTAGTCTCTGCTCGGGATTCTATGGAACGATCGCAGTTTCATTCAAGAAAATCGGACCAGTACGAAAATTTGTACTTTTTTGAAAAAAAGGTTGAAAAAGTGGCGTTAACTTTTTTCTGGTGCTTTATACGCCAAATCGGACTTCATTTTCGGTTTCAGCTTGTCATTTTGCATTGGAATCATAGTTCAGTTCAACAATAACGGACAACCACCAAAATTTTATATATTTTATCGAAATACGTACAAAAATTGCATTAAAAGCCAAAAAAAGCCTATTTTGCGTCGAGCCAGGATATCCAACTGTTGTGTATGTTGTTCAGTTTTTTTTTTTTCTCTACAAGGTGGTATAAAAATCATTTATGTTGCAATTTGTTTCGGGTCGACCTCTTTTTGGAGCTCGTTTTCCTGTACTACTTACTTTCCACTAGTTTCGAGATTTCGGAGCTCGAAATCCACTGCGGAAATGTCCGTAGCAGAAACTAATTCCGTTTATGCTTTCACGGTCGCGAAAACCCCCCTCATGTCAAGTCCGAATTGTTTCCGGAACCACAGTTGATGAGTTTACATTTTGCAGGCGAAATAAAGAAGGAGATCGAGAGAAAGCGCTAAAGGAAATTTTGGCCGCTCTGAACAGCGAGGAAAACCAAGTGCCGGACATGTTTGGCCTTTGTGGACGGATCTACAAAGACAAATTTGTCGAATCCGGTAAGTTTGCACTTAAAATTTGTACCGCGAGCGAACATTTACAGGTGTTAATGACCATGTGATGCCAGTGGTACCCTGGGCACATGCTTTCGTATCATCGCTGATGATTCTCGAGTACCCAGTGTGGTGATTTCTCTGAACCATCTCTAGGAACCTTGAAGTTTATGTAAAGCTCTGTTCGAAGACTGGTCTTAGTTGTAGCCCTAGCAAAATAATCGAAAGATTGGGCATTTTGAAACCTAATTCTGGGTCTGGGACCTAGTATTCCGAAAGTTTGTCTAGGGTTACATGTAGGGGGGTCTTGTTAGCTCTGCCAGCTTCACATTGATAATATTTTAGTCTCCATGCGGTTGTCTCCCTTCAGTTTAAATTGTTTTAGAGAACAGAATTGAGCGGACAGCACCCTTCAAAAGGCGTACTCCCACCGTTCCGCGGGGCACAGAATTTGAGCGGACAACGCCAAAAGGCATACCCCCACCGTTCCGCGAGGCTCCCTGGAAAGTCAAGGAAGTCTTTTCGTGAAAATAAATGGGACGGCACTGCCCGAAGGGAATGCCTCTGCACGCATGTCGTATATGCACGTTCGTTGTTTAGAGCAAATCAGTCCGTTAATTTGGAGTTCCGTATTCGAAAGGTGAAAGTATACCTTACGTCGAAATGCGAAATTAGATACTGTCATCCAGACTGGAAACATTACCGAGTGGCTCAAATAGAGGCTATTTCTAGGAAGGTCGATTGAAAGTCTCGTAAACTCGGAAAGAAAGTCGACTAGCCAGTTACTGGAGAATAAGCCACCTCGGCAGTATGGCCTGTGACTTCGTTCTTATTAGAGGACGCCGTCTCTCCTTTCAGAAGCTTTCTGGTGATCAGGGAAAACACATTCCTGGCTGGGCTAAATGCTATATTCATTACAAAGAGCCTACTTCGCATACACTCAGTTTATTTCAAATACCTCCGTTCCTGCTATACCTACCCCGTTACACGCGAAACCGCTACACGGTCCGCGCTTTTCTTCAATTCTTGATCCATTGGTGATAATAGGAAACCTGTCCTCGAATTTGCCTCCTTCGGTTGCCCGTTTACTTAGCTTAGTTCTTGAATATTTCCTTCAGACCAAGCTCAGTGCGAGTAATAGCTGACTGCGCTAGACCGAACGTCAGCTCATTTAATTGAGCTATATTTCAGCCCTCTTCGCAAGGGTCCTCTTCAGGCTGAAGCTAGAAAGGTGAACGTGTGATAATCCGGAATATCGCTCCCGTAAAATCGGGTGACGGATCCGAATAGCGCAGTCAACAAGCTTAGTTCTCGTTTGTGATTATTTCATCGTAGATTTAGTAGGCTAATTTGTATTTAACGGTCAGCTGTTAATTTGTATGTAAGTGTATGTGAGTTTGATTGACGTGTTTTTGTTTCTTTTTATATATCTCAGTTTTGAAGGATTCAAATAAATAATAATTATAATAATAAATTATCCTTGCGGTAAGGTATTTGAGTGTACTCGTACTCGTTTTTACTGCGCTTATGCCCTCGGTTAGGGTGATATGAATTATTCATTGATTCATTCACTCACTAGTGGCAGATCTCAAAATATAATTTCTGTTTTAGGCCACACTGATATGGACAGTTTGAAGGAAGCCGTTCACTGGTACCGAAAAGGATTTGAGATCCAGCCCAATGAATTTGCAGGAATTAACTTGGCAACCCTGCTCGTTATCGACGGAAATGATTTTTCGAAGTCTGAAGAGCTCCAACATATCTGTGAGTAATGAGGGTGTCGTTTCAGATACCATATAGGAATAATGTTTTTTCGTGAAATAGCTTACCAATTACAATTTCGGCACGCCAGCATGATTTTGTCTGAACGAAGTCTGTTTTTACGGTGATTGGTTCGCACCTGTTTTAACGTATATGTGCGTAAAGGAAAGTAAGTAATGGCCCATTTGCACACTGCGTAAAATCCGAGCGTATTTTGAAATCCGAGCGTATTTTACGCACGTTTTGAGCTTGAAAAGATTTCTAGCAATACGGACGTATTTAGATACAAAACGGACCGATTTCTCAAATACGTCCGTATTGCTAGAAATGTTTTCAAGCTCGAAACGTGCTTAAAATACGCTCGGATTTCAAAATACACTCGGAATTTATGCAGTGTGTAAACCCACCATAAGTAAGTCAACACTTGATTTGTTCTGCACAAACCAACGATGGACGAGCTTTTTTTCCGCCAATAAAGGCACTGTCAAACGCTCTTACTTATTCTGCCTTTTCTATTATCCCTAGTTCCCTTATGGAGTTTTAAGCTTCTGAAATCCCCGCCTTTCGCCATTGTTTTGTTTTCTTCCTGCGACTGTTTAACGCTTTTCCGGCCGTGCCGAGTTTTGCCAGTCACGCAGAACTTCGTTGAAAGCTTCTAAGGTCGCCGATGCTCATTCACACATAAGGACATGAGAAGCTTCAAAGTGTTGTTTTTCATTTTGGAAGACAGGCTTTTCCCAGTTTTTGGGATCCCAAAACTTAAGTGGAGGGATACATATGATATCGCAAAAGATATCCGTCTGTGAGTACAATAACTCTCGAAGGGAATGAGACATTTTGATGAAACTTGGTGGGAAGACCCTTTGGGTCAAGAGAAAGGTCGAGTTCGTAGATGGGGTCTGTAGCCGTACATTTAGGGGTGGGAGAGTGGGTTCAAATTAAGGGACAAACAAACTATTTTTAAACAGCCAATGAGATAGTCGATGAAGGGGTAAGAAGACATTCTGAACCCGAATATGAAAACCATTTTCTCTCCGGACAAGTAGTTAGCCCGGAATTCGGCTAAAACCGGAAAGTTTGTTAAAAGTAAAAGTTTCACTTGAAGTTGATTAGATGTTCAATTTGAGGGTAAGAAGAGACACTGAATTTTTACCCTCGCTCGCCCGGAATCCGGCTGAAACTGGAAACTTTGATAAAAGTAAAAGTTTTATTTGAAGCTGATTGTATATTCAGTTTAGGGGTAAGTAGTCGTGCTGAACCCGAATATGAAAACCATTTTCTCGCCTGACAAGTAGTTCGCCCGGAACCCGGCCAAAACTGGAAAATTTGTTAAAAGCAAAAGTTGTATTTTGTAGTTGCTTAGATAAGAAGAGGCACTGAACACAGCCCGGACATATATTTCGCCCGAAATCCGACTGAAACCGAAAAGTGTGTTATAAGTTAAATTTTATATGCAGTTGATTAGATGTTGGATATAAGTGTAAGGAGATACGCTGAATTAGTTTTTGAGCTCTTTTTTCGCCGGATTTTCCGCCAAAACTGGGAAATTGGCAGAAGTAAAGCAGGAAGTTTCGATCGGTTACGTCAAAATAGATATGATTTATAGGGGTAAACACACATGCTGAATCCATATCTGAACATAGTCTTCTGAGATCTACCAGTTTGTATGGCACTTGCAGCCTCTGGCTCAAGTGCCATATACCGATCACAATTCCGTCTGTTGGTGCTTCGGCCGGTCCGAGTTTTTTGTCACACTTTTTCGAGTTAGGGTACTTCCAGATGTTCTAGGACAATGAAACTTAGCAGGAATATCAGGGACCCGAACAAACTAACCTGGAAATAATCAGTTTCCCGATCCGACCATGTGTGGGGGAGTTGGGGGCGCTGGAAACTTGAAAATTTAGGGCATTTTGTCACACTTTTTTAAGTTAGGGTACTTCCAGATGAGCTAGGACAATGAAACTTGGCAGGCATATCAGGGACCCGACTAAACTAACCTGGAAATAATCAGTTTGCCGATCCGACCATATGCGGGGGAGTGGGGGCGCTGGAAACTTGAAATTTTAGGGCATTTTGTCACACTTTTTCGAGATCGGGTACTTCCAGTTGTGCTACGACCATGAAACTTGGCAGGCATATCAGAGACCCGACCAAACAAACTTAGAAATAATCAGTTTTCCGATCCGACTATTTGGGGGGGGGGAGTGGAGGGCAGGGGAGTCCCGGAAATTGAGAAGTGTGTAACTTTCGAACAGGGGCGGGGGCTTTCGGGGCTTTCGAAGAAACCTTGCTGGAATGTTGGAGATTCAGCAACATTTGCTTAGGAATTGCTACTTCCCAAATCCGATTATTCCTTAAAGTACCAATCTTGACCGCAAAGTAAAGAATATACTTTTAAGCAATATATTCATTTTCATGATGCCCATCAGCCCATTAGCATTTTTGCCTCAAGGGTTTTGCATACAAATGAAATTCCAGCTACCTGGAATTTCATTTCAGACCGCAAAGTCGAACCTTACTTTTGATCAATCAAAACATCTTAACCCATGCAAGTGCCTTATGAGCTTACAGCTCTTGCTGTACTGTCTTTTCAAAATGTACAAAAAAAGATTATTTTCTTCGGTTTTTAAGGTGTTTCAACCCCCACTATAAGCCTTGATCTGTTTCTAAATTTTAAAAATACAAATATTTAATTGTCTCGATCAAATACTAAATTTTTGGGATCCCATCGAAACCTCCATCTTGTTTACCACGGCGCTTGCAGGCTCCAGTACGTTGCGTCAAGCCTCCGAGTCGGAGAGGGGTAGGCAGGATAGAGTCGACAAGCGCTAACAAGAAAATCGCTAATTTGACGTGGAAACTAATGGTATTTTGAAAAAGGATATTTCTGAGCCATTTTATTTCTAGATCATTTCTGGTAAGAGTTATGCTTGAAGGTACGCACACACAGTCCGATTCTTTCCGTCGGATGCGACTTTCCTTTTTCGCTCCGGAATTTTGATGGAAGGCACGCAGACTTCTTCGTAGTGACCCGCTTTTCGCACGCGTATTTTCGCATGCAAAATCTTATTGTCTTATTTTAATGTGAATTAAGCAAATTGTAATTTGACAATCCCGTGCATTTTGTATTATCAGAATTTTGGTAATAAATGAATCGTAATTGTAATTGTAGTCTTAGTGGACTCACCTTTGAGGTATGTTTGTTCGTTGACATAGGTGCATTGTTTCCTTTTTTTCTTCAGGTATGGTCCTAAACAAACTCATTGGCCAAAAAGGGAGTCTATCGTCGCTGACTGAATACTGGGACGTGGCTACATTCTTCGAAATCTGCGTCCTAGCCGATGACTTCGCGAAATCAATTCAAGCGGCTGAATGCATGTTCAAACTAAAGCCTCCGAGATGGTAAGTCTCACAAATAACCCATTCATGTAATCGTGTATCGCAGGTTTAAAGGGTCCTGTGCAGGCTGTAGCTGGAAGAAACGAACCTGCACATCGTTGAAGGACATCCTAGGGAGCGTTTTTGCGTCGATGGCTCTGGTCAGGTTATCTCCCTTCAACCTCCACGGACATTTTCGCGTGGATGCCGTTGATCCTTTTGTCATTTTCGCGTGTACGGATGAACAGGTGAACGGGCCATCCAGCTAGATATGCGGCTCCGTTCAACATCATTCCGAGGACAGCGTTGAGCTGAAGGTGGATAGACAAAAGGTCTGCACAGTTTCATGACAGAAAAAATGTGGACCTTCCACTCATATGCTCCCATCCAGCTGACTGGGTGTTTTCGCGTGGACGGAACCCATCTTCCTTAGCCGTTCAACGTCTGATCAATTTTCTCTTTCGCGCGGAAGGTATCACTAGTTCAGATCTGCAGCCATCAAAGCGAAAACATTCCCCTAGCTGACTTTTCCGTTCTTCATTTTTACGAATGAGAAATAGGGCATTTTAATCAATCATTAAGGAAAAAACAGAACTAGGCTGTAACGAGAAATCACGACAGCCCGGTTATGGCCGAGATGAGTACCCTGTAATAATGATAAAAACAGTATCTTAATTTGCATTTCGGAGCACTAGTCGGCCGCGCTCCATTAGATACAAACGACGTGGCGAAATTTGATAAATCGTCGTAGCGTGGTCAGTCAGTATAGCCTTTGGAAACGGTACTGCTTTGGGGTCGACTAATTGTAAACGCTGAAGAAAATACTAGGCCATACCTGGCAACTTTTACTGCAAAAACTCGCCTAAAATGTTCGTTTCATGTCCAGTTTATAATATTTTAGCTGCGTTTTGAAATTTTGCTCTTAATTTCCTTCTGTTTCTCTTTTTAGATTTTGTATCTGTTGCTAATAGGCTCGCTAAATCTTCGTTTCCCGGACCTGACTACCCAGGGGGAGTGGAGGGAGGGGAATCCGTAATTTTGTGACATACATAACTGTCGGAACGAATTGTCTGATCTGAACGAAACTTGGTAATGGACAAGAGCACATATCCCAGATGTTCAGTTTCAGATCTGGACTTGGGTTTCATACTTTTTCTTGTTTTCCAAGGCACATGATCCTTTGTGCCTCAAGGTTTTGCTTACGAATGAATCCTTAAATTTTAATTGAAAAGGCAGCTTATTTTTACATCTGATATTTGAGTACACTGAAACATTTTGACCCATCTAAGGGCTTTTGCATTTTCTAACCCGAGGCTCCAATAATTGCGTTCAGAATGTGCACTGCTTGCACGACAACTGAAAATTCGTCCAGAGGCGGAGATTGTGAATTTGGAAACAAGCCTGCATTTGCAGGATTAAAGACGATAAGCGGGTGCTTACTTTCCGGCATTGGCTTAATATTTCAGTTGGTAAATATTTAAGCATAGAGGAACAGGCACATAAAGGTACAACATATCCGAAAGATTAAGTTCATTCGAGGAAATCCATCATCTGTGGACAGCGGACATACGGAGTAACGCATTTTTATCGGATTTTCAGGCAAATTTCGTGAATATGTGTTGTATAAATAGACTGTCGGGTCTTTGCTCTTTTCAGTTAAACTTTAAAGTATTAATCTTGCGCCTGGTGCAGAACTACTTTTGGCCAAATGATGTATTTTCATGTTCACCAACTGCAAATGATTATTTGTATCTCAAGGGCTTGCTTATAAATGAATTCTTAGCTCCCTTAAAGTGCGCATCTGAACCGAAAAGTGCAAAAATACGTTTTGACGAAACGATACATTTTCATGTTCCACAAGGGCCCATGATCATTTGTGTCTCTAGGATTTTGCTTACAAATAAATGACTGGTCCCCCTTAAAGTGCGCATCTGAACCGAAAAGTGCAAAAATACGTTTTGACGAAACGATACATTTTCATGTTCCACAAGGGCCCATGATCAATTGTGTCTCTAGGATTTTGCTTACAAATAAATGACTGGTCCCCCTTAAAGTGCGCATCTTAATCGCACAGTGCAACGATATTTTATGGTTCGGAGGGTAGTCCTGGAGTAGCCACACAACCTTGAAAGTGTGAACCTTAGCTTGTCTACATACTATCTACCTTTACAAGTGTCATATGAGCTTCCAGGTCTTGTTAATTATGAAATATGTTGCTTATATAGGCATCTGAAGTCTACCATTGGGAATATTTCTCTTATAAACCGATTCCGCAAGCGGAGCGATGATTACAAGATGACGCCAGAAGAAGAAATTTTCCAGTGGTGGCTCGAATATTTCGTGGAAGCAGTTGAACAAGACGTACAAGACACAATCCGATTTCCGGTAAGATTTTCGGTTTGTAGTCTGTAAAGCTGCTCGGGTTTGAAGGCCAGGAGATTAAGGCGATAAACCATGTCGGCATATAGATAAAAAAAAGTTTCAGTTTCAGTCTTTCAGTTTCTGTTTAAATATTCCTTCAGCCCAAGCTTACTGCGAATCGTATTTCACGTTACAAGATGATACGTCAGCTGAATTTTATTAGAGCTATATTTCGGCCTTTCTTGGCAAGGGTCCTCTTCAGGCTCAAGCCGCTCAAGCTGGAGAATGAACCTATGGGAAAATTGTGTTTTCGTATTTTTTCATTTCATTCTCCAGCTTGAGTGGCTTGAGCCTGAAGAGGACCCTTGCTAAGAAAGACCGAAAAATAGCTCTATTACAATTCAGCTGACGTATCTGTTTTGCACTGTCAAATATATAAGTTTTAGCTTGTTTCGAAAATACGGCAAAAATCACGGCTTGAGTCAAAATGATATGTTGAATAAGGCAAGGAATAGTCAAAACGTAAATGTACAAACTCAAATAGTTTGCAAAAAATATACACAATGAGTGTGTATTT
The DNA here is from genome assembly GCA_023053575.1 of Branchinecta lynchi. Taxonomy (NCBI): domain Eukaryota; kingdom Metazoa; phylum Arthropoda; class Branchiopoda; order Anostraca; family Branchinectidae; genus Branchinecta; species Branchinecta lynchi. The sequence continues at coordinate 19,313,214 of JAKZAP010000002.1, forward strand.
AAATATTATTATGACGTGCGATATTCATTTTGACTTAAACAAATAATCAACTCTAAAACTGTCTATCGTACTTAAAATATACTGGATGAAATACTTGTACCAACACTGCCCCTATGGTATTAGGAGGTCGACATTTGGTCTCTGCACGGCAAACGTGAGTGCGTCTAGTTTGTTTTCGTCCTTTGTGCCTATAATCGTGACTTTTTAAGGATTGTTTGCTTAGTTTTACTTATTATGTATTATTGACACATTGATTGCTAGAGTTCGAGTTACCCAAGGAAAAGCTTATAGCCACTAAGAACATAATAACCACTCTGTAGAAAAATCCTACTCTTTGTCTACCTTTTCTGTAATTTCTTTACCGATAAACCTCACATGAACACGTCACTGTCTTATACTGTTGGTGCTAGTCGCTAGCCAGATGAGGGGGGTTCGTGAACGTCAGAGTTGTGTATTACTGAAATTATAGGCATAATAGACTTATAAATACTCTTTTTTTTTTTTTTTTTTTTTTTTTTTAACCCGCGTAGTCTTTCGAAAATTTGTTACTTTACTTTTTGGGCTACGACTCCTCCTCCACTCGGTGACGTTAACATTTCCTTTAAATCTTTAACGTCACCGACTCTTTCCAAACAAACAAACAAAATTTTAAACTTCAAAAAATATAACTCCATTTACCATTTCAACTGTTCAAATTATTTTTGAATTTAACTTTACCAATCTTAATACTTATTTACTCTTATTTCAATACAAATATAAACATTTCTATTTTTATTTTTTTTTTATCTACGAATCCTCACCTCTACACTTCAAGAACTCTAACCCCAACCAAAACGACCGCTACGAAAGACAAACAAACACCCCCAAACAGGAGCCCCTAAGAGCTACAAACACATTCCAAATCCATTATTACGAACTATAGTATTTACTTTAATCTATACTAACAAATTCAATTCAAACATAAAAACTTTAAATCCACCCCTAAACTGTAAACTTTAAATCCACCCCTAAACACTGTTTATTTTATTTTGTCCATTTCCTAAACAATTAACTTTCATTTTCCTAAGTCCTTTCTATTTTATTCAACAATAAAATTATTCTCTAAATCCTCTTTACTTTCCCTTCTAATTTGACACCAATACTATTTAAAATTTAATTATAGCAGCGAAAAAGCAGACTCTCAAATCAGGTAACCTACAATAACAGACCATCAAAATATACAAAACAAAAGCAAACTCCCGCAGGATGGGTGCCCTTCCGTCCTAGGGAACCCCTCCTTACGGTGGCCCTTATTTAACAATTTAATTGAACGACCTTTTACCCTAACTTTCGAGTCCACAAAAAAAACACAAACCACTAAAAGTAAAAAATAAAAATAGGATTTACACTCAAAAGACCCTACTTTTACAACAAGAAGGAGGATTTTTTGAGCACCCACCTACCAAAAACCTTTAAAAACAAAAAAAAATTCAACCGCAAATTATTACTACCTTAAATTTAAACTCATCAAAACTAATTTCGCTGCTATAACAAAAATAACCCAATAAAAAATCAAAACTATTACATAAACAAAAAATAAATATTAATTTTGAAATAAGTTTTAAATACTAAACTTTTAAACTACGAGTACTAATTTTTTACAATCTTTCAACATTTTATCAATAAAAACAAATTAAAGAACTATTCCAAATTCATCTTTTCCCGCCATTTCATACTACTACTCATCATTTTCACACAAAAAATAATTTCACAAACTTTTTCTTTTCTTCCAACATCTTTGTCATTTTTTTTTCCGCGCAACACACTTACCCACAACCAACTCAATATCTCCTCATACTCACATTCCAATCAACTCATCAACAACAGACTCCATCCACTCAATATCCACTCGCTCTTCCCACCTTCCACTCTCACATAACCGCACTATCTTTCTCTTACAATCAAAACCAAACCTTCTTAACTCAATCCCGTTTTTCTTTTTCCTTCTTTTCCAAACATATTGACATAATTCCATCACAATCAACACCACAGCTCGCTCTTTCGTCTCATCTCCGGGGATCTCTATGTTCAATTTTATCAACCTTACCTTATCTTCCTCGGTGTTCAAGACCACTCCACGATCACTTAAAACACTAAAACATTTATCTACAATTTTATCATTATATTTACAATCGAAAAATACTCTTTGAGCCCAAGCTGACTTTGAAACGTTGTTTGAATAAATAATAGACTTAATGCATATGCGGTGGGGGGGGGGGGGGGGGCGTGGGCTTACAAAATGGTGCCAGAACACTTTTTACTGCAGTTGCATTACATGTAGCGTACGTAAGTGGGTAAGTGGTAATTTAAATGTCGAAAGTTTACCTTTAATTTTGCCATCGTTTTTACCAGAGTCAACTTCCTCTTCGACCTCGAGATTTTACTTTCCTACTCGCTTGAAAAAGTTCCTCTTGTATTGTTTGTACCTCACTCCGTCCCGTGCTGAAAATTCATACTTCCCCCCTCCTCCTTTTCCTTCTTGTTCTTCTTGGGAGGGTCTAATGACTCAACAAGCAGCGCCACTCTGGTGGCCTCTTTTTGTAGCTGGTGGAAGCGTATCGTGATTTGCTCTCCGTTGAAGTAGGGATAGTGTGGCGGGTCTTTTTCTTCGATGTATTCCAAGTAAAAGGCAGCGCTAGTTGTCTGGAAATGGTAAAAGTTGTTACATATATTCATGTGCCAGCATTACTTCTACATTCCCAAAAGCTGACGCTATGTGTTTATGGGGGGAGAGGGGTATCTGAACTTATAGATGTACGAGTCTGCGCGAAGTTAATTGATTTATCGTAGAAGGCTCATTTTGCACCACTGTGTACCATGTTTAGATCCTCTAATTCAAACCAATTAATAACAAATGGACCCTGTGGTACCTAACGTATGTGACAAACACTTCTTAGCTCCGAGCTTCTCTTAAAGAAGGGTAGGCTACTCTTTGCAGTTTCGGGGTACGTTGTAGACACAGAGTAGGACAGCAGTAATGCAAGTGTGCAGATATGTACTACGATATGTAATAAGATTAGATTAGATTAGGTTAAATTTTATTTTACACATGTATATAAAACATTTTGCAGCACCTGTCAAGAAAGCTAAAACAAGTAGCTAAAAGTATTATGCAAGTCTAACTTCCAAAAGTTTTTTGTTTGTAGAGTATGTTGGAGCCTATAACCTTACAGGGTGTTGCATATTTCACTGAAAAACGTGCGTGGCGCTGCAAGGACTGATAGTTCTAGGATTAGTCAACAAGTGCAAGTAAAGGCAAGAGCTGAACAGCTCTAGCTGGCCAAACTGCAGTCAAGGCAAGAGCTGAACAGCTCTAGCTGGCCAAACTGCAGTCTTAACTTATGGTGGGGGTGGGAGCGTGTGTATTGGACCCTCTTGTTTTTCAGGGTTTGTAACTATGTATTAACTTACTAGATTTCTCCGCTCGCGAACCGCTTCCACCACCATCTTTTCCATCCATGTATTGAAGTCAGGCAATACTGCTTTGCAACTTCTCACCAGCTTGTTTTTCTTCTTCGATAAACCCAAACACTTTAGTTCCAACTCAGTTGCCTGCGCAAGGATGTTCGTTATTCGTTCGAGATACTGCCGATAGATGGTAGATTTGGCGCTGCAAAGTTCAACTAAAGCCACGTTCTTTCCTGGTCCTTTTCTGCAAATATCTAAGCAGTGCTGCATTCGCTGCTTAAAATAGTTGTTTTGGTTTTGGAGAAACTTGCGAAAAGCTTCTAAGTCTGCTATGATTCGTCCCACCTCATCAAATAGCATTTTAAGCGCTCGAACGACGGTTCAGGAATGAGCCTGATAGCGTAGTGGAGATTTCGTCGCCTTGGATGTCAAAAGATCTTCTGTGTTGAGTTTATAACCTGTTGACTCTTTGGATAATGATCATCGACTGAATGATCCAACCTCAACGGTTGTAACGGATTATTGGAAGCGGTTGAGAAACACCGTTGCGGTGTTGCCAGCTTATCGATGTCCGTTTGATCTTTCGCCCGTTTATGTGTATTAATCTTACACTCTTAACTCGTTGCGATTGCGATAATTTTCAACGACTTGTGACGTAAGCGTTGCAATGGAAATTCCAGGCGGTTGAAAAATTTGTTAGATATATTGAATGTGTCCGAAAGCTCCGAAACGAACGAAAATGCTGAATTAATTCAGGATTTTATGCAGCATTTTGCTTTCGGCTTAAATTTTCGCTCAGTTAATGCAGCATAAAATTCATCGAAAAATTCAGCAAAGATGCTAAATTGTATGCTGAATTTTCAAGAAGAAACTGGGGAGCACGGCGATTCTCGTAGTATCTTCCTAGAATCTTTTGCTTTCTAGGACAAATTGCCACGTAAAATTTTCGTAATGTTATCTAGAGGTGTATTCTCGCCGTTCCCCGAGGACTCCACTTGAGGAGTCCCCGCGTTTTTGTTTGTCCCGGGGACTCACTTCCCTTATTCTCGCGAGTCCCCACGGATGGGGAATGCTCCGATTATCGTCACCACCACCAAAAAGGACTCCCTTTCAGATTCAGAGGGGAATCAATTTTTTCCGGTGTTGGTGCAATGTAAAATTAATTAAAAACAATCAGTATAAACGAAACCAACAATAAAGTGGATCCAGACTAATTTCGTCAGCATCATATTTATTTTAAGAAGAAAATTCATTTTGGAAGCATTCCCCGTGTTCTCGTTGTTTTCCGGACGCGGAGTCCGCGTGGAATGACTTCCTTTTATTCTCGCCGTTCCCTTCGAGTCCTCGGGGAACGGCGAGAATACGCCTTAGGTCGAATTCCCGTCTGAGCGGCGACAAACTTTACGGAGCATACTTTGCGAAAAACTTTACGAAGTCTGAGTCGTCCTTTATATAGCTAATTTTTTTTTTCTTCTTCTTCTACCAAACTTAAATTTCGGTATTGTAGAAGTGTCACGGGAGAAATAAAGGTAACACTTTTCGGACAAAAATAAATAAATATGCAGCATTTACAGCACTAAAAAGCTTTCGGATACGTTCATTGTGGTAGTTGCTAACGTTTTATCAGTCTCGCGTTGTTACTCGGTGGACAGTAAACAACTCGGTGATAACGATAGTTGGATCAGAAATTGGTAACCGGCGAGAAAAAACCTACGCTAGAATACTATAGTTGTTATAAGCTCATTTGCTCGTCTTTACGACTAAATTATAATTTGTCCGTGAATAAAAAAAAAATAGCATCTTCCCTACTCTTGTTGACAAGACATAGTAAAATAGATCCACAGGTTGATCAGTAGAAAATCTGCAATCTACTTCCCAGGTAATGGAGGTTTTGCGTATGCCTCAGTAGTAGAAAGTGTAAGTTACTCACTACCTTATGGATCTTTTTTTACTATGCCTATCAAAGGTGTTAGTTATGAGACAATAGGGGACTAACTAGTCCACTAGTTAATAGATAGATAGATATATAAGATGTATTTCCTTAAAAGCTCAAAGGGCCGTTGAAACAATAAGACAACAACAAAACAAAAATATAATCTCAACAAATATTTTCAAAATCTCTCCCTGTGACCAGGGTTGCCACGGCTGCCCGATGGAAAACTTATCTCGAATAGTAGTATGAAGTTGTACGAAAAAGTAGCATGGCGTACTAACTGATGCTACTACATGCTTCTACTTCAAGGCTACTGTGTTACTGCATTTTACTGCATGCTACTATTAGCAAGACTGGATGCTCCTAGAGCCAGACAGGGTGCTACTGGATACTACTACTTAAGATTGGCCTAGTCTGAGGCACATTAAATGATAGTACTCTTTACTATTACATATAACTAGATGTAACCTTTTCGTACAACTATCATACAACTACGCAAGCTGCAAATTTTTCATTGGGTAGCACGAAATTGCTACTTTTAACACTTTTTCTAAAAGTGGGACTATCAAGAAAACTTAGCACTATTGTAGCACTTTTTAGCAAAAATTACACCTTTTTCTTTAAAAATAACAGTTTTCTTTTGGTCAACTGTAGTACTATTCCGTTTACAGGCACACAGTTAGTTTGAAAAATAGTGCTCCCATGAAGTAATTGAAGTAAAATACAAGTGAACTGGTTCAGGTTCAGGTTCTTTTATTTCGAAAATACTTCGTGACAATATATTTTGATCACTGGGGGCCGGCAGGGATACGATAAATACCCTCTACTGCTACGTATTTATACTATAGCTTCGTCCATTTGTTACACTTTCAACCGGACTGGTGTGAAGAAAAAAATTCACTTTGACGAGCTTGTGTTTGTGACAAATACAATTACCATTTGCCAGCGTTCACTTCTTTATAAATATAAGTACAAAACTAGACCTACGTTGCCCGGGCAACGTGAAGTGTTGCGGCAACCTTTGTCCGTCTTCGCCGAATAAAGTGTTGCGAGAGCAACACTTTGGTTTTGTTTCTTCGCTGTCGGTAAAGTGCTGAAATTATCAACTTATCGAAGCTTTTAAAATGGTATGTTCTAAAAAGAATAATCACATGATCAAAAGCTGTTCTTTAGCGTTGTAAAATCAACAACAAAACAATATCGGAAGAAGGGACCAAATTGACTTTGCGGTCAGTTGAACTTTATCCTTTTCAATCGTAGATATCGTGACGGATGAAAACTTGGAACAATATCTTATCTAATCTAGTTGATATTATAAAGCTATCCGTAACTTTTTCAGGATTAGAATACCGTAGATGACACTATTAATTATTACAAAACTACCTTATTGTTTTACATTACCGTATCGCTTGTACCCGATGCATTACCAGTTAATCCTAGGTTATGGCGATACACCATCGATACAAACTTTCTTACCGTCATATTTACAGAAATCGAATACAATGTGCACCAATTTTCAAAAATTTCTAGCCCCTCGTGAACCGATTCTTACTTACAAGTCCCTCTCCCGTGATTGACATCAGATTCACTGGAAACAAATAATGGATACACCAGCTAGCAAAAGTTGCAAACCCCTCATCGCTGAAGATGATTATAGCATAAGCTTTTAAACGGGATGTTCTAAAAAAATTAATCATATGATCAAAAGGTATTCTTCACCGTTGTAAAAACAACAACAAAATAATATAGAAAGAAGGGACTAAACTAACTTTGCAGTCAGTGGAACTTTATCCTTTTCAATCGTAGACATCGTGACATATGAAAACTTGGAACAATATCTTATATAATCTAGTTGGTATTAGAAAGCTATCCGTAACTTTTCAGGATTAAAATACCATAGATGACACTATTAATTATTATGAAACTACTTCATTGCTTTACATTTTCGTTTGTATCCGTTGTGTAAACAGTTAATCCTAGGTTACATTGATAGACCATCGACACAAACTGTCTTACCGTCAGATTTATAGAAATCGAATACAATGTGCACCCATTTGCAAAAATTCCTAGCCCCTCGTGAACCGATTCCTACTTACAAGTCCCTCTCCCGTGATATACATTAAGTTAACCGAAAACAAATAATGGGTACACCAGCTAGCAAAAGTTGCAAACCCATCATCGCAGAAGATGATTGTAGCATAATAGCCGATTATTACTTACAAGTCCCTTGCATATCTTACCATTGGGAACCAAATTGTTCTTACCATCGAATACACCGGAAACAAATAACAGGTACACCGACTAGCAAAAGCTGCAAACCCCTCATTACCGAAGATGATTATGAGCTAACAGTCTACTGTTGCTTAAAAGTCCCCTATATGTCTCATAACTGGTATCGCCTATTCTTGGTTTCAATGTACCTTACTACTGAAGTTGTCATCCCCTTCGACATTTTCAAACTGGTGTATCTGATGAAGGAATTTTTGTACCAAAAAATGGATGACATATACTTTGATCAGCTCATCAATGGCCATCGATTGTCGTCGAGAAAAAGAAATCTACCTGTCTTAGTTCAAAAGTTGACTTTTTTGCCGTAGGCCAACTTTCTAACGTCACGACTTAGAAAGGAGCAAAGGATAAGCTCTAGTTTCTTTAGCAATGAGAGAGCTTTTAAAGCTTAAGAGGCACATCTGATACCGTTTAGACTTAGAACTTAGACTTAGAAAGGAGCAAAGGATAAGCTCTAGTTTCTTTAGCAATGAGAGAGCTTTTAAAGCTTAAGAGGCACATCTGATACCGTTACTCTACCGCAAACCCAAGTGCAAAAAAAAATTGATAAACTCAGCTGAAATCGTCGCAGACATGGACAGAAACAATAGATGGCAGCACTTTCGGACCCGTGGGAAAAAACCACTTTTTTGTCTCTGTAGATTTTTCTATTTATCACTCAAAGAAGATATGTTGGCTGTAGGGCCGGGTAACTGCCGCATATATTTAACACTTATAGATTTTAGTCCATCTTCAATGTGAAACTGGTGCCTGCCTGCTTGCGTGCTAGAACGGAGCTTTCCACTCGAAAGCAGAAACATGGTTTATGAAACGAAAGGTTCGCTACACAACTTCAGATAGTCCTCTCTGACATAGGCTATACAACTCCACTTCACTTCGCAAACCGTAGGCTCTGGCTCGAGGACAAGCAAAAACCATCCTTATTGGCCCCAGGCAAGAGTTCTACCGAGCTTTCCAAAATTTAATGTCATATTCATCAATCCGGCCTAAGGTCCACACTTTCCTTAAAAACCGCACAGGTTAGACCCTTCCCAGTTACCAGGAATTAAATGAAATCGGCGGCATAGGAAAAAAAAAAAAAAAAAAAAGTTTTGCTCTCGCAACACAATAATAGGCTACAGATAGCATACTGATTAACTTTATTTGAAGTTCTCGTAGGAAAAAAAAACTGCTTAGGCTATCAGACTCCTGCACCCTGGTAGGTCAGTGCAGTAGTTTTCTTGAGGTGAAGCAAAAGTAAGGCTACTGCTTTTTAGGTACAAGGTTAAAAATTTAAGCTAACAAAATAAGCTACTGTATATATATAATACATTACAAAATGAAGGGAAAAACAATAAGATAACAACATGTTGGGGTTGGGTGATGCGTATTGCGCAACGCTATTTTTTTTTTTTTTTTTTTTTTTTAAGTAGCCCTTTTTTTCAGAAAAGAACACTTTTTCCAGTCTTCAATAGCACGAAAAATTACAGTGGTGTGGCAACCCTGCCTGTGACTCATTGCCAGCTAAGGGATCTCCCAAAAATTTGCATCTCTCTAAAACTTCTACTTTTCTGTATTTGTCAAACCTTTCCTTCCCCACAGCATTTCTTCAAATGTTTCCGTCCTCAGATCGTTTAATTACAGACATCACTCATTTATTTATTTTGTGTGTACATTTGGTGTTAAGCTATTAGCTTGTCGCTATCACTTCACAAGTACGAACGGATTACATAAAGTTTACATACAGAAACTGACACATTACAAAAGTAAACAAATTTTCAGGCTACAAAAGCAACTGAGTAAATGGAGAATACATGCATTCATTCATTTTACCGCACATCGGACAAAATTAAGGACCACATAAGGGGAATTGTAGTGAGTGCTTGAACGTAGTAAAGCTTCCATACTGTCGTGCGAGTATACTTTCACTGCATGGCCAGCCCGTCGCTAGCATATGGTTGAGAATTTGCCTGTGGTATAATAATTGGTTAGGGCTGACACGCTTAGAAAGGGTTTGTGTTTATCTTGAAGTTTTGTCACACACCCTCATAGTGAGTGATGTGTAAAGAAATCACACCTCCAGTTCGTTCTAGTAAGACGGCAAATTTTTTCGTTCTAGATCCTGATTCTGGAGCAGACCAAGCTCGAACATACGAAGTTCTACATGCCCAGCCATGTGAATGTGAACCTAGGTGCTGAGGACAAGTCCATCGAAATTGTAAATTTGTGCCTGGATCACATGGAAGGAAAATGCACAAATCTGCACAACTGGCTGTTTGCGCCGGAAGAAATCAAGAGCTATTCGTAAGTACCACACACCGCGCCCCCTCCTGATCAAGGGTAAGAGAAGATTTATCTGCACTACTTTAGTCAGGGTTACATGAATGCTTGGTTTAGATCAAATGATAGGAAACTGTCAAATCCGAACAACTGGCTATTCGGGCTGGAAGAAATCGGGAGCTCCTCGTAAGACCCCCCCCCCCCCCCCCCTCCACATCTCAGCCTGCAGAACACGGGTGTTGTACTTGGATGGTGTGGAGGGAGAATGCAGAAATCCGATTATCAGGCTATTACGCCAGAAGAAAGCAAGAGCAAGTAAATACTCCCCTCCCTCTATTCAATCCACAAGAGGTTTGGATCCGGTATTAACCAAGTGATGTGATGAAGTTTATTCTTCGTTATATCAGCCATACATCAGCTTGAAAACTAGAAAATAAGGAGTGTATGCGAAATTTCGATAAGTAAAATGTTGATGTTGTGGGTAAAATTCCGTTTTTATAAAATGGATACGTCAGCTGAATTTTGTTAGAGCTATATTTCGCTAAGCTAGAATCTATAGTTGTTTTTTCCACAATTCGTTTTTCCAACTTGGGCGGCTTTGAGACTGAAGAGGACCCTTGCCAAGAAAGGCTGAAATATAGCTCTGATAAAATTCAGCTGACGTTTCGGTTTTGCAATATCAAGTATGATTCGCAGTCAGCTTGGGCTGAAGGAATATTATTTTTGGTTAACTCTCCAACATTATTGTAGAGGCTTGGTTTACACGAGGGCCAGGTCGATCTTGTTTGCCGACCTAATCCTCATCGATGGTTTAACAGTCATCTGACGATTATAGCCTTTCGTGAGATTACTAAGAGGAACAAGACTTAAAGCACAAGGGACCCCTTTTTTCGTTTGACCAAAGCTTCCGAACTCCATAATATGTTAGACTGTGGAACCCGCTCTACCGGCCTCGTACCAAGGTAATGATAGCTATCGAACTTGCACTTCAACACTCCTCCCTTTCAGATTGTACCGAAGTGATGAGCGGTGCTTGTTCCTGTACGTTCACCACAACTCCGACGACTTCCAGATGTACTTCCCATCATCCAAGTGTCGTGAGCGATTCTTGAATCTCTTGCATGAGCTGCGGAGCGAGTTTGGTGACCTGGACGGAAGCGACGATCCTGACGATTTTCAGGTTAGAGGGGAAAGGCGTATAGAAGGGCTTCTTAAATACAGAGGTAGCAGTGAAAGGGGGGAGCTTCAAGTTAAGACTGTGAGATCCTTTTGGGTACAACTGCGCCTGGGTAGGAAGTAGCTGCAGTTTTCGTACCAGATTTTGGGTCTGGTGGATAGATACACTTTACCAACAAGTTTTGACTTTAGGATGGTTTGCGCCGAACGTTGCGTCAAAGTCCATAATCGATAAGCAATACATAAATTCGGATAAGATCACTCAAATTCTAGAAACCCTGGTCCCTCCACCTACACAAATTGAGGTTCTTCATATTTTTCCTCATTTTTCCTGTTTTGATGGGCCGAATTTTTCTTGGGGGAAGGTATCCTGAGTTAGGATAATCACATTCAGCTGGGCTTGGAATACACCCGAGCACCAAACCCAGAACCACTTGGGATAAGACTGGACGGATAGGATTCTTAGCTTTGTGCCAACTGTAGTTGAGAGATACGGTACCAGAGCGCTGACAATGGGAAGGCTATATAGCTAAGCTTGAGATACCCGATGAAAAATTTATCTCAAAATAGAACTATGAAGTAGTACGAAAAAGTTGCATGCAGTACTAACGATGCTACTACATGCTTCTACTTCAAGGCCACCGTGTTACTGCATACTACTATATGCTACTATAAGCAAGAATGGATGCTACTATGTCAAGGCAGGGTGCTACTGGATACTACTACATAAGATTGGACCAGTCTGAGGCACATTAAATGATAGTATTCTTTGCTATTACATAGTATTACATGCAACGTTTTCGTACTACTACCATACTACTACGCAGGCTACAAATTGTTCATCGGGTAACGTCAGAAATTTCGACTGACAAGCATTAGTTGCGTTTTTTCAAGATACCATGGTATCTGATACCACGGTCTAAAGTCGTTTTCGCGGTTAACGTGGTATCAAATACCACGGTCAAAAGGCATTTTTGCAGTATCGTGTTACCTGATATTCAGATACCACGGTCCGACCGCGGTAATGGATCGTGGTATCTGAAAAAGTCAACTTTTCATCATCACCAACAATAGAGCCTAGGATTTTGTCAAATTCGTGGGAAAGAAAGTGTGGCACTTAGTGATGTGACTGGATATCAGTCTTTCTTTTGGGATGACTTCGAAAAGAGCAACTGTAGTGTCACATACCAAGATAACCGTAAAAACGACTAATTGCAGGTCCAGTTACCGTGGTAACAGATACCATGGTATGTGCAAAAACGCAACTATTGTCTCTGGTTTGTTCACAAATAACCGGATGGGTGGGGTTTAACTGTGGATTAAATACTCAGTGGGAAAATTGGATGTGGATTTTGAACGAAGCACGAACCAACTGTAACATGAAACTGGAAACTAGGTGGGTTTGATGATTTCTCTCGTTACTGAGAAGGACAAGACCAAAGATTTAGATGGGATCCCAAAAATTCAATATTTGACCCAGACAATAGGATCTTGTATTCGCCAGATTCAGTCTTCGCCAGACTCCTTGAACATTTTACTATTACAATTCAGAAACAGATTAAGGCCAAATAGCTAATCATCTGAGAATACCAAATTTAGTTACGGATTCAGCATGTGTGTTTACCCCAATCAGTCATATCTATTTTGACGAAAACTTCCTGCCTTACATCTGCTAATTTTCCGGTTTTGGCCGAATTCAGGAACTACATGTCCGGAGAAAAAAGAAAGCTAAAAAAACGAGTTCAACGTATCTTGTTTCACCTATATCGAACACCTGTAATCAACTTCAAATAAAAATGTAATTTAAAATAAATTTTCCGGTTGCACAGCCGGATTTCGGGTGAACTGTATTTCCGGGTTAAAAAAAATATTGTAATATACGGATTCAGCATCTCTTTTTACCCCTGAATCGTATATCTAATCAACTAGAAATACAACTTTTACTTTTAACAAATTTTCCGGTTTTGGCCGGATTCTGGCGAACTACATGTCTGGGTAGAAGATGAATTTCACATAAGTGCTTAGCATGTCGTCTTACCCCTAAATCGAACATCTAATCAACATCAGATAAAAATTTTACGACGGACAACTTTTGCGATGTCATAGGTATCCCTCCACTTATGTTTTTAAATCTCAAAAATATGGAATTGTATCGGGTTTCACTTCTGCTTTAATGATTTACAGATGACTAAACATGCAGTTTGGATTAGGTTTATGGTGTTTGTCATGATTTCTCGGCTCGAATTTAAATCAATCTTCCCTTATAGTTTGAATACGAGACTGATGACCAGAGTCGCCGAATCGTTCTTGGAAAGGGTACATATGGTGTTGTATATGCAGCGAGAGACTTGAATACCCAGGTTCGAATAGCTGTGAAGGAAATCCCAGAGAAAGACAGTGGGTAAGTCATGCCCGCAGTAATAGGACTTACGATTAAACCGTCCGATTAACCGTTACACTACAGGGTAAACCGCTAATAGCACCATTTTATATATTCCTGGACGATGACCACATTAGTTGCGTTTTTGCAGATACCCTGGTATCTGATACCATGATCTTAAGCCGTTTTCGCAGCTACCGTGTTAAAACGCGTTTTTTGCGGTTACCGTGGTATCTTATATTCAGATACCACAGTAATTGCGAAAATGAATTTAGACGGTGATGTTAGATACCACGATAACTGCAAAAACGACTAACTGCAGATCTAGTTACCGTGGTAACAGATGCCATGTATCTTCAAAACGCAACTATTGATACTGCTAAAATTACGCTAAAATTAATTTAATTTCGACACTGATATAGTTAGTCCAATGAAATTCTCCGCTTCTAAGACAAAAGCGTACAGCATCGTGTTACAGGGAGAGTTTATATTGCGCTCTGGGCTTCTGCCGGACAGCGTCTTATTGACCGACACTAGTTGCGGTTTTGCAGATACCATGGTATCTGTGACCACGTTAACTGGATCTGCAATTAGTAGTTTTTGCATTTACCGTGGTATTTGATATACGGTTGCTCTGCGAAAATGACAGTTGCCGAAATTGCGCTTTTTCAGGTCATCCCAAAAGAAAAACAGATATTTGGACATATCACTAAGTGGTAAGCTTCTTTCTCACCAATCTGACAAAGTTTGATGAAAGTGAGATGACTTCTCTGATAAAACGACCAGTTATCACGGTCGGACTGTAGTATCTAAGTGAGTAATAAGTAAGTAATTTATTTATGACCCGCCATTTTGAAAAGGCGGAGTGAATTAAGAAAATAAAGAAAATAAACAAAACACATAAACACACAGAAAAAGACACTTAATTTTCAATCTTCGGCGAGGAAGCAGTGGACGACGTCGTGCGCTGGTTGGGCCCTGTTGTCCATGATTTTTGAAAGCGATGAGGAGACATCCAAAAGGGTAACACTTGCATCTTGAATTTTGAATTTCTCCGTCAAAGTATGGTTATGACATAATTTCGACAAGTGAAGCAGGTGCTTCGCATATTTAAAATAACATGGTCTCATCTTTTTAATCTCCTTCTTTCGCAGACCATGAGTGACGCCAGAACGAAATAGTATAGAAGGAGCGCAGAAGGTGCTGTACAAATTTCCCAAAGCTTTACGATTATAGCGCCCCCGGTTGGGGACGATGTGCCCATAGGCTCTATGGATTGATTTATAAACTTCTTGAACAACCGAAGAGCAGAATTTTGACAATGAAGATTTGAACGTTATGCCAAGCCACCGTAGAGAGTCTGTTGATTTGACGATGATCGATCCAAGAGATATAGAAGCTTTGGATGCATTCGAACCATTTGACGAAGGGTTGAAATGCAGGTACTCGCACTTTGACAGGCCAATTTTGAGAAGTTCCGACGACAGCTTACTTAGATTTTTTGTGAGTGTGGATCGGCTAGGGCTTACTAAGAGCAAGTCGCGTAGGCTATGTAGCTGAAGGCATAGTCTTTATAGAAATAAGCAGGATGCAAAGAATCGAGACAAGAAGATATGGCCGATTTGGAGATGTAGGGAGATAAGACTCCCCCTTGGCGAACACCAGTTCGGACATGAATACTCTCTGACAAGCTACCTTGCACATTTGAACCTTACTGAAGAATGACCATACCAAAATTTTAACAGATAGTTGAACCTTACTGAAGAATGACCATACTAAAATTTTAACAGATAGACAACAGACAGATTCACGCCAGAAGTAATGAGAGAAAATAGGGAATGAGTTATATTGTCAAAAGCACCAGCTGTGTCTATAGAACATGTATGTATAGAAGATTTGTCGCGGGTAGCCTGTTTCATCATTTTTGTCAGTATGTGATGAGCGTGCGCACAACTGGCGCTCAAACGGAATCCAAACTGCATTGAACCAAAGCGACATTTTTCAACTATTTATGGAAGAAGGACGTATTCCAGGATTCTGCTTATGGTACAAGAAACTGTAATTGGCCGATAGCTTTTGCAAAGATCCGCGTCTTTCCCTCGCTTAATCACCGATGTTATAGTACCCAATCTGAATATCAGATACCGCGCTAACTGGCCAGATACCACGATAACTGCAAAACGTCATTTGACCGTGGTATCAGATACCACGAAAACTGCAAAAACGACTTTAGACCATGGTATCAAGTAGACCTACCATGGTATCTGCAAAAACGTAACTACTGTGTCTATAAGGTTAAAGGGATAACTGTTGTCAGTAGAAACGTCGCGTAATCATGATGAGTGTGTTCCATCCCACTTACCATAGTTACTACGCATGACGTCACGAATTCTGCCTTTTTGGCGTCAAGGCTGGAACGATTTTTATGGCACTTGCCTTCCGGCCAAGTGCCATATACCGATCACATTTCCGTCGGTCGGTCGGTCGGTCGGTCGGTCGGTCGGTCGGTTAGTCCGGTGTTTGCGAGTTAGTGTACTTCCAGATATGCTAGGACGATGAAACTTGGTTTCTTTTTTGTTTTGTTTTGTATGGAAATATGTATAGTTTAGAGACAAACGACGTAGATTGGTGATAAAGAAGTAAGCAATTATTTGTGTGTTTGTAGTTTTGAGAGGAATTACTGGAAAGTTTTTGGTTTATAAAAAATTAAATTTTTACGAAATGCCGAACAACGCAAGGCCCAGTGTGATGAGTGATGAGTGACTGAGCCCAGATTGTGTTGAGTTGTTATGTTTTTGTTTTGATATATATATATTGTGTGTACCCAATTATATGTAAATTACGTCATGAATTGTAAATTGTGTATTTAATGGTTGATTATTTTAAAGTGATATTAGTCTGGGGTCCACTGAACCGAAAGTCTTCTCCTTCTAAAAGTGGAGGGTCTTACTGGGGCAACACCTCTAGAAATCACAGGACCTCGCGTACGTTCTGTTACTCACGAAAGTTACCGGGATACAGCTTTTTGGTATATCGGACATGCTTTTCTAACCTCTTACACTCTAACTATTCTGCGGTTGCGGTTTGTGCGGTTACAACCGCGGTCCAACTTTCGACCAATCAAAAGCAAGCAGATGTAAACAAACATTCCAACATTTCAGAAGCAGCGTTGCCGCCTGTCGCAGAAATCTGCGGTTAATGACGGTTTTCACTTCTTCGACAGAACAAGCCAAAATTCTACGACCGGTTCCTTGCAAGTAAATATAAAAAGTAAGCAAAAAATCTTTTGCGGCCAAAAGTCACATGTTCCAGACAAGAAAAAGTGGCAATAGTGTTTACAAACCAAGAATTCCAAGATATTTCACCTGAGAATTGGAGGATATTAAGAAGAATAAACAGGTAAAAATCATTCAAGCAGAGCTGCAATGTGGTTGTTCTTGAGTGTGGGTTAAGGCCTTTTAGGTAGTAGAAATCTCCACTTGCTTATAGGCCCAGATTAAACAGCAAATAAGTTGGACTGTCGAGAGTTTAAGATTATTCGTGGTATGTATTGTTTTTTTTGTGAATGTTACAGAACTGTTAGTCTGTCCATTATAAAAGCCTCAAGTTTGGAGGCCGGAGTCTATGCTAAGTTACTGTCACTGTCAGAGGCGTTACTAGCTGAAATGTTTGTCGGGCGGGGGGGGGGGGGCAAGGTATTTACTGACTGTTGTTGCAGAAAGAAGAACTGTTTTCAAGAACAAAAATGACAGCTTTGAAAAATAATTGACTGATTTAAAAAAATGACTGTTTTGACAAAAAATCAACTGATTTTCAGGAAAAATAACTGTTTTCATGAAAAAAAAAAACTGTTTTGACGGAAAACTGCAGTGCTTCACGCCAACTCAGTTATTTTTTAAAGACTGGCCGGACACATTTGGAGGATATTTGATCGTGCCAAATGGATACATCAGCTGAATTTTATTGGAGCTATATTTCAGCCCTTCTTGGCAAGGGTCCTGTTCAGGCTCAAAACCGCTCAAGTTGGAAAATGAACTTGCGGGAAGGGTTCCTTTTTTCCAACTTGAGCGGTTTTGAGCCTGAAGAGGCCCTTGCCAAGAACGGCCGAAGTATAGCTCCAAGAAAATTCAGCTGACGTATCCATTTTGCACCATCAAATATGATTCGCAGTCAGCTTGGGCTGAAGGAATATTAACATTTGGAAGGGTCGCCCCCCCCCCACAGTTGTGACGCCCCTGTTTACTGTACATACTGTACGGATGTCTGACGCTTGTCGGCCATGCCACATGGCTATTTCCATTTTTTCTTATGATAACTTAACTAATTTGAACAGCTAAAAAGGCTGAGAAGCTCAGTATCAAAGTCGGGTTACAGTAAATCAGTTGCTTAGTGAATAACCTAGATGCTGTGAGTCTCCGACTAGTCAGCAGAAATATGTTCATATCCTGTGGTTTGATCATTAGTAGGGTACAGGGAAAAATACAGAACCCTAAAGCTGCTACGCACAACTATGGTAGTCAGAATAAAGTTTACTTGCAAAAATCTCCATTATTATAAAAGGCTAACCATGTTGAGTCCCTAATATGTGTTTGTATTGTTTATTTTCTTTTTCTTATGAGATATTTTATGGTCTTTGTTTGCCACTAGTTAGCCAAGCTAAAAATCAACAAATTTTATTGTATTATATTTGTTTTAACAACTGTAAATTCCTCTGTAATTGCAAGGTTTGTTAATACTATAATATCTAAGTACCTATGGTGTTGTAACATATTTTATTCTTTACAGGAAATTGAATGGATCAACTGACCAAGAAGCAGGTCCGGATTGCGAATAGCCTAAAGAAAGAGGAGAAATCTGACTTCTTATTTTGTGCCAAACACGGATATTCTTCCTTTATCAGAAGCTTGAGTCCTGGACAAGCTCAGTGATACATTGAAGACAGTAAGAGACAGGCACTATAGGCCTCTGATGACTACAATGGCAGGTGCTGCTATTGCCAGCACCTAAATCTTTGGTGGCATGCAGTGAGAAGGCCAAATATCATGAAAAGTTTATCAAGGGGTTTCTCAATCTTTAATCAGTGGAAAAAGAGATTGTAGATGGTTACGGTTTGCCAAAAATGGATGCTGTTTGCCAACAGCCCATAAAAGAGAAAACTGATCGACTTTTCTATGTGTATTTGTGCCAAACAACTGACATCGCTCCTTGGTCACAGGCTAAAGTGTTAGACAAGCTAAGTGATTTGCTGCAAAAAAGCTCATGACTGCAATGTCAAAACCTGATTTTTGTGATTGTGTGTTGCATGAAACTTGCAGGAAAAAGCATTTTTCCACTTCTGAGTCATCAGTCTTGTTAGCTGATGGGACTTCTGACACTGTGCAACTTGGACATCAACACCGACTCCTAGTCCCATGGTCCTACAGTTAAGGTCTCAAAGTGTTGACTTTTCATATACTGACACTTTCCTCTTTTACCTGAAAAAAGAATGTGAAGAGAGGCCAGAGTCTCAACTTCGCAGAGTTTCTGAAGCGTCAAGGAGCGTTAACATAGTAATTGAACATGCTTATGCACTAACTGAGCGTGATATTCTTCTTGCTTCTGGATGTAGGGGTCATGATCTTGTTGCAGAGAAGGCCAGGTATCTCGATAAATGCTTGAGGAACTTGTGATGGAAATTGAACCAAAGTGTAAATGATGGTAGTGTGTACAAGACATCACAAATCAGAGAAAACTTGTCTGTCCTTTTAAAGCAGAGTGACAGCCATACTATGAAACGGCTGAAGAATTGCCTAAAAATGATCTCCGTATACATCTTTTGCCACGCAAAAGGAGCCCATGTGGCTGTCACCCACCGACAGATCATTTTTTTTTGTGCACTGGCTGCGTGCATTTTTGCAATTTTCCGTGTAGATACCTGTCTCTTTGAACCCACTGGACTATGGATGGGCCGATGAGATACGTGGGGGAGCAAAAGCAGTGGCAACTGATGGGCCATATTTTTCCAGACAGTGTGGTCGGTGTTTTTTGTGCCTGCAAGAAATCTTGCAGCAAAAATGCTCATGTGCTGTAACCAAGAGATCTCGTGATTTACTATGCGCATCCGGGGGGAAATGTGTCAATGTCATTGTAATAGACGAGGAAGAAGAGGATTTCGAAGCCTAACTCATTTGTGATTAAATATGAAAGTTGACAGGACCAACTTTTGCAAATATGGTTATAAACTTTTCCATTGTTTCTGAAGGATAGTTATTAGTCAGAGTTGGAATCACCGTAGCTGGTTAGCTGATAATAGTTTTCGTTCCGCTTTAGAAAAATGAAATGGAACGCCAAGCATCCGAATTTGAGTGTTGGTGCGTAACATCTTTAGCACATGTCTGATCCCAGTATCCCGCCCAGATTCGGAATCAGCGTGGTCGATTTACCTAGAATCCATCGTCGGATCAGCTGCCCCCGACGGGAAAGCTACTTTTCACATTTTGATACTTGGGCCCCAGACTATATTGTTATTTAGTTTTAAGGACGGGAAGAGCCCCTTGCAGTCGTGGGTATTTCGTGTTTTTTGTTTGTTTGTAATTTTCCAGTAAATTAGTTTTTATGTCTTTGAAAAATGAGTTTAAAAAAAGATTTATAAATAAATATGGTTGTGATAAAGTAAACTAGTCAAGTTTGTTTCCAAAAATGCATTTTGCGTTTTATAGTATAATTTAAATATTGTGTGGAGTTGGAAATGTTTTATAGTTGTTTATAGTTGGAAAGATATATTTGTCCCTTTATGTCGTTTTTTCCCCTTATATGTATGGTATGGTAAAATCTTTCTGGTTTTATTTTTTTATTTTTCGTAATTTACAATAGTTTGGTTGGGAGTAAAATTTCAATTTATGGTTGAGGTTTGTAGGACAGAGAAAAATAAAAATAAGATGTCTTAGGGGGGGAAGAATAGTAAATACAATACGGGCTTATTTTCAAAAGTTAAGTGACGTAAATAGTTAAAAATGGGTAAAAATAGACTAAATTAACGTCACTGAGGGAAGGAGGAGTAGCCACAAAAAGTACGAAAGAAGATTTTTTTCTTTTTTTTTAAGTAATATAAAAATAAGTTAATTAACGGGTATTAAAAAAAAAAAATAAGTTAATTAACGGGTATTAAAAAAAAAAAAAACAGTGCTGGATCTGTCCTTTATGGTCCAACCAGTTTGGGTGTGTTACATCCCGTCCGCTTCAGTCGTCTCTGGGCCTTTGCGTACTTTGCGTGATGAGCGGGGAGTTTCGTTGCTCTTCCGCGGACGGCAGTGGCGGGGAATATACAGTATCAGAAGTTTGTTTGATAACAGATAACACATGTCTGCGTATCCTTATGTAAACGTTATGAGATTATGAGCGTGTTCCATCCTACTTACCGTAGTTACTGCGCATGACATCACGAATTCTGGCTTTTTGCCGTCTATTTTCCAGCAGAATATCATGCCACGGGGGAATCCGACCAATCACGTTACAGAGATCCGTAGTTACTACGCTCCCGAGCGTGGTACGCAAATAGTTACTAATAGTTACTATTTCGAGAAGGTTGGAACGGTCAGCGTAGTAACTTTTCGTGAGGTTGGAACCGAAATAGTAACTAATAGTTACTATTTACAGAAGGGTGGAACACGCTCTAAATTTGTTGTTGGAAACAGAACGCTTTGAAGGGTTGTAATATTTTAATAAAGTGTAATATTTGATATAAATTCTCTTGAAGTATAACACAAGGATACTGAAACATGTGTTAAATGTTACCGAGCTTCTGACAGTGTATCCTTATTTAGATAGATAGATGTTTAACGAAGCCCTTGGGCCATGAACAGAAAACAAAACAAACCAGTACAACATTTACGTTCATTATACGCGCCAACTTTTAATCAACATAAACAAAAAAACTCACTATTTCCAAAACTCTTAAATGGTCCATAAATGCACCAATCCTGCATATACTTCTAGGGTTTGTACTATTAAGAGTATTATGTAGATCCTTTACTGACACAACTATACCATTCAAAAACTTCTCACGCGGGACAGATTGTTCCGATCAGAGACACAACTACACTGTCTGAAATTTCGTGACAGCTAACGTGTGAATGCGCAGTTTCAACAGATAATTGTTATGATTTTGCAAACGTTATTCATAAGAAGCATTGCCAGATTAGCCGAAAAACCGCCGGAAAAGCTGCTGCTGACTTTTCCGATATCATCACAAAATGTCAGCGGATATTTTTTAGCAGTGTTTCGGCTCGTCTTGTATGCATAACGTCTTAATGCGTAATGTTTGAAAAACATAACAACCAACATCCTAGGTATTATCTGTTAAAACCGCGCATCCGTCTGTTAGCTGTTATGAAACTTCTGACAATGTAGGCCCTGAATAAAATTAAAGGTTAATAGAATAGGGCTAAGATACGACAGTCTGATTACCCATCGTTTTTTTACTTAATTAGGCTAGAAGAACCGACAAAAACGCGTTACTTCGTTGCTTTGTTATCCACGATTCTTGAATTTTAGCTGACGTAATTTCTCTTCCGCAACTATTGTACCTCTATACGGACATAGCTCTGTGTTTGGAATGTTTAGCAACTATAGCGGCAGCCAATTGCCGTAATAACAAGTCACGGCGGATTTACATTCTTCAAGCCAGGAAGATGAAAGTAACATGGGAAGTGAAAGGTACCAGGAAGAAATTGGCATTCGCAATGAAGGAAGAACAGGACCAGTTGAAAAAGCGATCTTGCTAATGAACTAGGTGGAATGCTGGCCAAATTCTCTGTTGACTGTGTCCTTCCAAAAAGGAAACCTATTCGCGGTAGCACAAAACAGAGGTCTATCTTCGGGTGTGATTCTGCAATCTGGAATCGAAGATTTCAAAACCTTCGCTTTGTTTGCCATTGAAACACACGCTTTTGCAGACATTCAAATTTTCCGAGACTCGCCGTAAAGTTTTTTGTCGTGCAGACAGCGTAGATTCCAAACGTCACTACTAGACTACGCGACGTAAAAAACAAAAATCCCTTAAATGAGTCAAAATAATTCAGTGTATTTGAATCAAACGTTTAAAAATAAGTTGGTTTTTCAGTTAAACTTTAAGGGCCACATTGTATGCGTACCGTTTGGGTTTAACTCTTAAGGTTTAACAGGCGCTACTGAATGAGATAGCTTCGGTAGTGTAGTAGTCTGGTAGTAATTGTTGATTTAATAGGGAAGTTCAGCCTCTTCACGACGAGATCCGTCTTCACTCCCAGCTACGCCATCGGAATATCGTGCAGTATCTCGGATCAGTATCGCAAGATGGCTATTTTAAAATCTTCATGGAACAGGTCCCCGGAGGTTGGTATTCTTTCCAGTGTGTTTTAAGCTGTGCTCCATATTCTAGTATAACCTTCAGCGACCATGAAATTCAAAGAAGAAGTTCATGTGTTCCGCGGTGCTTCTAGAATAGGATCTGAAGGGATCCGTCCCGGGTTTTCCGCAATGTAATAAAACTAATTTTTAATAAAAAAAATTATTTTATTAAATAATATTTAATAAAATAAAAACTTTTATTTGAATTTATATACTTAAGCTGTGTTTAAATTGTATATGATATGAGATGATGGCATATATTCACACAGAAAGCCCGAGGGCCATGGCAACGTAATTATATCTACCCTGTAAAAAAAAAAATCTTGCAATATTTATGGGATTAATCTTGTCTCTAAAAAGATAATCTTATCTCTAATTCGAATTAATCTTACTTCAGTAGAGATAAGATTAAACCCAGTAGCAAATACTGCAGTTAACTTTAATCCTTACTCGGATATACTTTTTACTGTGTATATATCTGCTGTGTGTCTAATTAACAATGCCCGCATCGGTGATAATGGATATTGTAACATTCTCATGGTACAACGGGAAAACCCCTGGGGAATCTCGAAACAAATACCGGAAATCTGAAATCATCAGAGCCGCAGCCTATGCGTCTACAAATCTATTGCGCCATCACTGGTAAGCTTAACAACCGCATCGGCACATCTTGATCTGAACAAACGGGTGCGACGAAGTGCCTGCTGGAGCAAAATAGCGTAAACCATAACCCATTTTAGCTCCCCCGTTTTTACAATGACTTTTACTACATTACTACATTACATGTCGACGTTCATCCCTAAACGTCGCAACGTGGCAAACGGCGTTAAAACGTACTTGTCTGACAGCACGTAACCCAAACAGAAAATAATGCACAGCTTCCGTGGTCTCTCCCACAAGTGTGTCGTCGACACATCTTCCGATTGTGATGCTGAAATTCCGAAAAACATTCCGAATAAACATGCCACCCGTTTCTAATAGACAGGGGCATACGTTGACCTCCCCTCTTACCAAAACCCGTTGCTCTACCACATTTGAAATCTCCTTCAATTAATCTTGTTTTCTGACTATCCACAAATTGACATATCTCGCGTCCGGCTACCAGCCGCGGCTTATTTAGCTCGGTAGTCAGGGTTAAAATCATCTTGGGGGGCTCGACCTCTCCAACTTTTCCCCGATGATGATATCAATCCATTTTTAACCCGAGCTTCCGAAATACTCCTTATGAATTCCTCGATCTTGTTGAAACATTGTTTTTAAATTCTCGTCGAGAAGGCAAGTCACTTTCATATTAAATACCTTTGAAAGAGCCCCTAAATCTTTTTTAATTCTCTGTTACAAAAAATCCGATTCGCAATCGTTCCAAACTTTAACTTTTTTGGATGTCTTCTCCAAGCCGTAACCATTTATCATATACAAGGCAAATCCAATTATACAAATTTCAACCAATCGGGAACGTGACGCCGGAAATTAATTATTTCTCCCGCGACGAGGGGTTTGAATGACCGCCGGTCAGAACAGTGCGGGCAATCGTGGACAAAAACGCGTGATGTCATTACACTTCAAACATCCCTTGACCTCCGAATTTCTTATAACTTGGATACTCGGTGGCTCTCTTCTGCCAGTTACTCTTGGTGCGGCATTTCTGCGCTTCCAGTCTGTGCGTACTCCGACTCAAATTATACGGTGACGTGACCTCGTCCTGTACGATTATCTATATGTTAATGCGAAATGCAAATTCGGCATCATGGCTGTGAAAGTCATTTTAAATTGAATTCTAATCTCAACTCGCAATCTTCAGTAGACTAAACAAAATTCTAGCCCAAGCTGACTGCAAATCATATTTGAACGTCGACTTTTGGAGTCTTAGCGCAGTCAGATGCGATTCACTGTCAGCTTGTTCTTGTAGGCTACCGGGAAACAACTTAAAAATAGTTAATACCAAATGACCCAACATGCCCAACAGAAAGAATTAGTTTTTGCCTATTTCCCCATATTCTAATTCAGGTTCCATTCGGTGTCATTACCATTAGCCCCTAAATGATGATCTCCGGCATCAACAATATTTACGTCAAACTCTGCCAGGGTATTCCTTTAAATATACTGTGTCCGAAAAGGCCCAACGTATACAGTTACATTTCGCCTGATTCTCCATATTCCAGTTCAGAGTCACCATGCGCTTTGTTCCTGTTATTCCCCCTTGGGACCATCAACGCCATCAACGCTTACCTAAAACCCTGCTAGGATATGTGTATAAATGTGTTCCTTCAGCCGAAAAATTGCGGGAACCTCCCTGACAGTGAAAACTTTGCTCTATTTTTCAGCTCAAAAGTGAAAGCTTCTCTGTTCTGTTTACTAACTTAAAGCATCTTGCATATTTTGCTTTTCGTGTGATCCCCAGCTCCCTTATTATAAGCTTCTGAAATCCCCGGCCTTCCGCAATTGTTATGTTGTCTACCTAAGACTTTTTAGCGCTTTTTCGGCCGAGTCGAGTCTTTTGATTGGCTTGGTTTTCCCAGTTTTTAACCACGGAGTGTTCAGTCTTCAAATATTTGCGCCCCCGCAGCAGTATCCGAGAGCATGAAGGCTGGGCAGGGTGTACAAGTGCTAATCGCTCGAAAATCGCTCATTTCATATTGGAAGTAATGGTATAATTATCGAAAAACGGTATTTCTGAGCCATTTTTATCGTGAATGGATCCTTTCTAGTAAGAGTTTTGCTTTATGGATCTGGTATACTATTCTCTGTGATGTATGCTAATAGTGAAAATAAGGCGGGGACAAACAGAGACTAAACCGTTTGGATAATGAACTGGTACACGGTCGATTGCTTCGATTGTTCATAGAGGCTGGTGTTGTAGGGTAGTATTCAGCTTCTTTTTTTTTTTTAGAGGTTCGTTTTTTCTAGGGAGTCTGTCTGAGCTGCTTCGGTCAAAGTGGGGGCCTCTCAAAGAGAATGAAGCAACTATTGCCTATTACACGAAACAGATCTTGCTTGGACTCAAGTACCTGCATGACCAGAAGATTGTACACCGTGATATTAAAGGTAGGGTTGAGGAATATTTATATTTTTCCATACCCGATCGGGAACCAGTTTTCCTGACGATAAGATTGGGTTTAACAGGTTCTGAAGGTCCAGTGACCTTAGAAAGAATAAAATAAAAATAATAATGGTAATACAGTCAACATCAAATAAAAGCATTAAATTAAAATAATAATGGTAATACAGTTAAAATTAAATAAAATTACCTGCATGACCAGAAGATTGTGCAATGTGATATTAAAGGCAGGGCTGAGGACATTTTTATTTTTCCATACTCGATCGGGAACCAGTTTTCCTGACGATAAGATTGGATTTAACAGTTTCTGAAGCTCCAGTTAGCTTAGAAAGAATTAAATAAAAACAATAATGGCAATACAGTTAAAATTAAATAACATTAACTGCATGACCAGAAGATTGTGCACTGTGATATTTAGGCAAGGCTGAGGCACATTTTCTTTTTCCATACCCGATCGGGAACCAGTATTCCTGACGATAAGATTGGGTTTAACAGGTTCTGAAGCTCTAGTGAGCTTAGAAAGAATTAAATAAAAAAATAACGGCAATACAGTTAAAATGATATAAAATTAAAGGTCTCGCAGGACCTTCAGATGTTTTCTGGAAATTTTAAGGAACACCTTGACTTGCC
This sequence comes from Branchinecta lynchi, assembly GCA_023053575.1. Taxonomy (NCBI): domain Eukaryota; kingdom Metazoa; phylum Arthropoda; class Branchiopoda; order Anostraca; family Branchinectidae; genus Branchinecta; species Branchinecta lynchi. The sequence goes on from JAKZAP010000002.1 coordinate 19,339,752, forward strand.
ATTAACTTTTACCATAGTCGTCCGTAGGCATGGGCACTGTTCTGTTTTTGCAGTCAAACAGGAACAGGCAGAAACAGGTCACATAAGAACAGAAACAGAAAGAAAACAGGAATCTTGAAAACAGGTCCTGTTCTGTTTTAACAGAAATGATGACTTCGAAAACAGAAACAGCTGTTAAACAGGCGAAAAAAAACAGAACCGGCTGTTTAAAACAGGTGTGTTTTTTATTATTTGATTTCCCGTATTTTTTATATACGGGTAGTTTTCCATACCCGATCGGGAACCAGTTCTCCTGACGATAAGATTGGATTTAACAGTTTCTGAAGCTCCAGTTAGCTTAGAAAGAATTAAATAAAAACAATAATGGCAATACAGTTAAAATTAAATAACATTAACTGCATGACCAGAAGATTGTGCACTGTGATATTTAGGCAAGGCTGAGGCACATTTTCTTTTTCCATACCCGATCGGGAACCAGTATTCATGACGATAAGATTTGGTTTAACAGGTTCTGAAGCTCTAGTGAGCTTAGAAAGAATTAAATAAAAAAATAACGGCAATACAGTTAAAATGATATAAAATTAAAGGTCTCACAGGACCTTCAGATGTTTTCTGGAAATTTTAAGGAACACCTTGACTTGCCATTAACTTTTACCATAGTCGTCCGTAGGCATGGGCACTGTTCTGTTTTTGCAGTCAAACAGGAACAAGCAGAAACAGGTCACATAAGAACAGAAACAGAAAGAAAACAGGAATCTTGAAAACAGGTCCTGTTCTGTTTTAACAGAAATGATGACTTCGAAAACAGAAACAGCTGTTAAACAGGCGAAAAAAAACAGAACCGGCTGTTTAAAACAGGTGTGTTTTTTATTATTTGATTTCCCGTATTTTTTATTATTTTTATAGCAGAGTTCACGTATAGTTTGCCCTGTACCAAGAAGTATCTTTAGTTCTTCCTTGCACCGCACAGATGCCTTTCTTCGAGTTCTTTTCATAGAACAAGAAATATCTTGGTCCAGAATTCCAGCTGCCTTTATTTAATGAATTACACTTTTTCCCGATGGAAAATGAGCCATGGAAGTTTCGTTTGTCTTAACAAGAAATTTTCGCATGGCCTACCTTTCCACTTGGATTGTTTGTGATAGTGATCGGTAATAAACTAAAGTTTACGGATCATACAAACTCAAAGTTTTTGGTGTAATTGTGGGCCTTGGGGTCTAGTTGTGACTTTTGGGATTCAACCCCCGATACACTCTCGGTTCAAGGGCAATTGGTTACAATTCCCCCAGTGACTAATGTTTGCTTTAAAGTTTAACCTAAAAAGGCTGGGATAGGACAATCTAGTATTATCTAGTTACCCATCACTTATTCACTTAAACCAGCTTGAAGAGCCGCTGAAAATGCGTTACTTCGTTCTTCCACTATTCACGAATAATCATTTTTCAAATAGTGGAATTTCCGTGTGATTTGTGGTACCTGTATGCGCTTGTATTTTTGTTGCACGCCTTACGAGAGAGGTTTATGATTTTTCTTTTGTTCCGGCACTAAACAATCTTCACCAATCTCACCACTGACCAATAAAAACAGCGTTGTGTTTAGATTAAAATTTCTCGAGTCATAGTAGAATTTGCGTTGTGGGGACGGCCGCACATATTCTGAACGTCATAACTAGAGCAGATAGTGGAAAATAAAAAATTCCCTTTGTAAAATCCCAATAGTTCAGTATGTTTAATAAAATGACACAAAAATTTGTTGGCTTTTCAGTTAAATTTTAAAGGCTTACCACCGTTTTGCGAATTATGTGCAACTGGGCCCGGATTGCTCAGAGTAAATTGCCTGACCAAATTCGCCAACTTCCTAAACATGCCTGGTACTAAGGTGGAAATTTGGAATGCGTGAACGTCATTGTCCAGATGGGTCTTTGGACCAACCCAAAGACCCATCTATATGTATCTTTCGGTGATACTCCCCCCCCCCCCCCACATCCAAACACTGGCAACTGGGTCCATATTGACCAATGAATTAAACGTCAAGGGCGAATGGTTACTAGGCTGTTCGTACACAATATATGATACAGAAATGGGCGAATCCCTATCCGGATTCGGATTCGTCCTTTTGGCCGGATTCGAATATTCTGCTTCTCAGGCTGGATTCGGATACGGACTGGGATTCCAAACCCTCAATCTTACGAATCAGCTCAAATTTCTATTCTACATCCTTTCAGTTTCCGTTTTCCCAATTTTTACACAGTGGGCTTTTCACAATCAAATTGGTTGGTATCCACCACCAAATATGTTAAGTAATCTATCACATTATCTGATTACCTGAAATATCAGTGTTTTTTGTCACCTCTGATTTTTAAACTATAACCTATGAAAATGATTTAGTTTTTGTTAAGGTCGGATTCGAATCCGAATTCGATTTCGGATTCGAATCCTCAGCATGAAATGGTGGATTCGGATTCGGACTCGGATTCGTACCTAGCCCTGGACCGGATTCGAATCCTTTCATGATCGGATTCGCCCATCTCTGATATGATATACGTTTTACTTTTACACATCACGTTTGAGCGCTTGCGCACTTGTTCATATTGGACCCGAAGACTGATTCTGCCACGAAGGGTCGGAAAGCTGCAACAGTAGTCTAAGACTTAGCTGACTACGTATCCATTTAGCACAGTTAAATGCAATTCGCCGTCAGCTTGAGCTGAATAAGTATTTACAGGATCTGAAGTTCCCATTTTTTGCTGTTGTTCCTACTATTGCTTGATTTTTGCTCAATATTTTTGATAGCCGTCAGTCATCGCATCGACAATTCGCGTGGGTCACTGGTAAGGTTGACAAATTGGCCTCTTTTGGAATGTGGAAAATCTTGAATTAAAAGATGTGTTTTACTGATAAGGCGGTCCCCCAAAAACAGATTTGGCTGTTTAAACAGGTAAAAAAAAAACAGGAACAGGGCAAAACAGGATACACCAAAACGTAACAGAACAGGTGAGAAAAAAAACAGCTGGCTTCAAAACAGCTGTTCTGTTTATTTTGGGTCCCTGAAACAGAAAACAGTAAACAGCAAAACAGGAGGAAAAAACCAGAAACATAAACAGAAAACCGGAACAGTGCCCATGCCTAGTCGTCCGTATTTCAGCAACGTCTGAAAAAGAATACATACAATGCGTGCTCGCTTTTCAAAAGAGCGTATACCTGAGTCTGATAAGGTATTTGCGGTAACAGTGTCCCAAAGACCAGGCGAGTGTTGAAGATTCATGAGCTCTGTTTGGCGCGTTTTGAAAAACTAACAGCTCAACTATAACTTTGAATTATCAGCTGAATCCCGACAAACACACTACAATTAAATCGTCGCTGCAACGCGTTAAGTGGTCGAGCGACATTGACATTGATTTGTCCAGGAAAATTAATTTTTAAATATATTTTCAACCAATTTTGAGGATTTTTATTTCGAATAACATCTGATAGAAGAAGAAAGACATTTCACTTTTTTTTATTTTTTTACCGACATACTAACCATATGTTGATTAGCTCTTTTTGACCGTTCTCGTGGCGGTTGGGTCTTTTGGGTAACTCATGTATCGTGAACGTCAGGAACGGCTTGTCGTAGGGCTCGAAAGACTTACAATAATTGCAGGAGCTAAGATCAATAGCCTTAGTATGGATAACGAATTTCACAAAAAAAACAAATTTCGCTTGACCCCGTTGTGCGTGGTAGCTTTATGTTGATTTTAATTTGTGGTCTTTTTTCCTTTTACTCCACTGTCGCTTTGTGCATTTGGTGGGTCATAAATTAAATGTACGTATAAGATATAGACTACATGCCAAAAACCTTACAGCTAGTATGAAATGGGAAGAATAGCTGAAACATCGAAGGGCGAGTAGGAAACGCCGCTTACATCCCCTTGTTCTAGGTGACAACGTTCTCGTGAACACGTACAGTGGCGTCGTCAAAATATCGGACTTCGGAACGTCTAAACGACTTGCCGGCCTCTGCGCTAGCACAGGAACCTTTGCGGGGACCCTTCAGTATATGGCCCCTGAAGTCATTGACAAAGGCCAACGAGGCTATGGCCCCCCGGCTGACATTTGGTCTCTGGGATGCACGATAGTAGAGATGGCCACGAGTAAGCCACCGTTCGTGGAGCTGGGCTCTGCACAGGCGGCTATGTTCAAGGTAAATTCTTTTCAGTTATCTCGACATCATCAGTGGTTTGTTCTAAAACCGAAGCCGGCCGTGGCTAAAAATGTATGTAGAATCATAATTTTAGTTAATCATAACAGTCGTTCACAAGTTACGCGTCTGATCAGTAACAACACAGGCAAACTTTTTCAAGGTAACCTTTTCTCAGTTGTTTCATTATCATCAATAATTCTTTCTGAAAACAGAAGCCGTGTGTAGCCGATAATTCATAGTTATAATAAGGGGAGGAAAAATACAATCGTAATTTAATTCTGTATTAAGACAACTTACGCGTTTGATTAATAACTAAAAATTCAGAAATGAATATCGTTGATTAGTTGATTAGGTTTAACACTACTGGTACTACTGACAAACATGCTAATACTACCGCCTGGGGCGCAGCTAGGGTTTTGGGTTTGGAGGGGGGATATAAGGAGTGTGCCGACAAACGCGGACTCATAAGCTAAATTAAGAAAATAAAACTTATCGGATTTAAAGAAGCGGTGTTTCTACTTCTTTAAATCTCAAGGTTTTCTCTTTTCGTTTCCAAAACAAAATTGGCTGACTAACTCCATTTGTTTCTTCGCCTTTGTTTCTTCACTTTCCACGCATCAACAAGTGCCGATGACTCCAACTCATTAGCTATGTCTTTTTCGGTGTAGAGGAGCATAAGTGAGTCAAGTCTATCATCGCCCATGGTTTACAATCTTCATCTTACTGAAGATCCGCACACCTTCAGCTGAAGTTACGGGTACGGTTTTTGCAAAAACGAAAGCTCTGTAGACAAGTGGAAGAGCACGCTTGTGCTCTTTGGCTATAGAGAAGAGCTGTCCGAAGCTCCGTTTGTTAGTCTGAGTCTGCTTTAACTTCCTGGAAGATTTCGATTTCCGACTTCAGTGCTGCTTGTGGTATCTGCACTGTTTTGCATGGTACTTCGCTGCATGAGTGCTACGGTAGTCGTCATCAAACTAGTAAACAGTGACGGGCTTTGCAGCTTCTTTACACTCTTCACACGCCTTTCCCATTAACTAAGCTAGCGACACGAAACGGGTGTTGCCGTGTACACCAAGACTGACAACTGATTTCGCGCCAACAAAAAAGTTTCTGCCGACGATCTTAAGGACTTCGGTTAATAGAAGTGCGAGTCGTCGGCGCTTGCACTTTTGCCGACACTAGTAGGGGCCATCGGAGCAAGGCGTCGGCGCGCTGCCAACACCGAAGTTTCCGCCGACTGTCTTAACGACTTCGGTTAATAGAAGTGCGAGAAGTCGGTGCTTGGACTTTTGCCAACACTATAGGGACCATCGGAGCAAGGCGTCGGCGCAGCCAACACCGAAGTTTCCGCCGACAATCTTAAGGACTTCGGTTAATAGAAGTGCGAGACGTCGGCGCTTTGACTTTTGTCGACACTAGTAGGGACCATCGGAGCAAGGTGTCGGCGCACAGCGTGCAGCCAACGTCGAGTTTCTGCCGACAATCTTAAGGACTTTGGTTAATAGAAGTGCGAGTCGTCGGCGCTTGCACTTTTGCCGACACTAGTAGGGGCCATCGGAGCAAGGCGTCGGCGCGCAGCCAACACCGAAGTTTCCGCCGACCATCTTAACGACTTCGGTTAATAGAAGTGCGAGAAGTCGGTGCTTGGACTTTTGCCAACACTATAGGGACCATCGGAGCAAGGCGTCGGCGCAGCCAACACCGAAGTTTCCGCCGACAATCTTAAGGACTTCGGTTAATAGAAGTGCGAGACGTCGGCGCTTTGACTTTTGTCGACACTAGTAGGGACCATCGGAGCAAGGTGTCGGCGCACAGCGTGCAGCCAACGCCGAGTTTCTGCCGACAATCTTAAGGACTTTGGTTAATAGAAGCGCGAGACGTCGGCGCTTGGACTTTTGTCGACACTAGTAGGGACCATCTGAGCAAGGTGTCGGCGCATAGCGCGCAGCCAACACCGAGTTTCTGCCGACAATCTGAAGGACTTTGGTTAATAGAAGTGCGAGACGTCGGCGCTTGCACTTTTGCCGACACTAGTAGGGACCATCGGAGCAAGGTGTCGGCGCACAGCGTGCAGCCAACGCCGAGTTTCCGCCGACAATCTTAAGGACTTCGGTTAATAGAAGTGCGAGACGTCGGCGCTTTGACTTTTGTCGACACTTGTAGGGACCATCGGAGCAAGGTGTCGGCGCACAGCGTGCAGCCAACGCCGAGTTTCTGCCGACAATCTTAAGAACTTTGGTTAATAGAAGTGCGAGACGTCGGCGCTTGGACTTTTGTCGACACTAGTAGGGACCATCTGAGCAAGGTGTCGGCGCACAGCGCGCAGCCAACACCGAAGTTTCCGCCGACTATCTTAACGACTTCGGTTAATAGAAGTGCGAGAAGTCGGTGCTTGGACTTTTGCCAACACTATAGGGACCATCGTAGCAAGGCGTCGGCGCAGCCAACACCGAAGTTTCCGCCGACAATCTTAAGGACTTCGGTTAATAGAAGTGCGAGACGTCGGCGCTTTGACTTTTGTCGACACTTGTAGGGACCATCGGAGCAAGGTGTCGGCGCACAGCGTGCAGCCAACGCCGAGTTTCTGCCGACAATCTTAAGGACTTTGGTTAATAGAAGTGCGAGACGTCGGCGCTTGGACTTTTGTCGACACTAGTAGGGACCATCTGAGCAAGGTGTCGGCGCACAGCGCGCAGCCAACACCGAGTTTCTGCCGACAATCTTAAGGACTTTGGTTAATAGAAGTGCGAGACGTCGGCGCTAAGACTTTTACCGACACTAGGGGGGACCATCGGAGCAAGGCGTCGGCGCTGCGCGCCGACGCCTTGGACCTTTGGGGGGGGGGTCCCCCCTTAGCTGCGCCCCTGACTACCGCTTAGTTAGAGTTATCTTTAATCGCTCTTCGCGCAACGAAGGTTTGTATATATACTAAGTGCGTATAGAATTCAGGCAGCCTCTCATCAGCAAAATAATACCTTCTAAAAATCTGAGTACAAAAAGTAACATTAAAGGACTCGTCTTACCTAAATCATTACGTCGCTTTCGCGTCCCTGTTTGTTCCGTTCATTTTCATTTCGAAGATTCTAGCTTCCTCTGTAAGTTTGATCCACCCTAACGGCAGTACACAGATTTTCGCATCTACCATGTTTGACTCTTTTTAAGTCACTTCACGCATCCCACGCTCCCCCCCGCTCATTGTTTCTGAGGTGTTCATTGGTCAGAAATATTGCTTATTCAAGTTCTTTCTATTTCTGGACAGAGACTCGTTTTGTTGCACGCTGCAGGTCCACTTCTCGGCCGCTTCCGGGCTGATTTTGTCTACATTCGTTTTTGCACTGCAGTGCTTCTGAGGAAGACGGCAGCGCTTCCCGAGAATTGCGTACTTCCCCACCGGCCAAGTCTGTGCTTCCCTGCAAGGTGCTTCTACTGCACGTAGAAATCTTGCAGGCAGTGAATCCAAAAACGAATCTTGTGCAGAAGTAAAGAAGTGCTGCAGCAGCGATGTGGCAGCACTATTGCAACAAAAATGAGGCAACAAAAACTGAAGAGTTATGTATATAACTTCAAGCTACAACAAGTCAGTCAAACTCAAACACATTTACATAAACATAAACAGCGATAACGAATAAAAAAAAAATTAGCTACTAAATCTACAATCAGGTACAGAAGAAAAAACACCAAAATAAAAAAGCCTCATGAGGGCATTTTTTGTGAAAAAAGAAAAAGGTTATGATGAACAAGAATTTTTCAGCCTTTTCATGAAAGTTTTGCATTTTACTATTCAAAATCTCCAAAGGATTCTTCACTTTAAAATTAGCAGTTAGTAACTACTTGCTCGTAGAAATAGAGAAACCAGAAATAAATTTATCGAATTTTAACAGGAATTATACAAAACGAATTTGTATAATACGTAAATATTTTATTCCTTTTCTAGCTTTGAGGTATTTGGAAATAAATTTGGTTGTTCGATTGAAAAAGAAAATAGACGGAAAAAGATGTAAGTAGGCTTTAGATGGTAAAATCGGTCCCCTCCATTTTGAATCAGTAGCTTAGAAGTTAAGGACTTATTTAACCTCCTCTCGACCGGAATGTAGGTAAAGAGATTTCTGAAGGCCTCAATATACTTCCCCCCTCCCCCCCCCCCTTTTTCTTCCGACAGAATGAAAAGAAACTAATTACTCAGGATCTGTTTAGGTTGGGTTCTACAAGATCCACCCAGAAATCCCACCGGAAATGTCCGATAAAGCAAAGAATTTCATGCTCCGCTGTTTCGAACCGGATCCAGACAAGCGAGCAACCGCCTCTGTTTTACTGGAGGACCCCTTCCTGTCAGAGTAAGTATTCGTTTATACCACATTTCTGTAAGGCCTTAGTTTCTCGACTGAATTTTGCTTCGATTCACAACATAATTTGAACAGAATCGGGCAGGCAGGGTTCTTTGACCCCGGAACCTGATTTTAAACATAATTTGAACAGAATTGGGCAGGCAGGGTTCTTTGACCCCGGAACTGATTTTAAATGCCAGACGACGAGCGTCTGCCAGCGTCCTTGCCCCGACTTCTCATTAACGCTTATTAAAATTGGAACAGGGTTGTCCGGGATGCGGGGCACGGTTTTCGAGCGAACTCAGGTTGACCTAGACCAAATCTGGCGAGATGTCCTTCAAGAGGGTGAAAGCTAGAATATCTTTCAGTCACGCCAAGAGGCATAGGTTTAACCTGGACGCGGGATGAAACCATCCAGTTATAGGGTTAATTTTTGTTATAACATCCCTCGTAAAGGTTCAACTGATCAGAATCCGAAGCCGCGTGTAGCCGACAGCTGCTTTTTTGTCATTACAAAATATTGTAAATACGCAATATATATATACGCAATAATAGTTTAGGTTCTATCCTAACAAGCATATACAACTTTCCTCCAATATATAATAAATAAACACTTGATATTAGAATTTTTAAATAAACCACTAATACTATCGGTGTTCTAACATCACGTTACAAAAAAATTAAAATATAGGCTATGCGCATGATCAGAAATCTGAGTTTATCCGAACAGTCGTACAAAACTTGCTTACAGTAATAAATCACGACTACTGTGGTTGTTATGTTTTACGACAGAGGGGTGTATATGACGAGGTAAATAAACGAAAATGAAAAAAGTACAAAAATTAAAAAGTACACATTTGGGGTTCATATCCTGATATTTCCTTTTCATGAAACATGCAAATCTGTAACAGTGAACAAGAGCTGCGAGCTCATATGACACTTCGTACGAGTAGGTGGTACAAGAAAGTAGAAGAGAACTTTACAAAACAGACCGCCATCCAAAAATGCGGCTCGGACCTAGACTTACGATATCTAGTTTCCCTCAAGTCATAAAATGTCCGACATCACCTTCAAGCCATCGCCAACCTTCCAAATTTCATCCCAAGAAATCCACTCGCTATGTGCGAAACGTGCCCAAGATTTCCTGTACCCCCTTCTAAATCCCTATATACCGCTGCCGAATCTGGTCCGGACTCCTAACTGGATCATCTGAGGTATTTTCTCTTATCACCTATCTTTCACTCGAATCTGAACATTTTTTGGGAACTTCCGGTACCCCCCCCCCCCCCACACCGTGGTCGGATCCGGGTCGATCCTTAAATTATGTCATTCTAAGGCATATGGTCTCTGTACCTTCCAAGTTTCATTCAAATCACTACAGTTGTTTGACCCTTATGTAACATTTCCGGGACTCCCCTTCCAACTCCGCCCACCGTGGCTGAAGACGACTCGAAAACATAAATTTCGCATCTCTGACTTCTCCTGTTCCCGTCCTTAAAGTTTGACTGGAATCAGAGCAGAGCCTATCCCCAAATATCCGAGTCCCGCTCCCCTCCCCACCTTGGTCGGATCCTGTCCGGACGCCAAATAACAAATCAAGGTCGCATAAACTCGGCACTGTCCAACTCGTTTGGTTTTTGTGCATGTCAAAGCTTTTCACAACTCCCAAGATGGTCGGATCGGGGAAACGACTATTCTCAAGTCAGCCTGTTCGGTCCTTGATACGTCTTCCAAGTTTTGCCCTAGACACATCAGGAATTTCCGAACTTGCGGGATCGCCAGAATTAAGCCCCCCCCCCCACCCCTTCTTCCCAACTCCCCCACAGTGTCCGAATCTGGTCCGGTTATGTCGGCGATGTATCTAGGACTTGCGCTTGTTCTTCCCACCAAGTTTCATCCCGATCCACTCCACTGTAAGCGTTTTCCCAAGATTTCCGGTTCACCCCACAGGACTTCCGCCAAAGTCACCGGATCCAATCTGGATTTGAACTGGGGTCGTCTGAGACTTGGCGTCTTTCCAAATATCAAGTTTAATTAAGATCCGATCACCCGTTGGAAAGTTATAAATACGTGAAGATTCCAGATTCCCCCTTCCCTCCATTCCTCCCCGCGACCCGACATGGAACACTTAAACGATAGCTCTTTACCAAGTTTCATTCAAATCCGATCACCCATTCCAAAAACTGCCCCTGCCACTAGATTGCGTCTTTCTATAATGTCAGGTTTCATTTAAATCCGATAACCCGTTCAATAGCTGAGCTTGTCACTAGGTTCCGGATTCCCCATCCCTACACTCTCCCACGATGGTCGGATCGGTGAAACGACATTCTCAAGTCAATCTGTTCGGGCACCTGACAAGCGTGCCCAAGTTTCATCGTCCTAGCACACCAGGAAGTACCGAACTCGTGGGATCACTAGAAACTCGGATCCCCCCCCCCCCCCCAACTCCCCAACAGTGACCGGATCCGTTCCGGTTATGTCATTCACGTATGTAGGACTTGTGTTTGTTCTTCCTACCAAATTTCATATCGAACCCTCCACTCTAAGTGTTTCACAAGATTTCCGGTACCTCCCCCCTCCGACTCCCCCCCCCCCCCAATATCACCGGATCCGGTCTGGATTTAAAATGGGGCGTCTTTCTTTCTATATAATAAGTTTCATTAAGATCAGATCACCTGTTCGCAAGTTAGAAATACCTCACTCCTCCGGACTCCCCCCCCCCCCCCCCAGATGGTCGGATATATTCTCAAGGTCAACCTCTTCGGGCACCTGACAAGCCTGCCAAGTTTCCTAGCACACTAGGAAGTACCGAACTCGCGGGATCAATAGAAATTCGCCCCCCCCCCCCAACTCCCCCACAGTGAACGGATCCGGTCCGGTTATGTCAATCACATATCTAGGGCTTTTGCTTGTTCTTTCCACCAAGTTTCATCCCGATCTCTCCACTCTAAACCTTTCCCAAGATTTCCGGTCCCCCCCCCCTCCAACTCCTCCCGCCCCCCCCCCCCCCCCCCCCAATGTCACCGGATCCGGTCCGAAATTAAGCTGGGATAATCTGAGAGCCGAGGTCATTCTATATATCAAGTTTCATTAAGATCCGATCACCCGTTCGTAAGTTAAAAATACCTTATTTTCCCCCATTTTTTCCGGATTCCCGCTCCCTCCACTCCCCCCCCCCCCCCAGATGGTCGGATCGGGGAAGCGACTATTTCTAATTTAATCTGGTCCGGTACTTAATATACCTGCCAAGTTTCATCATCCTAGCTTATCTGGAAGTGCCCGAACTAGCCAAACGGGGACAGACAGACCGACCGACCGACAGAACGACGGACGGACAGAAATTGCGATCGCTATGTGGCACTTAGCCGAAGGGCAAGTGCCATAAAAACGAACAATCCACACTATACGAAAAAAAAATACCAACGACATGTAAGACAAAACTTCATGCTTGAAGCGTATATATTCCAAATAATTGTCAGATGTTGAAATATAATCCAAAATAATACGAAAAGTTAGCGTATTCCTGTTTCGTTGTAAAATCGTCACCATCCGAAAAGGGGTCTGAAAAACGCCTGAAAAACTTTTTTTTGCTGCCGCAGTCTGGGCCGTAACTTGTATTTCAATAAATCATTGAACTATGAGCGTGTTCGTATCTAGTTAGTCACTGATTTGTTTTGATATTTTCTAGCAAAAAAGAAGTTCTCGAAGCCGTCCCTCTCTCAAGATTTCAGCCGCAGTATTTCTCGTGCCCATACTCACCGAGTACCCGAACCGACCGCTATCTGTATACGCGAATTGCTGGTTCTACTGAAGAAAGGTAATTATTGCTTCTCGGGTTGCTTTGGGCGTACTTATCCCCTCCCCCCCCCCCCCCCCACGAATGGGGACTCCTCAGGGCGGAGTACCTTTATTTTTATTTCTTCAGCCCAAGCTGACTGCGAATCATATTTGACGGTGCAAAACGAATAATTTAGCTACATTTTATTAGAGCTATGTTCTGGCGCTTCTTGGCAAGGGTCTTCTTCAGTCTCAGGCCTCTCAAGTTGGAAAATGAACTTGTGGAAAAACAGTTAAAGATTGTTCCTTAAATATCTGATTTTGTGAACTTCTTCTCTGAAAATTGGTTGGAGTTAAAGCTGTGCTGTGATTTCGTTCTGGACTCGGCTACTGTTTTTGGGATCCCAAAAAGTAAGTGGAGGGATACCTATGACATTGCAAAAGTTGTCCGTCTGTCCGTCTGTTAGCACGATAACTCTCGAAGGGGTTGAGATATTTTGATCAAACTTGGCATGATGACTCTTTAGGTCAAGTTCGAAGATAGGCTATGTAGCTCTATATTTAGGGGTGGAGGAGGGGTTTGAAATTAAGAGGAACAACAAATATTTGTTAAAAGCTAATGAAATAGTCGAATTAGAGGTAAGGAGACATGCTAAATCCGAGTATGAAATTTAGTTTCTCGCCGGACAAATAGTTCACCCGGAATCCGGCGAAAATCGGAAATTTTTTGAAAAGTAAAAGTTTAATATGAACTTCATTTGAGGTTCGATTTAAGGGCAAGGAAACGTGTTGAGTCCTAATATGACAGTTATTTTGTCGCCGGACAATTAGTTCGGCGGAAATCTGGTAAAAAACGGAGAATTCGTTTAAAGTAAAAGTTCTATTTAAATTTGATCAGATCTTCGATTTGCGGGTAAGAAGACATGCTGAATTCGTACATGACAATCATTTTCTCACCGGACGTATATCGCTCGGAATCCGGCTGAAACCGGAAAATTTGTTAAAAGAAAAAGTTCAATCTGAAGTTGATTAGAGGTTGGATGTAGTCGTAAGGAGACATGTTGAATTCGTTTTTTAGCTTTATTTTTCGTCGGAGAAGTAGTTCCGGAGTTCCGCATAAACCGGAAAATTGGCAGAAGTAAGGCAGGAAGTTTCGATATGCTTCGTCAAAACAGATATGACTTGAAAGGGTAAACACACATGCTGAATCCATATCTGAACTTGGTTTACTCGTATGATTAGCTATTTGGCCTTAAGTAATAGTAAAAGTGTTCAAGGAGTCTGGCGAAGACTGGATCTGGCGAAGACAAGACCCAATTATCTGGATCAAATGTGAACTTTTGGGATCCCATCGAAACCTTAGGTCTTGTTGCTGTTCGATTGCGTCGTCGAAAGGGTGGAGTACAAATAAAATATAGCTCCAATAAAATGTAGCTGACTTGCACCGTCAATTACCTTTGTTTTTGTTTGCCCTGCGGACTAAGCCCTGGCATTTTTCGTTATGGGGCGGGCAAAACTAGCCGAAACTTATGCCAGTGGACCAAAACAATAGGCTACAAATGCCCCCCTTCCTTCATTTACAGAATTCCTTCATTTACAAAAATTCAGAAGCACAAATCGCAGTAGATGCAGAGCGTGTTCCACCCTACTTTCCGTCTGTGACACATGGCGTCACAGACCCTGGCTTCAAGGCTAGAACGTATTCATCTATTGTTGGTCAAATATCGCGTCGGGCTGATCGTGCCAGTCGCGTAATAGAGACCCGTAGTTACCACGCCTACTACGATCCCCAGCGTGAAAGTAAATAGTTACCATTAGTTACGAACGGTCAGCGTAGTAAATTTTCACCAGGTTTGTAACGGTGGAACACGCTCACAGTTTCTAGGTTTCTCGGGCATTAAAGGAGACCCCCCCCCCCCCCTCCCAAGGTGAAGCCACGAGTCGATCCGACCGCTGGGTCATCTAGTGGTGTCGGTTCGGAAGCACCCGACATGGGGATGCTGCCGCTGGGATCATAGTTTGACTATGGATGGATCTAACAAAATGATTTTTTAGCGTCCATATGGAATATGTGTAGGAAAATTAAACTAATTAAAGAAATCGCTTTATCGATTTCTTTTAGTATTTTGTTTTCTGCTTTTTTTTTTTAATTCCCACAAGTCCAAAGAAGAGGATATAAGTCGATCACAATAAACAAACGACGTAAATTATACCAAATTCATTATAGTGCTTTCTTGAAGATTCTGAAATTTGGCTAAATAATATTCCGTGACAAAAAAAAATGTCAAACTGGCCGATGATTTCCTCTTCCGACATATTTTGACGTTCACGCGGTGATATACTTAGTTGTATTACTCTTACTCGCCACCTGAAGGTTTATTACCCCTTTTCACATCCGGTGGAAGATCACTCAATAGTTAAAGAGCAATTGCCACCTTGCTTTGAAAAGTGAATTGTGTTAAAGTAATTTGTGAATAACGTTTGATACCGTGAGGATTCTGAAGAAAACAAAGGTAACAGCGTGCTCGTAAAACTATGACCCATCGAAAGATAATGGTGTCTGCTACCTTCTCCGCCCACATCAATAAAATTCTTTAAAAACCCATCTCAGCGGATTTTAGCCTGTCGCAGCTTCCTTGCTTTGATGAGTCACTGTTGTGCCATCATCGTGTTTTCTGTTCTTAACTATGTAAACAATGTGTTTTAGTGATTTTTGATCAATGTATTTTAAACGATTTTTGGTGACAGTAAATGTGTACCTCAGTTAGACTTCGTCGGAGATGCCACTCGGTCAGAGCCAAAGAACTCTAGAGCAGTGGTTCCCAACCGGTGGTACGCGTACCCCGAGGGGTACGCGAGACCCTTGCAAGGGCTATGCGAAGTAACCAAAGTTGAAACCAAAGCGAAGTAACCAAAGTCTGTAGCTTCAAAATCTCGCCTCACTCATTTTTGATTGCCTAAAGCCAAATATTACCAGCACAGGCATTGCCAGCCAAAATGTATCTTAAGGGGCAAGGTACTGGCTGACAGGTCATTTTTGCCGACTGTAAACTGCTTTTACGAAACATCGCGGCGCTTCGTGCCGACTCTTTCCTTTTTAATCGTCTGACCGACCTTTTTTTTTGGGGGGGGGGGATGGGTGTTGTCAACCCATGCGTGACGCCTCTAATTACAACCCCTAGTGAAACTTAGTGAAATATTTTTGATCCAAAAACAGCTAGCCTACTGCCGTAAGATCTGTTCCTGTGTCAAATGGCATTGTTTCAAGAAGAATCGAAGACACTGCAAGCGATCATGTCATTCAGGTTGCAAATTAAGCAAACGAAAAAGTTTGCGATGCAGCTTGATGAAAGCACGGAGAATATCAAAACCAAACACAGAAACGGGCTGACAGTAACAGATATACTGCTAATGACGTCGAGCCGAGATTTGACCAAAATTTGGCTACAAAGCAGCCTCTAGTGATTGCCTCACTGATTTTGTATATATTTTTGCAAAATAACTATCGTCTTTTTCACGTTCTTAAAAAGGGGGTACGCAATCTTTTTGAACCTTGATTAGGGGTACGCGGTACGGAAAAGGTTGGGAACCACTGCTCTAGAGAGTATTGCGCGAACTTTGAAAAAGTGACACACAGTCAAATCGCAGCAACACTAGCTCCACTATCGGATACGAGCATCCCTACCGAAGCTCAACCAATCGCAGAGCAGAATTATTTTGTTCTGACCAATCGTTAACGAGCGCTGGCTAGAATCCACGTCCGCAACTGCATGCGAACAAAGCGACGGAGGCCCATTTTCAATGCATGGGAAGCAGGCCCGTATCCAGGTATTTATTTCGGGGGGGGGGGGTTGCCTTTCGGGGGGGGGGGGGGGGGGTTGCCTGCTGGTCGGACAAACAAGTACAAAAAACACATAGATCAGAGGGAAAAGCCTATAAAGATCGTTCTTTTTGTATGTTTCGGGGGGGGGGGGGGGGTTCAACCCCCTACCCCCCCCCCCCCCCTGGATACGACCTTGATGGGAAGGATAGGTCTTCGCGGTACTCTCTAGAGTTATTTTGCTCTCCACTCGGGTCTTCATTCATTATGAACTGGGAGTAGAATGGAAATTACTGATGAGGGATTTCATAGACGTGTGAAAAGCTTTCAAACAGGACCCACGTCTCATCAGCGCTCGATTAACTAATGTATCTTATTCCTTATTACAGTCCATACAGCAAAACTAGTCCAAACACAACTGCCACCAACAATAGTCCTGCCCTGTCCCCCATTGTAATGCCAACGCCAGTGATGCCATCTTTTAACCTGTCCGGGAGGTAAGATTCCGATTTTAAATGAGTTGCGTTCGTTGTACTCCAGGCTGTTTTTCTCACCAGTGTCCAGTTCTTCTCCTATAGGCGCTAGACATAATCGACGTTTGGCACAGGGTATCCAACAATCAGGGGTCTGTGGCTGTCTGGAATTTCCTGAGATGGATATTTATAAATTTGAACAGGAGATATAAATAAATTTGGAGAAATTGTTGGTCATGAGATTTCTGGTGTCATCATTTCCTTTCTCAAGAATCAGTGCCTATAGTGTCGATTAGGTTATCCCAGTCCCATCGCAAAATCATTCTCAGTCCTCAGTTGTTTGAAGGAAATTCCTTTGTCATTGTCACCTGATTAACGTGAAAAAAAACTGTCACTTTGTGCAGAGTTGGTATAGCCTAGACATTAGATGAGTCTATCACGTTACCAGACATGGGATATACGCCTGCTAGGCCCTTGAGCTAGCCTTGAAGAAAAATCTGAAGATCCTGCCCGTCTCTATCTTTTTTAACGAATAAGTATTCCGTCCATTCGCAGAAGTTCTGCGACTTATATTAGTTACGTTTCTGATCGCCTGTCAGTTCACCGTTCTGTCTTAAATTTCGTTTTTTTGCTCAGTTTGCCGTTCGCCTGGCGCCTGGCACTGTAGTCCTGCCAGGCGATCGAAAATGGAAATTAGGGACAGCTGAAATGTTTTGGCAAAATTTTGAAACTTCGAAAGCATGGATCCGATGGTCGAAAGGGAACGACACCAACGTCGCACCCGATTGGCGGGACGCATGGCAGAGACTTCAGACGATGATGAAGACTATGTCCCTCCTTTATTGGATACCTCCACTTTCCAAGAATTTTGGGGGAGGGGGCCCAAAAATGCATTATATTCACTCCTTGAAACCACCAACACTAAAAATACTCAAAATAGCCCCACAATATTTCACCTGTGTCCTGGCCTGGCTAGATAAGTGTTTATGATTAAAGATTACTGTTTGGGCCAAACCGATGTTTTGCTTGAACTGCTGCACAGCTACTGAAAAAACTTCTGAGATTACTTCTGATCAGTGTTGGTGGATTTATCTATGGAATCCGACACCGAAATATTGGTATGGAGACTGGGAGAACGACTAAATCTTTCCTGGCTTTTGACACATTTGCGGGCCTTGCTAAAAAGCCAAGTCGTAAAAACCCAGTACTCAAAACTAAGCCAAGCATGTGATTTTTGGGTCAGCCCACCTAGATTTGAGACGTCTCCTCATATGCAGCGATTTATGCAATTATGCATCCAAAAGAATAGTATCTGTGAGTAGGTTGATTAATCACTGCCAGGGGCAACCACGAGTTTGGTAGTTGCTGAGAGGTGCTGTGTAATTTTTTTGTTTAGTAAATTGGGGGCCTTCGAAGAACAGATAGTTTACCTAGCTGCACCACAGTAGATGTAAAAGTGAGATGCATAGTATTGCTGAGTAGAGAACATATATTCACAAAAAATCATCAAAATCAATCAAGAAATGTCTCAACTGCAGATAGTGCCATGCACCTGAAGAAGAAAGTTCTGTCCAACAGTCCTTATTCTTATCACAAGAATACACTGCATTTTATGAATATTTTTCCTTCGTCCTGAATCTTCCCTTTCTTCAACTTAAATGACTCATGATCAACTGTTTCTTCAACTGAATACGCTCCCTCAGTTTTACTTTTCAAATTTTCTGCGTAATTTCGAAGGCAGGACAGGCGAATTACCTAGCCGAGGCAGTTCGCCGTTCGACTCGCGGGACTTCTGGAATGGCGACAGGACAGGTGTTAAGAATACATCCCACATCTGACACCATTGTTACGATGTTGAACGTGGAGGAAGTTTCCAAAACCCTGTTCTTACACCTTGTTGAGAGGATGGACGAGTGGAGGCGAGGTTTAATGAAGATAAGGCTCCTGGGGTGTGGGCTGAAGACATTCTGACACCGTAGGTGCCCACTAGCCCCAGGACCAGTCAAGAAACCGGACAAAAGAGACAAGGGAAAGTCTAAGGGAATTCTATAGCTCAGCCGCAGTCAATCCAGAAATCCCTAATCAACATCCTAGTGAAGCTGGAATTCACATATCCAGTCAAGCCCGAGGCCTACTAGCCGAGATGGACCATAACGTCTATAGTTAATTTATCTTATGCAGATCGTGTACAAGAGTGTGACGCATATAATATAGCACTAATGGGTCCCTAACTAAATATATAAACTAGTCCTTACCATAAATTATAATATAGAGTAACTGAGGTCTTGCTCCGACCAAGGATGAAAGAGAACTCATCTTGGCTGCGGATTCATTCCGCAGTCAAAATACTTCGAATGAAATGGATCAAAGCCTGACCTCGGGTTAGCCAGCAGCTAACTGGAGCTAGTGGATAAAGACC
Source organism: Branchinecta lynchi (assembly GCA_023053575.1). Lineage (NCBI taxonomy): Eukaryota > Metazoa > Arthropoda > Branchiopoda > Anostraca > Branchinectidae > Branchinecta > Branchinecta lynchi. Next base: position 19,358,748 of record JAKZAP010000002.1, read on the forward strand.
GAGTGACCTATTGTCACGATGCCGGGAAATTAATGATGGTGATGGAAACCGAAGAGATATATAGAAAAGTAGGCGATAGAGGGAGGGAATAACTAGGAGGACTATTGCAGAGCAAAGTGCTATGGGATGTCTCCATGACACAGGATCTCCGTTTTACCGAAAACGGGAATTAAGCTGCCAGCGAACTGACAAGACGATCGAAAACGACAATTAAGCAGACCGGCGAGTGACAGGTGTCACGACAGGCGATCAAAAACACAACTATTCAGTTGCGCTAAACGGAAAAGTTAGCCGAGTTATATCTAGTGATTGCATTGCATGGTCCTCTTTCTAGCCTGAGCCTGAAGGGGACTGTTGCCAAGAAGGTCCGGTCCTTACTCTTGTCCGATTTGTGGTAGTACGGAGGAGAATTTAAAACATTAGTTGTGTGAATGCGAAAATTTGAATGAACTAAGGTTAAAAATTTTTGAAGTGAATGAAAGGGGGGTGGCGAGGTTCCTCAGGGTAGCCCTAGCCCATAGGGATAGGTGCTTATAGAAGGTATTATTTTTGTTAGTTTGTGTTTATTGTGTTGCGAGAGCAACACTTTGGTTTTGTCCTCGTTTTTTTTTTTTTTTTTTTTTTTCCTATGACTCCGATTTCACTTTATTCCTGGTAACTGGGAAGGGTCTAACCTGTGCGTTTTTTTACGGAAAGTGTAGGATTGAAAAGGATAAAGTTCAACTGACTGCAAAGTCAATGTAGTCCCTTTTTTTTATATTCTTTTGTTGTGGTTAGGGCAATCGATAGCCCTTGATGAGCTGATCAAAGTATATGTCATCCACTTGAACAAAAATCCTTCATGAGATTAACCAGTTTGAAAGTTTCAAGGGGCTGACAACTTCAGGAGTAACGTACACACTGAAACCAAAAATAGGCGATACCAGTTGTGAGACAGGTAAGGGACTTGTAAGCAACAGTCGACTGTAAGCAACAGTCAACTGTTAGTTCATAATCATCTTCGGCAATGAGGAGTTTGCAGCTTTTGCTAGTTGGAATACCTGTTATTTGTTTCAGGTGTATTCGATGGTAAGAACAATATTGTTCCCATTTTTTTTTTTTTTTTTTTTTTTAATGCCGCGTAGCATCTTTTCCGTTCTTCCTGTCCAATATGATTTGGCCAGGTGACTACGCTTCCACTTCCCTCGGTGACGCCAACGGTCCTAACATCTGATATTTAATTTTTTGTTTTTTCAATGACCGACCTATATATTTAGCGTCACCTACACTTTCCTCTATCTCTACATTTAATTATCTTTTTTTTAATATTCTTTCTTATTCCCTCTTTCAACCCTTATTTCTCATTTTACCATTTCAAGACAAATTTAAAACCTTTTCTTTGTTTTCCTTCCTTAATATCTCCTTTCCTTAAAATTTTCATTCTTTGAAAACTTAATATTTACAAAAATACTATCCCTCGTTATTTTTTGCAACCAAACCAAAAAAGGGGTTTTGTCCTGGAGACAAAAACAACACAAAAATTGTTCGACCTCTTCGCACTCCCTGCGTCAAAGGATGCCCTTCCGTCATAGGGAATCCCTTTTGCAGTGGCATTTCTTACGATCTTCTTCATTTCCTTCTCCGATACCAAAACCCTTTTTTATTTTAGTTTATAAATTGTAAGACATGCATGGGACTTGTAAGTAATAATCGGCTGTTATGCTATAATCATCTTCAGCGATGAGGGGTTTGCAACTTTTGCTAGCTGGTTTATCCATTATTTGTTTCCGGTGAATTTGATGTCAATCACGGGAGAGGGACTTGTAAGTAAGGATCGGTTCACGAGGGGCTAGAAATTTTTGAAAATTGGTTCACATTGTATTCGATTTCTGTCAATATGACGGTAAGAAAGTTTGTATCGATGGTCTATCGCTATAACCTAGGATTAACTGTTTACACAACGGGTACAAACGATACGGTAATGTAAAACAATAAGGTAGTTTTGTAATAATTAATAGTGTTTTCTATGGTATTTTAGTCCTGAGACGTTACGGATAGCTTTATAATACCAACTAGATTATATAAGATATTGTTCCAAGTTTTCATCCGTCACGATATCTACGATTGAAAAGGATAAAGTTCAACTGACCGTTAAGTCAATTTGGTCCCTTCTTCCGATATTGTTTTGTTGTTGGTTTTACAACGGTAAAGAACAGCTTTTGATCATGTGATTATTCTTTTTAGAACATACCGTTTTAAAAGCTTCGATAAGTTGACAACTTCAGCATTTAACCGACAGCGAAGAAACAAAACCAACTCGCAACACTTTAGTCGGCGAAGCCGGACAAAGGTTGCCGCAACACTTCACGTTGCCCGGGCAACGTAGGTCTAGTTTTTCTTGTATTTGCCATGGCATTTGGCTCTTGGTGTAAATAAATCTTATCTTATCTTATCTATGGCTGGAATAGATTTCACCATCAAATCAGCTTAAAGCTCTATTAAATTCAAATTTTAGTTGCGGCACCCCGCTTACGCCAGACTTGGAGTCCTCAATTCTGTTGCGCCGCGACTCCTCTGGTGCACCCTTCTCCCCCGAGGTAGACGGTATGCGGAGCGCGGGTGGAGAAGATGATGGATTCTATTTGCTCAAAAAGGACTCCCAGAGACGGCAGACCTTGACGAGGGTTCTTAGACAAGACGAGGGGAAGATTGTAGATACCTGGTTAAGGGCGCATCAGCAAGAAGTGCCTGACACGGAGCTTCGCCTGGTAAGTGCTTCTTTCTTAGTGATATCTGGCCATGGCCGTAGCAGGAATCAAAACGAAAAGAAAAAGAGGGAATATTAAATGAGGAGAATAAATCGAACTATTGAACTAAAGAAATTTGTGGGCAAAAGCTCTCAGGGACCTTACGTTACCTTACCGGAATTTACCGTAAAGCATAGAAATTGCTAGAAATAGCTTTGTCATGATAAAGTGATCCGAAGTTTCCAGTTCAATATAGTGTAATTTATTCTCGAAACCGATACAAAGGTCAAGCCGATTTGGTGGTTCCAGTACGTATTAACACTAATAATAACATCAGTTCTAGAAGAAAAAAAAAAATAGCTTAGATATGTCAAAAACTTGTCAAACATAACACGAAATACTCAAATCTATACAATTAACGGTTCGAGTTAAAAAGGTTGCCAAGGCAGGAACAAAACTTCTCGGGTAACGAGTCGTTGCGTGTTTAATTGGCTGTAATTTCGGTAGTGGCTGGGCTACCACTCTCTCAGGCATTACTCTCGCTGCTGAAAAGTCTGGGTGTAGGATATCGCGTAGTGCTGGTGTGCTCAAGATTTGAGTTCCAAACATTATTAACGACAGTTTTTCACGGCGCTTCAACAGGGTTTCTAAATTAAAAGTATTAAGGAGGTCTGTATACGGTACTTCCGGGGACTTGGAAACTACAAAGAGGGCTCTGAACTGTATCCTGTTAAGCGAATCACGTTAAAAAAAAGAAAATCTAACTGACTGGCGAATAAAGTTGAGCGAAAGATGAGGTGCCTGACCCATGTTCTAATTTTCTTACTCCTCTTTGAGAAACAGGACCCCTGTTTTTTTGTAATTATACTCCTTCTTTGACAATTGTCGACAGACCTCGTTGACGAACAAGGATCCAACTTTTCGGACATCTAAAGTTCGTAAAGAAAGTAAATAAAGAACTTGTAAAGAATGCGCCATTCAAAATTGGACCACGATATCTAATTAAATTAGTCAAAGTGCTTTGTCTGTTGACAACGCTTCTTTCCATTTGTCCATATTGTCATTTCACTTTCATCATCTCCAACACAGGATCCTAGTTTTTTGTCAGATTGGTGAGAAAGAGGTTTGGCATGGTGAAGTCAGTGGATGTAAGTATTTCTTTTGGGGGTGGTTTTTAAAAGCGCGAATTTTGCAATTTCCGTTTTTGCAAAGCACCCGTAGCATCAGATACAATGATAACTGTAATAACGGCAAAATGGAGATCCATTTACCGAGGTATCAAATACCATGGTATCAGCAAAAGCTCAACTGTCGATTTTAGTCTGTTTTTGTCCTTTCAGAACCATCTAGTTGAGCTTTCAAGAAGCCTTCGAGACTATATCCCAGAGCAGGAGACTCGCTATATAGAGCAGTCAATAAGCAGGCTTCGTGACGCCTTTGAATTTGATGGAACGGCGCTGAACCATATCCAGCTAGCCCTTTATCGGTTTCAAGACGCTGTCAACACCATCCTACGCCTTCACAATATCAAGCCTCATTGGATGTTTGCACTCGACGACTTGGTTAGAAGTGCGGTGCACGCAGCCATTTCTGTCCTTAGCCCAGGTGAGCCACTGATTCAAACTCACTTTATTCTTCATTGCGAAAAATAGCATAGGAAAATGTCAATACAAATTCACTAACATACAAGTACATAATATACTATTTTACATAATCTTCATCCAATATATAATTTTGGTTTCTTAATTTGGTCCATAATAATAATTATTTATTTTTAACCAAAAATCGTACAAGTCGAAAACAGAGGAGTACAAAAGAGTATATGAAGACATAATTAGGCAAAACACAACACATACAAACAAAATCTACTTAAGAGTCAAACAGACGAATAAGCCCATGAGATTGCGATAGATGCATGTACGCCTTTCGGACAGTTTTCTGTGGAGAACTAGACAGTTTCTCCGTGATATCCGGTAGCGAGTAATTACTAATAATTTTAGAATTTCTTTGCCAAGGAGGGAGAAAAAGAAAAAATTTACAAAAACGAAAATAAGAGGATCGCATAGCTTTAATATCTTTTTTCTTTAAAACAGGTAGATAGAAAAAGAATAGAATGGTTACAGAAGGAAGAGTATAGTTTGCCAAGAGCTTTCCGATTGTATTTCCCCCTGTTAGCAACAATTTTTCGAATAACCCAGTTGAATTTTTAGTCTACAATCGGAAACCGTCCGGGATCGGAAAGAACGAATAATTTTAGTAATGGTAATACCCAACCATCGAATAGAATCAACACTTGGAATAGAAAACTTCAAGCAATTTAGAGACGCGGATGGCCCGGAGTTAAAAGACAGATATTTACATTTTTTTACATTTAAAGAGAGTCCAATATTGGAAAAAGAAGAGGAAACTTTCTGAACCAAACGCGGTAACTCGCTCCTAGTTTGGCTAATTAATAGAAGGTCATCTGCATAAGGAAGATATGAAAAACCAAGGAGATAAGAAGAAGAAATATTTGTAAGTGTATCAGAAGTATGCTGTATTAGAAGTAGATACTGTATAGAAGTATAAAGTATTACTTATAGAGGTATGTTTATGTGAACATTGTAGTTTTGGGCTAAATGACAGAATGGAGATCCGGAATACCTATTCAGGTGTTTTCGGATGCCTTTGATTGCCTACTTTGGCTAACCGGTGGTGAGCTTTAGACACAGAAAGTGCATGAAAATGGCAAAGTCCTATGTCAACAAACGTTCACATAAGCATACCTCTACTGTACTATATACAATTTGTCTGTGTTACAATAATATTCGATCATCAGGTCGCTTGGTTCCCATGAAAGATGGGCTGCTGTATTTGATACTAATTATCTAGAAGATTTCTGGTGCGTTTTAATAAATTACTGAGAGTGAGTAGAAGTGAGTAGAGTAGAGTAGAGTTTTATTTATAAAAGGTAGCTCTCACAGCGCATGCGCCGACTTTGACCTTTACGCCAAACATAAGTACACTAAACATACATATAATCAGTCGATTGTTACTTTTAAAAGGTCAGAAACAAAATTGAATAAGTTCAACAACAATAATGACTAAAGTTGTACTAGCTGAGCAAAACCTGGAATAAAACTTCTTCGATATTATCGTTTGTGCCGTGTAGGGACGTGGGTTAATTTAGGTATTTCTAGGACTTGCTAATTCATTGGACCCTTTCAGAACTGGGAGCAAACCTAGCCGGAAATGCCCGCGGTCAGGACAATGGAAATCCAGTTGCTGCTGTGCCAGGGGCCGGAAATCTTCCGGATGATATGGCGGACGAAGGATCAACCTCCGGGATCTCGACGATCCACAGCGGTCGGTCCGGAAAGCCCCACCAGGCCCGGCCAGCCGAAGAACTGAGTGTCCTTAGAAGGGAGAATCTAAGGTGAGTTCTAGCTCGATACGGAAATGGGTTTTAAAATCTGTTGACATTTCCGATGAGTTGGGGCGACACGATAGGCGCGTTTTCCCGAGATCCCACAAAGAGGCTATGGCTCAAAATGGGTGTTTCCGCAATTGTCTGTTATGCACAAGTCTGTTTCCGTAGCCAAAAGGGTTTCTGTGGTTTGACAAACAACTCTCGACGTGATTTTTTATTGTGTGGATTCCCAGTCGTCTCTCGTAGTTTGCCCCTACCCAGACATCTTACCGTCATGAGTGCATGGGCGCGTTGTTGTTGTGGAGATCCGACTGGTAGCTGTGGCAAAGAGTGTACTTTGTCACCGTCTTCGTCTGGATCCCTCCGGTTACAACTGGAGGATAGCCTTTGGATAAATACATGTTTATCCGAAACTTATCCAATTTATTTAGTTTATGAGAGCCAGAATGTTTTCAGTTGACATTAATGCAAGGAACAACAAATTCATCAATACCAGCTATGAAGAACATTCTGGAATAAATACTGGTAAAAACAAGAGCTATGAGCTCATATTGTACTTGTTACGGAAAGTTCAAGTTGCGAATCGAATCGTTCCTGAAAGAAGTCCACCTCCCCGACCGTGGCTGGATAAAATTCGGATGCATAAATTTTACACCAGAACATCAGCTCCTTCTATGCCACAAGTTTCACTCGAATCGGATCACACATTCATAAGGTGCGCGGGTCACAATATCCCGGATTTCCCCTCCCTCCGCAGCCACACGGATGATAGTCTCGGAAAAGACCGGAAAAGGAAAATTTCGTGGAGCATTGGGTCGGGTCCTTTATCGGCGTGCCCAAGTTTCATCGTCCTAACTGAAGTGGAGGTGCCTGAATTAGCTAAACCTGGACCGACAGACCGAAATTGCTATCTCTATATGTCACTTGAGCTGAAGGCTGCAAGTGTCATCACTGTCAGCGTTCCTCTCAGGCCGACGCACGGACGACGGGAAGGGGGGGGGGGAGGTAGAAATGTTAATGTAAGTGTTTTTTGGTTAAAAAAAAATAACAACTAAAAGGGTCGCAACATTAATATTATCGAAATTCGTCATAACGTTTAACACAAGGATGCGCATCCATCTGGTATATAAATATTCTTTGAGCCCAAGCTGACTTTGAAACATTTATTCAAACATTGTTTACAACGGATACATCAGCTACGATTCTTCATCAGCGATATTTCGACCCTTCTTGGCAAGGGTCCTCGTTAGGCTGTCAATCCTCTGGTTCAACTTCGAGGAAGGAAACAAACCTGTAATAAATAACTGAAGCTTCTACCGATATCTTATTGAAGTAGATTATTTTCAAATACCACTGTAATGAAAAATCTAGTCCTGATTAGTTTTTTGTTACGGATATGGATACCCTCAGGGGTCTCTCCGGCTTGTTTTCTTTTCTTTCTTTTTTTCAATTTCTTCTTTTCTCTTTTAAGACTCTTACAAGAACTCATTGCCAACCAGAGAGATATGCAAGACTTGCTTCAGAGGAGCCTTCAAGAGCAACATGTCATCCGACAGTGGCTGGAAAACCAAAAAGAGTAAGTAGACTATCACATTGTAGTGTGGTTAACAGCCCATGAACTAATCTAATTTAACACACGTTTGCGCATCCTTGTTACACTTTATGAGAATATTTCTGCTACTCCTGTTAAAACCCTTTCAAGTGTTATGTTTCACAAAAAGATAACCTTTAAAAGTGTCATAACAGCTGTAAATTTTTCTTCAGCCCGACCTGACTGCGAAATGATAGTGCAAAACGGATACATCAGCTGAATTTTATTTCTATATTCAGTTCTTCTTGGCAAGGGTCCTCTTCAGGCTCAAACCGCTTGTGCTGGAAAATGAACTAGCCTAGTGAAATTTAAGTTCATTTTCCAGCTTGAAGAAATAAGTGTTGTTATTTAGAGCGTGTTCCACCGTACTTACCGTAGTTACTACGCATGACGTCGCGGATTCTGCCTTTATTACGTCGACGTTGGAACACATTTTTCTTTTTTTTGGCAAAATATCGTGCCACGGGCTAATCAGACCAGTCACGTCAAAGAGCTTCGTAGTTACTACACTCCCGATTGTAGTAAGCAAATAGTTACTATTAGTTACCATTTCGAGAAGGCTGGAACGGTTAGCGTAAGTAACTTTTCACAAGGCTGTAACGAAAATAGTCACTAATAGTCATTGTTGTTAGAAGGGTGGAACACCTCTTAGTATCCGAATTGTGTGTCTGGAAAACTTTTTGGTACAAACTTGTGAGAGTTTTGTTTTTCTCTGTCCACTAATAAAAGTAGTATAATTTTCAGGTTTTCGAAAGGACGGGCGTTTGAGGGACGCACTGGCCCTGAGGACTTGTCATTAGACAGTATCCCTCGTCAAGTTGACCCGGAACTGCAAAGGTGGCTCTCGGAACTCGGCGTGGAAGCGGATGTAATGGCAAAGGTAAGTCGTGATTTCGCAAGCTTTCAAAGGAATGTACGCTTGCCCCCAAGGCCGTATCCCCCCCCCCCCCGAAACATACAAAAATATTCATTTTTCATAGGCTTTTCCCTAAGATCTATGTCTTTTTTGTCCAACCAGCGGGCAACCTCCCCCCCTCCTCGAAATAAATTCCTGGATACGGACCTGCTTGCCCCGTATGATGACGGCTAATGCTGAACTTTATGGAATCGCTTATTTTAAAGTTGTCGTATGGTCCGTTAGTTAATTTAAGTGTCTCCATCAATCTTTTTTGTCCAGTGACCTTTTTTTTTTTTTGCATTGCATTATTGTTGCTGGTAATCCGTCAAACCTTTTTTAGGTTCAATGGCCTATTTTTCTCATTTTATTATTATGGTTGATGTTATCATTGCTAAGGGGGGTTCTCTTGGGCGTGACTCAAAATAGGGGTGTTCGTTTCTGAAGGTTTGCACGTGCAGACTCCAAGACAAAAAGCGCAATTCATTCAAATCTTGTATAGCGCTGGCCGTATCGTATTGGAATTTCTTCTAGATATACGTTTGGGCTTAACTGGTTAACAATTATTCGAGAAGAAGGGTTGATTGGAGACATTTGTTCATTTCTAAAATTGTTCGGTACTGAAATAAGCAGGGGTGGCCCGAAGCACTCAGGCCAGGGGGGGTGAGACCCCTCATTTAAACGTCTCCTGCATCGCAATATACGACTCGCATATACCGACAAAAACGAACTTTTGCCAACGTTCCCCGCCAACAAAGAATAGAGCCGGTGTAAAACTAGCTGCAGTGCATCAGCTGAAATTATTCTTGTAATCAAAATTTGTTTATACATAGGCCTACATTCATAACCTCAGCTTTACATTTCAGCTTTCGCTAGAGAGGAAAGCTTTCAACGCCTGTATAGCCCGGGGCAAATTAAAGCAAGCGCCTCAGGCGATTTTTGTTTAATCTGCCTTTATCTGGCAAAATTTAACTACTTATCGTACTCTAGCCTTTAATGTGTTTCGAATAAAAAATCCGAAGCCTAATCGCAAAGTAAATGACACACAGTTCTTCTAAATGGAGAATACTATGCATGCGCCACAGGCAAGATTTTGTGAAAGGCCGATGAGCGGAGCGTCTTTTTGCGGTCCCATTGAAAAGGAAAGAATATAGCTATGAAATCACAATCTTTTCGTCGAAAAAAAGTGACAAACAGTGGTGGCTATAGAAAACAAAGAAGACACAAAGTAGATTTATTCCGAATTAATAGCAAAAAAAAAGTAATTTTCAAGGTAAAAACAACGTTTGTTCAGAAACAAAATGAGAAAAACAGGTTTTCCAGTGCATTTAAGAATTTGTGTTAATCGACTTACGGACGTAACAAACTTTTGGTATTTAACCCGACCGGAGTTGACTTTTTCTATTTAAGAAGACGACAGTTCGCCGGCGTGACTTAAGTGGCGTTTTTTTTTCGGGTGTAGTTGAACTGTAGTCTTAATATACTTTTGTTTCATTATGAACGTATAATGTACCGTTTTATTCGTCCATTCAACATACTCTGCTTTCATGACGAAAATAAAAGTACGTCAATCTAAAGTGGATTAAATCCGAAAAACTGCAAGGTCTAACTGTTTGCATATCTGATTCCTTCTGTGTAAAAATAAACCCCGATTGTTTAACGAAACAAACTTTCGTCTATCGCCAGACAGGAATACTATATCTTTTCCCCATGCAGCATATTCAAGCCCATCTGAAAGGTTTCTATCTGCCTCAATCTTCATCTGCGACCTTGCCACCAAATTAGGCCCGAGTCAACTACACAGCAACTGAAGAACGCTTTCAGGGTAACTTAAAAATAAAAGAGATTATTTTCGAGTTGTATGAGTGTCCTGATAAATTCATATGATAGGCTGTGGAATTTTACGAAGGCTTTTCAGATGTGCTTTAACACTAGCATAGATGCCAAAAATTTACCTCCCGACTAGAACGAGCTATTCCAGCGTCTTTAGGACTCCTACTGTCCTGGGAAACGAATTTCGGATGCACATTAAAATCTTCCTTGTCCTTTTCAAGCGTTGTACCCACCTCAACCTTGCTTTGTGATCGACATCTTTCTACTGTACTGGGCAGACTTGTTTCGCGGGTCTCTTGCCATTTGAATTATGATGGCTTTTCCATTATGTTTAAAAATTCCATGCCTTCTTTTTCCACTTGTAGTCAAAGTTTGACCAACAATCTACGCACATAACCTTGTCTCTCGCTTTTGGTCTATAAGGACTTCAATTTAACAACTAACCTATTGTAATTTTGACCTTTGACAGGCTAAAATCTGAAAGACCTAAGCGAGGCAGTACAAATCACATGGGAGTAGAAAAGGTAGCCGAATTGCTGCCACCATCAGGGACGTCACGTCTGGGGTGGGGGACGCCCCCCCCCCCCCCCAATGTTGTTAGCCTGTCGGTAAAAAGTAGCCGAGTCGTCGCGAAGCGCCGCGATTTTTCATAAATACAGTCGATTATTTTCTTGGAAACAGTCGATTTTTCTTAAAAACAGTCAGTTTTTTCGTCAAATCAGTCGATTTTTTGTTAAAATTAGTTGTTTTTTCGTCAAATCAGTCGATTTTTCGTCAAATCAGCCGATTTTTCGTCAAAACAGTCGTTTTTTTCTGAACAACAGTCGGTTTTCCTGCTAAGAACAGTCGTAAAAATGACCAGCCAGTCGGTAAATGCCTTGCTACCACCCCCCACGCATTTTGGCTAGTAACGACTCTGGCCACCATGAATCATGTCTTCGACCTATCCGGTTTATGAAACCTGGTTTAAACGACTCGATTAGGGACGAGTTTACGACTGTAGCTGGTCAGAGTCAAAATTAACAATTTTTATCTAAACGACTCGGATTGTTTGTGATTAAAATGAATGTCCGGGACCTCGGCGAGGTAAAAATAAACGACTGATACGACTTAGCAAAAGGCAGGGGGGGGGTGAATCACCCCCCTTCATCCCCCCCCCTTCGGGCCACCCCTGGAAATAAGGACAGATGCAAAATGGAGCAAAAATCATAGCTTGAAAACACTATTTCGTATTTGGATTTGGTTTTCTGTAGGCAATGTTAACGGAAGTCATACAGATAGGGATGATACTTGGTACTCTTCATTCAGGTGTCCTTTAAAATCTGTATTCCTCTGCACTCCAGGTTTTTTTAACTTTTCATCAAGATTATCAAAATAAGGTTAAACTCCTTCCATGTCTCTATTAATGTGCAGCAAGTTTTGGTGATTGTCTGGCATGTGTAGTTACTAGTTGGTTCTTTTTTTCAATATCTGTCGAGTCCCAGACCGTTTTATTTTTAAGAGAAAGGTCATGTTGTATCAATCCTTTCGACTTGCAGACAAGCTCGACCAAGGGCAATACAAAGAATCAGTACTGCGCTCGTGATAATAAACAAAACACAAAAATATGAATCAGTATTTCAACAATAAAAAGAAAAAGAGCAATCTTTAGTGGGGAAAAACAGTAAAGAATACAGAATACAGATTCTACCAACCGAACCAAGCCAGTTCAAGCTGCGTCTTTTCTTTAATCTGATTTTCATTTTCAGTTCATCTTAGAAGACTACAGACTGGATGACGTTTTAAACTTTATGGAAAGAGACGACATCCGAAGACTTAACCTGAGGTGAGATTTAAGTATTTTGAAGTCCAACCGAACAAAAATTGGTATAGGCCTCAATCTTTGTATTTAAGAATTGGTGTGGAGCGGTGTGTATGCATAAAGTAGGTTTTATAAGACAAAAGCTTGCCAGCGAACCAATTTGATTGTCTGTACAAGTCAAACTGAGGTGCAAAAAAAAATTCTTCAAACTGACTAGACTGTCGATTTGTTGTTAAGGAGATATTTGAATCCGCATAAGAAATTTCTCTTATCGAACAAGTAGCTCGCCTGTAATCCCGTGAAATACAGACATTTACGTGAGTTAAGATATCTCTAGGGGAAGGCAGTTTGGGCAAATAAATCTTTAGTATTATTTGTAATAACAATGGGACTTCGCAGAGATGTGTTGAAGGTTAATCTGAGCTATAGTAGGGAGATGTATTCGACTGGCCTAATACTTATAATAATACTCTTTATTATACAAACCAACTTTTACATACTGAACTACAAGAACACATCTTTTATAACCCTCTTACCACCCTTTACACATGTCGTCGATACCCCTGACTGCGGGAAAGCCCGAATGGGCCTGTGTGAGATAATCAGTAGACGACATATTTTGAAAATATTAAATTAATAAAAATTGAGGGCAAATTTGAATACATTTTATTACACAATCAGAGCATATTTTAGGCATAGGATACTAACAGATCTCTAGGAATTCGTCGTCAAAGAACTGATTTAACATCTCAAAGGCTGGCAGAATAGGGTGTTGGTGGGGGTCGAGAAGGTTTAAAGAAATCCGAATAAGTTTTTGGTATTTTGTTTCGAATCCGTCATTAAGAGTTATTTGTTGATTAGCCAGACCAGACACATGGACAAAAACAAAGCTGCATTTTATATCACTAAATACCCCTTAAGATTTACTTAGCTAAAGCCCCTTCTTTGTTTATTTATTCGTTATTTGAAAAAAATTGTAAGCTAAAATTGTGTCGCTGTTACAAATAGTGGGAGTTAATAATCACGACATCGTTGACAAAAGATAAGTAAGTGTCTCTAAGCAAAACCAGCTACAGCAAAAGATACATAACATTACAGTGGGTCTACAAACGCCAGCAAGAACAAAATATTCGCATATCTAGGTTTTTTTATTTTTCATTTTTCTGAATGTATCAGGGGTTCATAACCAGGGGAGTCCCGAGCCTTTCTTCATTAGGGGGACGAATCGGGTAAAATTGACTGAATCAGTGCCTGATTTTAATCGATTTTTTTGTTCTTCTTAAAACAGCGAGCTGCCTTCAGGAAGCTACAATTTGCACAAAATGTACAAAATCGAGCATAAAGAGCAAATTTGGCGCGTTTTCACGCCTTCCACTTCTTTGTTTTCAGGGATACGATGTCACTGGCCTTTTGCTTTTGGGGGAAGTCCAGTTTTGCCGACAGTCCCGGATCTTCCGACAAAAAACGTCGCTGTCGCATAGCGATGACACCACCAACGGCTGTACATATGACAATTTAAAACGCCGTAGGCTAAAAATATTTAATCCGCTTTTTTTTGCAAACGTTTAACTACTTTCCTTGCAAATTCTAGATTTTAATGTGGTTCAAGCCCCTCAAAATTCCAAGCCAAAAACACAAACTAAAAGATGCATCCTTTTTCTAAGTAGTGAAGACTACAAAATGCCCCGCAAAAAACGGGCCATCCAGGGTAAAGCAGATAGAAAGTACATTATTCTAAATTTACAGCAAACAATAATTGGCTACGTTTTCACGTCAAGAGACTTGCTTATGCATGGAGTACTGCAAAAATAAGGAACAGATCGGGAGCGGTAAAACAACCGAATTTCGCAAGTCTGGTAATAGTTGCGGACTAAACAAAAATCCGGTGAATTACCGAATTCGGTCACGAATCAGAACAAAATTATTGTGGTTAATGACGGAATCATGAAATGAAATGACCAAATGCGATAGGACAGATACGGACTTGAGAAAAGGTCCGGTGAATTACCGAATTTGGTAACGAATGAGATCAAATAAACATGTTAAATCGCCGAGTTTACGAGGGGATGTACCGAATGCGGTGAAATTGATGCGGGTTGAACAGAAGTTGGATAAATTACCAAATTCGATAAAGAATGGAGACCAATAAACACGCTAGATCATGCAATTCAGAAACATGGGGACAAATGATTTTATAAAACGGGCAGCATGGTTTCGCCGCGATGTCCGTTTCGAACGGAATTTTCGCCTTCGGCGAAAATATAACCGAAAGCCCAAAACTTAGGGGTCTTCTGTGACTCAATACGGTGAGTAGCAGGGATGGGATTATGTTGCATTAATTTTTCTTTTTGCAGAGCCGGCGTTGAGCTTCGAATCCACCGTGCTATCCAAGAACACCGAAAGTCTGCTAGTAAACAGTGTGGTCAAAATAAGCCCTAATTTGGACGTTCGTGGCCCAGATTCGTGGAAGTCCGGTTTGCGTTGGACGTCCGACAAAGGACTTTAGAAATCGTCTTAGATTAAGTGCGCGTCACTCACTGCGTTGGTGTGCCACTTTTTGCAAAAAGCTGCAAGAGAACGTTCAGAAAGTCTCTTCCTTTAACCTTCGCATCACGCGCACGAAAATTCAAGATTTCTTGCCGGAGTTGACGTACGTTCTCACTCAAGACTAACGATACCCTGATTCGAGTTTTCGACATCCTATAATGAAGTCGAGAGGTCAGATTTTTTGAATGCTCTGAATCGGGCTCGATTCGGACCCCGTTTTCGGTTCCAAATCTCGTTCCTCGATTTTCCTACGGGCAAGCACCGCGTGCGGAAGTTCGATCTGCTGGTAGACGCAAGAAAATTGGTTCAGTTTATTTAGTTATGATATACGAAGTAGTTACATGCACAGACCTTGGTGGCATAGGGCGAGACAGGAAACTCCCCGGAAAGCATGTGGTGGAAAACTGAGCAACTCGAGCCATCTGTTGCCTGTCATTTGTGCGTCGGACTGCAAACGCTAGCTGACGTGTAAACTTTACCACGTGAGTGTGTACAGACGAAGAGTAATTCAGAGATAAAAGATTCTTGGGAATGAAAAATTTGCTTGGTCGTTTTGGAAATGATGCCAACTGTCTGGCGCAAATACACTCTTGAGAAAACTCTTGCAAATTGTATTTATATTTGTATTAATTTATTTCTCTCAAAACTGAGGAGTACAAAATAAAGTGTAAAAAACAAAACTATATGCTACCTAAACCGCATCCAGTGACACCGTAGATACTAAACAAAAATACATAGTGTTTGGACAACTAAATTAAAACTATTAACGAGATACATTATTCACTTGCGAGGGTACAGGTTGTGGGTTTGGAGGGCTGACGAAACATACCAGAAATTATCTTGACGATGATTTTGCAGAACGGATCAGATCAGTCGAAATCAACAAAGCGTTCATTTCAACGAACGTACAAGCAGTAAATATCGCTGATTGTTGCGACTCATGGAGTATGCTGTATTTCCTGCTTAAAAGGTCTGTAGTACTGTGAACCATTAATGTAACACTGAAGAGATTTAATCTTAAAACCGGTTTGACCATCCGTTAGGTTAGGGATTATCCGATCGTCGATCAGTTGGTGTTAGCGGTACGCTCCATACTTCTCGTTACAACAGTTGCTACACCTATGATGATGTTAATTGTTGTTGATAATTGATGTTCAAGAGAGTTTGGCGATTTTCGAAGAAGTTGTACGTTGTTAATTCTTGTTGATGATTGCTGGGCAGGTGAGTGTGATTGTCGGACGATTTCTTATACTTTGCGTTCTATAATATTAATTGGCATGGGTGTAAGCGGGGCTCTACTGCGATATTTCTGTTGTAGAGGTAATTATTTGTGATGTTCATCGTAGCTCATACCCTCCGCTCGTTTGGATCGGGCGGGGTATCGTGAGTATATTCGACTCCGCATGGTCGTATTACAGAGATATGGAGACTTCTTGTACTTCTTTGTTCTTGGTAATATCTACAGTGGTAGTAGGTTACATTGAACTTCGCTTAAGCTTTGAACAGCGCCGTCCAAAGCTTAGCGCCAGTCCAGAATGTGTGGAAGTTTTACGAGAAGCGTACCTCTACTGCACCCTGCTCTGCACTGTCTTGCTAGTCTGTTCCTACAAATCATAAACAGCTACTAACTAAGTTTAAGTATTTTCGACAAACCTCAGAAGTTGTACACAGATATGTGAACAAACGTATGAAGATGTAACCAGTTATGTCGGTGACAACAAGGAAGTGTAGTATTTGCCTCGTGTTGACCGAAAGATGCGTTGACAGGATTTCGCCTAGATGTACCGTAATTGCAGTTATAACTCAAAGGGTTTAGTTATGCCTAACCTTAAACTGCCATGAACCTAGTATGATGTAGAAGTGGACAGTGGTTGAGTAATACTTGTCCGTCCTTAACTCTCGTAGTTATTTCCCGCTTTATTTACATCGTGACTTTTCAATATTTGATATACGGCGGACGTCTGCGTTCAGCTCCACTTGTTTGTGAAGTGTGTGTCTTAAGCTTGAAGGACCGGGAAATTGCCCCGGAGTCGTGGCTGATTGTCACTTTTATCATATTCCACATGGAGAAATGTTAATTTCCCGGAAATCTGTCCGAAAATACTGGTCATAGATGACAGGAATTGTCCTTGTGACTAAAGCTGTAGATTCGGCGAGTTGGGCCTGCGCAGCTAATTCGTGTGTCGACACTTCCTTGGTTCGAATAACCAGATATTCTTGGTAACCGCTTTAGTTAACCCGAGTCGCGTTTTATTTGAAGTTCATAGTACAGCGGGAGCGGACGGCGTACTATAAATAGTCGTTTTATTCCTGGCGGAATACGTCAGGAGGTACGCTAGCTGTAAGCTGGACTGTTCTCTGCCTCACCCAGCGTACAAACTAGCGGGTCCGCTGGCACTCGGCGGACGGCCCGCTGGCAAATAAAACGAAATTAGGCATCCCGCGCCTTCCCAGCGTACGGCCCGCTGGCGAATAAAACGACAACGAACAGTCCGCTGTACTATGAACTTCAAATAAAACGCAACTCCGGTCTTGTTACTGCCCGGAGCGGACGTTTACACTTGTTTTCCGTTTTTTTTTTTTTTCTTGTGTTCTTTCTATAGAAAATATCTCTGAGATTTGTGTAAGATATCTCATGTGTCAGAATTTAGTGTGAAAATTTGGTGTTTTTAGAGCTCTCCTTGTGTCTGCGTTATTCTATTTGAAATATCGTCCTTGTGTCTGCGTTATTCTATTTAAAATGGTATACGCAAGATAATCATGAAAATTCACCCTTGCCATAACTACGCCGCGTGTGCTCAAATCTCTGTGCCTTGCTATCGCATGTTACTTTATTTCATTGCCTGTTATTTGCGTCTTTGTTAACCACTTCTGCGTATTAAACCTAATTCACTAATATTGTGTCGAATAGTTTTGCGGAACAGCAGCCGAAGACCTTTGGTGATCAGGGTGAAAAGGAATTGGGGCAAGCTCTGTTACACCACAGCAAGTCCCGCAACGGAAAGTCGCCAGTTTTCGGGATCCCAAAACGTAAGTGGAGGGATACCTATGACATCGCAAAAATGTCCGTCTGTCTGTAAGCACGATAACTCCACGAGACTCCTTCCACGAGACAACCCGGGTTAAGAAAAGTAGGATTGACAATCAGCTTAGAGTGAGCTACCGTACATATAGTAGAGGGTGCATGTTATGATATTAGTCAGTTTTGATTTTGGAAACAGAATGTCAACCCAAATCCAGTTAGAAATGGTGAAAACTGCAAGAGGAGGGACTGCAGTCAGGGGCGTCCCGAGCCTTCTTCATTGGGGGGGACGAACCTGGTAAAAATTGACAGAATCGGTATCGGATATTGACCGAATTTATAATTTTTTTCTAAAACACAGCGAGTTGCCTTCAACAAGCTATAATGTGAAAAGTGGCATAGTATGTACAAAATCAAGTATAAAGAGAAAATTTGGCGTGTTTTCACGCTCTTCCACTTCTGTTTTTTTTTTTCAGGGATACGCTGTCACTAGGCTTTTACCTTTGGGGTACGTCCGGTTTTGCCAACAGGACTTGAAAATGTGCCGACAAAAAACGCAGTTGCTGCCAAGCGACAACGTCGTAAACGGCTGTACCCAGGAAAAATTAAAGCGCCCAATGCAAAAATTTTTGAATCCGCCTTTTTTCTGGCAAATTCTAGCTATTAACGTGCTTCAAGCCCCCGAAAATTTCAAGCCTCAAACGCCAACTAAATGACGTACCCTTCTTGTAAATAGTGAAGACTGCTAAATGTGCCGCAGGCGAAAAATTTGGAAACACTCATGATCAAAGTGCCTTTTTGCGATCCCAAGGCTACCTATTAAACCACAGAGCTGCCTGGCGAAAAAAGGGTCCATCCAGGGTAAAGTAGATGTAAAGTACCTTTATTCTGAATTTACAGCAAACAAAAATAGGCTAGTTTTCACGTCAGGAGACGTGCTTATTCCTGAAGTTCGGCAATCATTAGAAGTATAATTTAAGTAATGAATGGAAACCAGTTAAAGCTACCGTTAAAAGGTAAAGAACAAGAGCTAAATAAATGCCACTTAAATTACCAAGCACAGTAACTGGGGTGAACCAAATAATGATTTCGTACTATCGAAAAATTAACTAGCAGATCGGGAGCGGTATAACGACCGAATTTCGGAACGGAATAAAACTCTTGGTAGAACCACCTAAAAAACCGAATGTGGCAAGTCTGGTAACAGTTGCGGACCAAACAAAAATCAGGTGAATTACCGAATTCGGCAACGAATTAGAAACCAAAGGAACATCATTAATCACCGAATTATGAAATGGATTGACCGAATACGATAGAGCAGATACGGAGTTGAGAAAAGTCTGGTGAACAGCCGAATTCGCTAACAAATCGGACCAAATAAATACGTTAAATCACCGAATCTACGTTAGGCGGTGAAATTGACTCGGACTGAAAAAAATTTGGATGAATTGTCGAATTCGGTCACGAACCAGAACCAAATGAATTTGATAAATGACCGAATTCTGATATTGACTGACGGAATGCTATAGAACAGATAGGGACTTGAGAAAAGTCAATGTGACCAAATAAATACGTTAAATCACCGAATTTACATAGGGAGGTACCGAATGCGGTGAAATCGACTCGTACTGAACAAAAGTTGGATTAATTACCAAATTCGATAAAGAATGGGAACCAATAAACGCTTTAAATCGCCTAACCTGGAAATGTGGGTACAAAAGATTTTGTAAAACAGGCGATGCCCGTTTTGACCGAATTTTCGCCTTCGGCGAAAATTTGACCAAATGCCCAAAACGTAGGGGGGGCGCTGCGCCCCTCCCCCCCCCCTCGGGACGCCCCTGACTGCAGTCCATACTAGTGGCTACAAGTTCGTTCTGTTTTCATCATCTTCAGAAAGCAGCTACTACTATTCAGTAGGCTACGAGGGAAAGAATAAGGAAGAAGAAAAACTGTTTTTTTAAACAGTTCGGGAACCTGAAGGAAACGTCTACCTCTCATTACCTTGTGAGTTTACTTGATTTAATTTATAAAAACCTCGAAAACCCTGATACATGGTTAAATCTTCTGTTAATTGATCTCCAGAAAGCTTTTGATCTTATTGATCATAATATTCTTGTTGAAAAGTTGCTTTCAGAGTTTAAAGTTAGTCATTTTTTGATAAAAATTTTAGTTTCCTTTTTGACAAATCGATCACAAATTGTCAAATATAATAATGTTTTTTCTGAACCACTCCCTATTTTTTGTGGTGTTCCCCAAGGTACTTTACTAGGTCCGATTTTATTTTTAATTATGATCAATAGTCTTATATCCGAGTACCCTGACCGATGGAAATATGTTGACGACCTTTCAGCCCTTGAGATTTGCCGGCGAAATATCAAGAGCTCAGCAATGACCATTCTGGATGACATCACCCAGAAAGCTGCTCTGTCGCAAATGAAAGTAAACTCCAAGAAATCTTCAATTATGACAATTAACTTTTTAAAATCTACCCCAGCCTTTCTTGACCCCATTCCCCCAGAAATCTCCGTTAAAAAAATTAAACTACTCGGAGTTACTTTAACCAATGATCTAAAATGGGATGCCCACATCAAAAATATTTTAAAACAAGCCTCCCCCTGTATTGCCGTTTTGAAACTACTTATAAAATTTTCTTGCCCTCCTAAAGACCTCCTTCAAATTTACGTTAGTTTTATCAGACCTATTCTTGAATACGCTTGTCCTGTCTGGCACTTCGGGCTCTCTTCAGAACACACATACCGTATCGAGAACATTCAAAAAAGGGCCCTCATGATTATTAATGGGGAGGGTAAAGTGCCCTACAGTTACCTACTAAAAAGTTTCAGACTCGCTACCCTGGAAGAGAGACGAACCCGCCTTAGCATCGATTTCGGTATCAAAACCCTATCTGTTCCCCGATTACGTTATATTCTCCCACCCCCCTATTCTCCTGTACGTACTAGACCCCAGCGAGAGAAATCCCAGAAAATCCCCAAACTAGCCCCTGTGGCCCCTCTTCACGAAAGATATAGAAGGAGTTTTGTTCCAGCATTTGTTGAGTTGTACAATAACCGATAAGTTAGTCCTTTTTAGTGTTTTTTTTACCTTCGTGACAAAGTGTTATGTGATTCCTCATTTTGTTATGACGAAAAGGTCAAATTCGGCGGTAACGCTGTGACAGATACTTTTGAAAAATAAAATTCTATTCTATTCTATTCTAAAGAATGTAATGGCAAGTTCACTCTAACTTCCACGGCTGATCATAACCACATATGTAAACCCGCAGCGATTGTCAACGACAAAGCTCGATCCCGGTTCTCCGGCATTTAATCTGTTTGTATTTTAATTTCCTACTTTGTGTTTTAGTTTAGTTTTGTGTGTGCGTATAGATCAAATCAAATTCAGTAGCTGAAATTTATACAACGTCTTTATGCCGGATTTGTCTCACGGAAATTTTTCTTGAGCAAGGTTTGCCTCGTGATTATTTGACTCCTGATAATTTCTCTTGTAAAAAATTGCCAAATGACTGACTTGTCTCGCGAAAATTTGTCTAGAAATGTTTGTCTCGTGATAGACTGGTCTCGTGATAGACTTGTCTCATGAAAACTTGTCTCGTGATAGGTAGCCCGTATGACATCGCAAAAGCTGTCCGTCTGTCTGTGAGCACGACAACTCTCAAAGGGAATGAGATATTTTGATGAAACTTGATGGGAGGATCCTTTGAGGCAAGGGAAAGTTCGAGTTCGTAGATGGGCTCTGTAGCCCTAGATGTAGAGGTGGGGAAGAGGTTCACGTTAGGAGACAAACAAAATATTTTAAACAGCTAATGAGATGGTCTAAGAAGACATTCTGAACACGAATATGAAAGCCATTTTCTCGCCGGACAAGTAGTTCGCCCGGAATCCAGCCAAAACCGGAAAGTTTGTTAAAAGTAAAAGTTTTATTTGAAGTTGATTAGATGTTCGATTTAGGGGTAGAAAACATACTGAACACTTATGTGAAAACCATTTTCTACACAGACAAGTAGTTCGTCGGAATCCGGCCAAAACCGGAAAATTATTAAAAGTTAAAGTTTTATTTTTAGTTGACTAGATGTCAGATATAGGGGTAAAAAGAGATGCTGAATCCGTGTATGACAATCCTTTTAACTGGACATATAGTTCGCCCGGAATCCGGCTGGAGCCGGAAAATTTGTTGTAAGTTAAACTTTCTATTAGATGTTCGATATATGGGAAAGAAGATACGCTGAGTTCGTTTTTAAGCTTTCTTTTTACGCCGGACAAGTAGTTCCGGAATTTCGAAACCAGGAAATTGGTAGAAGTAAGGCAGGAAGTTTTCGTCAAAACTGATATGACTTATAGGGGTAAACACACATGCTAAATCCATGTATGAAGTTGGTTTTCTTATGGCCTTAATCTGTTTCTGAATTTTGATAGTAAAAATATTCATGGAGTCTGGCGAAGACAAGACCCAACTGCCTGGATCGAATATTGAAATTTTGGGATCCCATCGAAACCTCTGGTCTTGTTCTTTGAAGGAATAAAGATCATCTTTCCAGCTAGTTCCTAAACAAAAGTGTGTCTGGATTTCTTGTCTTTCAAGATTTCATCGACAACTCCTCCCACATTGCCATTTTTAGCTCAGAGATCGGTGGAACGGCAGAAAAGCGGTAAACTTCGGTCCGAAGTAGTCCCCGAAGCTGCGCCGCCGAAAATAACCAGCGGGCCACCGCCAAAACATTTCGACGCGCCGCCTTTGGGGTCGGTGGCGGCGTCCCGCTGGCAAAATTCTGACGCCAAATCTTTTAAGGTCAGTAGTATATAATAGCCGATGCTAGACCACCCTCCCCCCAATTTCAAAACCCCATTTTAACATCAATTTCTTAAACTTTAACATCCTTTTTACCAAATTACCCCCCTTTTTAAGAACATTTTTATTTTCTTAATTCCAAAATAAAGGATACAAGAAATGAGAAATATTACCCTTTACTACATATAAACTACTACAATATACACTACTTCTTTTTTTTTACATTTTTCATTTTTTATTCAAATATTACTGAGTAAACAGTTCTAAATCCACATATGTTTCTTTGTTCTTGTTTTCGCGTACAATCGGCTGCAAAACTAGATTTTTCTTTAAAAGTAATTCGTTAGCAATGGCATTATATTTCTGTGTTATAAACAAATCACAGGGTTTGTCATTATGATTAATGACTACAACCAACTTATCACCATATTTTGTCTTAGCGATTCTCATTTTAACAATAGTATATTTCAATCCTAGAACTAGTTCTTCTTTCCTGATTGTCTCATTGTATTTATTCATTCTGATTGTATTCAAGACTTCCTTTGTGGACTCCATTTATTAGGGGATGATTTTATTAAATAAAAATCCAGACTCACAAACTCACATACATATTTTTGTTAATAATACCTAATGTAGCTTTTCTTTCATAATATATAACACAGTAAATATTATATGGTACAGGCTGAGCGTGTTTTAATGTTAAACTTATTTCAATATCAGCAGTTGTTCCATTATATATACTTGATTCGTGTTTGGAAACATCGAAACAGAATAGTGGATATACTTCTTTAAATTCTTCTATACTAACAACACTACCAGTATCAAATGCTAATTGCTTATAGCCCAAATGTATGAACCTATTGTAAAGATTTGAGTATTTACATTTCTCATCGCTAAAGTCGCATTTGAGTGGTTCTTCAGGATATTTATCTCCATTTATTCTAAGTTCTATGTCTGTTAAATTCATATGATCAAACACCATATTATTCATTAATTGATTGTTATGCTTTTCATTTTTCTGTAACATCACAACGATTTTTGTAGGACTATTTCTCTCAGACACAACTTTCCAGGTGTGCTCCTTATTCTGACTAACATCACTTTTATAACTATTACATGCTTCCCACATCAGATTATGTTTTTTATCCTTAGCAAGACCCTTTTCTAATTCACTCATCATTTCGATACTAGGAGCTACAATAGGGATCTTCCAGGATAAATACTCGATAACTACTTTGAAATTAGTATTTCCATTTCTTATAATCATGTTGTTATCATCATTTCTTCTTAGAAATAATTTATGCGATGCACCTCTGAAGAATCGTTTGTTTCCTTTCAGAAATCCAAACAATTCTGATAATGGTAAATACATATTTACTAATTTACTGCTCTTTGTTCTGTTATATCTTTTTTCAAATCCTTTATTATAATTATTATTATTTCTCAAACTGACTGTTCCACCCCCTGCTGCAGCCCCTGCAGCCCCTGCTACTACTGGAGTTGCAGTAAACGAAGCAATTACAGGATTGATTTCTTTCCCTTGATTATAATCTTTATACCAGAAATGATTTCTTGCAGCACTTCTAGAATAATCATCAGAGTATTCAATCAACTTTGTAACGGTAGTTGTAATACCAACATGATTAATTTTTTCAACCGATTCATCGTTTATTACATACTCAGCGGTACTGAATAAATTAAATCCATTATTCGTTAAAGTAGCAACATCGGTTGCAGCTATAGGAGTCCCATCTTGGTTTACTATTCTTACACTGACATCAAGATAACTTTCACTTGGATAAAACCAAGAATCTAATTTCTTTGTTACGAATTCAAACTCTGATTTATTAGATACATTCACATCTGTTTCTCGAATTTCTTTAAATTCATATTTAACCACTGTTTCATCCACAAGCGGTTCATCAAAAATGTTCCATTGCGGACTGATAACTTTATTTACTGCCATTTATATAAGAAAGAAATTATTAAATAAAACTTATTTCAGAATCTTTAATCCATTGCCAGTCATTAACGTTTTGATCAAGTCCTGACTTCTTTGGTTTAAAATCCTTTTATTTGTACCGATAAGATCCTTCATCGATTTTTTGTTTCCAATTACATCAATGAGTTCCTTCTTGTTTACATCGATCAGATCTTTCCCATATTCTATTGCTCTGTTTTTCAACAACTCAAATCTCGGTTTAATAATATTATTATACATTGACATAGCCCCATCTTTTATTTGTTTTGCTGACGTTTGAAATAACTGGGAATTAACAATGTTTTTGAATACACTACCGATTCCACTTCCATACTGCTTTTTATAAAGTAATCGCTTATTATTAATCAACATTTATAGGTAAATAATTTTATTTCACTAATCCTTTAAGCTTTTCTTAAATGCAGCACGTATCCAACGTTATCACCATTCAAATCGATAGGTCTTCCCAACTGATCAGTAATTGTCATTCTCAAGGAGTAAATAAAGTCTTTTGTGTTAATAGGAAGGTAGATTAATTGTCTAGGATTCTCAACAATTTGACAACCCGGTTCTGTATTAGGAACAAATGTCCAAATGACATCTGATTTACTTTTGTTTACGATAGAACTGTTTACAAGAGAGCAGTGAATTTGAATTTTATCAACGCTTCTTGTTATATTCGGAAGCTTTGTACCTTCATTGATTTTCTTAGATATCTCACTATCCTTATCAAATCCTAAAATCTGACACAAGTCACTATTAAATCTAAACATGTATTTTTCTTGTAATATGATGACAAATCTCATAGATGCTGGATTTGATGAAATGACAATAGGACATTTATCTTTTGGGGTATCAAAATACTGACACAAAAAATAATTCAAACAATCATCGTTATACATCCCATTAGGAATAGTAACATTCATCCATTCTGTTGCATTATTATCTTCATCTTTCCTGTATTGAAATGTATTATTTCCAAATTTATCACTTATATTATGCCATGAATACCACAAAGTACACTGATTCAAACCTATTTCATAATCCCAATTACGATTCAATTCGATTGGTTGACTAAATGTTATATCAATGATACTTTCATTACCTTCAATGTTTAACAACACCATTTATTAGAAATATTTTTTATATATTGAATTGTAATATCTCTTCGTAAGAAATTTATTTCGCATTAACGAATCCAAAATATCAATAGCTTCATTTCTCACCTCATCGGATGTATTTCCGTTTACTCTGCTACCTATCAAAGTGTATAATTTTGAAATCATTTCATCACAATTCATAAATACTCCAGTTCCTTGTTGGTTGACTAATGGGAAATAGGTTTGAATGGTTTTTAACCTATTCTTGTATTCTTTTATAAATTCAATGTGTTTATCATATTTACTAGAACTATAACTTTTACTTTTCATACCACCATAACTTTGACTTATAGATGTTAAATAATTCAGAGCCCCATCTATTTCGTTATGATGATTAAGGTAATAATGAGGCATTTTAAAATAATTATCGGTACCATTCCAGTCATCTTTATATTTTAAATTAATTTGATTTAATAATTCCACATCAATATTTAAGTTTAGATTTACGTCATATGGTTGTTCTAGATTGGGTTCTATTGCATGAGTGGGAGCTCGACTCGATTCCTCTGAAGTAGTGGTCTGTAAAGCTGTTTTAAATGTATCACCTAATCTGATAAACCGTCTTCTTGAATTATTATCACCTTCAAGTAGTTTATTAATTATCGTTTCAGCGTTCTCTTGTAATTTTTTGATGGTATCTTTAGTGTTTTCTTTTTGTGCTATAATAACTGGAGCGTTTAATTCTGAAGCATATTCCCGAAATCCTGCCTTCTCCATCTCATTTTGTTGAACCTTTCTTCTCTGAACTTCTCTGTTCTTCACTATATCCGATAACATATCACTCAAGCGTCTTGAATCCATTTATATACAAGTAATTTTATTTCATAATAAATTTTGAAAGTTCTTTTTCATAAAACCCTCCTTGAATTAATTCCCCACTTTTGTCAGATATTTCATAAGTAATGGGAATGGTAGGTCTGATGGTTGCTATCTGAAATACTTCATCCGTATAATTAGGTAAATATCCTTTATCAAAAATACTTTTTTCTTTTTTAATTCTGACTAAATCCCCTACTTTGACGTTTCCTGTGATTTTGTAGTCATCTACTGGAGGAAACAGAGCACTAAAAACCTTTTTCTGATTTACCTTTTTACTAGCATCAACTGGTTTCATTTGTATTGAACGGTGGTACGAGTTATTATAATTACTCGCAAATAAAGGTAAAACATCAATCCAATTAGTAGTGTTATTGTGAGTGAAATATTTCCATAGCTTTTCTTTTAGCGTTCTATTGAACCGTTCAACGATTTGTGCTTTCAATTCGCTTTCAGATGCAAACCAGTGTATGCCGTTATTTTTCAAAAAAGTTTGAACATTTCTCATCACAAATTCTTTACCTTTATCAGTTTGTAGTTTCTTAGGAATTCTTTCTTTAAATATAACACTGAATGCTTTTATTATTTCAGCACCCGTTTTGTCTTTTAGAGGGATACACCAAGCATATTTACTAAAGCAATCAATAACAGTTAAAATGTAATTTGTTTTATTATTTTCTTTTTTATATTTCTGCATGTCAACTAAATCAGCTTGCCATTGCTCATCAACATAGTGAACATACAGTCGCCTCCTTTCAAAGTTATGATAGGAAGGTTTGTGTAACGTATACACATTCTCATTTTGCAACACATTTTTTATTTTATCCTTGGAAACCTTAACACCATTTTCTTTTAATTTTCTGTAAATATCATCCACACCTGAATAATTAGAATAATACGTCTTTAAAATATCTGTTTCTGCGTTGAGGTTTTTTTTAAAAAGCGATTTTTCCTCGATCCGCAAATAACACAATTCCCTTTCAGCATTGGAACATTATTTTTTTGTGACACTGCCTTAAACATTGATTCAGTGTCAGTGCTCTTTTTACATTTCATACAATAAATCTCCATTTATTAGAAAACAATTTTCTTAAACGAAAAGCTACCACCCCTTCATTTTCCGCTGGATGTAGGAAATGCAGTGAAAACGAAAGTTTAATTCATCTATATTTTGAACAGCAAGATTTTCATAAGCTATTTTTTTCTTTGAAGTTCTTAGATATTTAATTATTTCTTTTCCTGGAGGAATACCGAAAGAATCGAAAAATTCGACATAGGGGGATTCAGGTAGATTACAATACGCAACCCAGTGAGTTCCAGGCATTCCGAGTTTATCATAATTAATGACACCGCATTCCGAATCGTTTATATGTTTGGGTAGCATATCTAAAGAGAAAACACCTCGAAACTGTGGTATACTCCCTAATGCATCCATAATATCAAAATTGGTTAGAGGTCCTACTTTACTTTTGCTTCTTTTTTTATGTCCCCGTTTTTTGACTTCCTAGGCCTTCCACGTACCCCATGACCGACAACTCTTTGTGTTCCAGGAAGTGTTAGCGCTCCACCTGTGTTGACATCATCGGTTTTTTCCTTCTTAGGTCTACCCCGTCCCACAACTTTTTGTGTTCCAGGAAGTGTAAGCGCCCCACCTGTGTTGGTTATGTTATCCACCAATTTCTTACCAGCGAATGTACCCAAAGCAGCAGCTCCGCTTGTTAAAGCTGCCTTACCAAGGGCTACAGCTAACGGTATTAAAAATGGAAGTAATCCACCTTTTTGAATCGCTTCTCTCATCTGCTTGTATGATACATCAATATCACAACCCTTATTATTCATTTTACAGGTTTCAATTTTATCAATTTGTCGTTTACTTAAAAGTAACTTAACTGGTTCTCGTTCATTTTGTCTACTATGACTAACACGTATCTGACAATTTTGTTTAGCATCAAAACATTTCTTCAGCTTTCCTTTCTGAAGCTTTGATAAATAAACTGTATACTCAAATGTTTCAACCATTTATTAGGGAATTAATTTATCATATAAAATTTATTTACCAGCCATCATTTTTTCTATTCTGGTAACGAATGGTTTGTCAACAGGTTTTAGCTCTAGCTCTAGAAGCCTTTTTAAAATATTTACTACTGCTCTTTCAATATTATCGATACGAGTTTTTTGACCAGCAATCTTTCCTTCAATTATACCGTTATGGGTGTGTTGCCCAAGAAGCTTTTTGTCATAATCTAAAAGATTCATAGTTAACGTTGCTAAATTAACAGCATCATTTTTGTTTCTAGGGTTTTGAACATTTGTTATCAACTTGTTTTCAGCGTTAATCTCTTTATCATTAACTCGAACTATTTCTTTTACAAATAACCCTTTATCTTTAATCCTTACCAATAAATTATCAGGAGAATCATGTACCGCAGTTAATCTGTTGATATCTTCGCTAAAATACTGATTTGCCCCCACTTGTTGTGCGGTAATTTCTTCTTTAAATTGATTCAAAATAATAGTCATAGATCTGAAACTAATAGCGTCCTGGTCAGCTTTCGAATCCCCTAACATAATAATTCTCTTACCTTGTAGGTTAATATTACCGTTGTCATCAGTAACTCTCTTTTCATTCGATTCGTTACTAACCTTTTTTCCAACACTACCAAATTTATTCATTTATTATAGAAATAAATTATCCGGTAAATTTTTCAAAGTTTTTCCTGTACTTAAGGGTTTTATCTTTTATTTTTAAATCTATGAAGAAAAAACCGTAGCCCTTGGTTGCAGTCTCGAATTGTTTGAGAAATTTTTCATCGTCTATACTGGATACATGGCTTTGTCTTATTAATTTTACTTCTTTTGGATTAGAACACTGAAAGAATGCAAAATAATTGCACTGGAGCCTTACCACCTTTGGCGTTTTATGATAGCTCTGTGACAAGTAAATAATTGAAGCATTTTTCTTTCTTCCTCTTATGAATAAATCTTCTATTTTCTTCTGGTCTTTTTCAGTGACAAAATCGTCAAAGATAATCAAGTTTTGGTACTCAGGGTCTAAGTCGTCAACATCGACAATATCATCAAGATTGTTACTTACTGTTAAGACTTTCGATTTGCATTGTGACTCCAAAGTGGTTAAATTGGTTATAAGGTCTTGATATTTATCTTCTTCAAGATCTTTTGCATACAAGTATATTCGGTTGAAACAAAGATATTCATAAATTAAATTCAAAAGAAGGTTAGTTTTCCCTGTTCCAGAACTACCACAAATTAAAAGTCTAAATGGCCACTGAGGTGCAAGGTCGTGTTT
Organism: Branchinecta lynchi; assembly: GCA_023053575.1. NCBI lineage: Eukaryota > Metazoa > Arthropoda > Branchiopoda > Anostraca > Branchinectidae > Branchinecta > Branchinecta lynchi. The sequence continues at coordinate 19,388,642 of JAKZAP010000002.1, forward strand.
GTTCTGATAGTTATTCTTTTCACTAAAATCATAGACTTTGATTGGAGCCTTTTCATTCATTTATTTAGGAAGAATTTTTCATTATAAGATTTACTTGAGTATTTTAAGTATATACTTGGATTTATTAAGTAGGTACTTGAAGTTTTGAAGTAGGTACTTGAATTTTTGAAGTAGGTACTTGAATTTTTTAAGTAGGTACTTGAAGTTTTGAAGTAGGGACTTGAAGTTTTGAAGTAGGTACTTGAAGTTTTGAAGTAGTTACTTGAATTTAATGTTTATAACCTAAAGGTAAAGTGTGTATTTTATCGCTTGTTACTATCCTTTTATCATCCTTAGGATCTAACGCTTTTTTATTCTGTTCTTCTAGAAACATATTGTGCTTGTATGATCTTAAGTTATACTGGGTTATAGAAAGGTTTTCAATATTTCCAAACAGTACATCCTTATAGTTTTGAAGTGTAATTTTATCTTTAACTATATTGGTTTTTATTCCTTTCAGTTTTTTGCTAGCTTTTGAAGGGTCTTGGTTGTCCTTTAAATAAGCATATACTTTTGATCGTAATCCAACAAACTCTGTCATAACCTGTCCACCTAATTCATCTTTCATCATTCCTATCACTTTCTTATTTACACTAGGAAACCCATATGGATTATCTTTCGCATAATCAGATGTATCGAACCTCTCATTCAAATCCTGTTTGATATCTTGATAAAAATCTTCAGTTCTAATATCATATATGAAAGAATCAGTGTCCATATAACACAAATCAATTTTATATCCATATTTAGGCTTCATATAATCATAATGGAATTCATACATCAATAACTTGGATAGTTCCAATACAGCAAAGCCGATATACATTGGTTTGTCTAATTTTATCTTTTCCTTTGACATTCTTGCTACTGAAAAGTTTTCACTAAAAATTATTTCAGATTTAAAGTTGGGCTTCTTTATTATTTTTTCTCTTGTTTCATTATCCGTTATTATTTCCATATCCGCTCGCTTCCTTACGTTTTCCATAGTTTTTCCAAAGCAAGCATTATTCATAAGCTTAAAGAAGTCCTTTTCAAAATCATTTGTACCTTTAGTTCTAAGTGCTGTGTTGTGGTCTATATATCCTTTTAAGTAAGCACTTTCAGTGAATCCTAGTATTCTGTGTACTCTTTTTAATATCAAACCTTTTTGTAAATAGAATTCTAGATTCCTGTGGTGAACTACATAGTTGGTTTTATCTAATACTGTGGTACATAGCTTACCGTTAAAGTGTTCTGGTGCTAATGGTAAATCCTTATGTAATTCGTGTAGTTCTTTTGGATATTCTAAATCTACTTCATATATAGCACCTACATTCGGTATCACCGAGTTAATATGAGTTTTTAGATGGTTGTAATACTCGATTGATTCGTATTCATTCCTTTCTTTCAAATCATCCGGTATGGAAATGAATTGGAAATCATTCGCTGGTAAATTCTGCGACATCGCCCACCCATATAAATTATTAGCGTCCAAATACATTAAATAATTAGATGGTTTATTCTCATTATAATCACTTGTATATTTATTATTTGCTTTTGCGTATCTTTTTATACATTGGGATACACCACCTCTTATTCCTTTTTCTATAAAGGTATACATGTCTTCCTTTGAGAATAACGGTAAGTCTACTTTCGAATGTTTTAGGAAAGCATCCCATGTTAGTCCTGGAGCTGAGAAGTAATGAAGTGGATCCAGATCATAATTATGTATACACACATTTCTGAAATTCTCTACAACATCCGACAATATTAACACATCACTTTTTAGGTATAATTTAGTATAATCAAGTAATGTTTCACAGTTAAATTGTTTCCATATAGATACCGCTCTTTTATAATCACTTTTGTCAATACCTTTCCCCGTCAACCTAGAATAAAAGCTTTCAATGGATGGTAACTTTGTACAATTCATTTTATCGAAACTATCTACGAATTCATAGGGATACACCCCTTTTTTAATTATTTCTTTGAATTCATCGTCATTTTTGAAGCTGTTAGATGTGAATTTGAAATTCTGTCTTAGATGATTACAGGGTACTTTGCAATCACATTTCGCTAAATTTGCTGATAGTTTGTCTAAAGATGAAGCCATAAATCTAATCGAATCTATGAACCGGATCTCATATTTTATTTCCGTATCCGTCTTTCTTATACTTATTGATTTCGAGAATGATATGAAACTTTCTGCACTTTCAAAAATTCCGTTATCAGGTATCAATTCTCTAACAAATAAATGAGAGTCATATTTTGATAAATTATGCATTACTACCGGGATATGCCTAGGAATCCTGTATTTCATATTACATTCAGCATGAGCAAATCCCCTATCTTCTCCTGTCATGTGGTCGTGATCAAAGTGAGGATTTTCAGAAATTTCAGTTTTACAGATGTGACAAGTCTTATTCATTAGATTTTTCCATTTTTCGGTAATTTCTGCATTGGTATAAGTATGGTTTCTTTGTCTGCTTTCATATTTGTTTGCAATTTCTGTGGATACTTTAGTAACGGTTTTAACAAAATGTTCTGCAGCGTCTTCACCGAAATAGTCATAGTATTTGTTCTGGTTTGTATCAAAGGAACAGCATACCTGAAACCCGTAAGCAAATGGTTTCTGTTTGGCCACTTTTATTGTTTTCTTTCCGTTTACCTGATTGTATTCTTCGTTATAAGACTCAAAGTCTGCTATTATGCAATAAGGTACTTTCATTTGTTTTGCAATATTTTTATATTGTATACTTGAACCTTCAGGAGGCATTATTATATCAGGATCTTCGCAATTATTTTTACTCTCATGTTTTTCATATTGTTCTTCTTTTGTAAAATGCCTTCCGCAAAAAGTGCAGAGGTATGTCTTTTTCTGTCTTGTAGATATTTGAGTGCCGACTAGTTTGCTCAGATCCTTTACCAGTACGTAATGATTATCGAAATACAATAAATTAATAACATGTTTAGCTGTTTTGCCATTGATTGTACTCTTTAGTATATGACTTCTGATTATTTTCTCTTTATCAATTTGAAATAAGCAAATCTTAATGTTATATTTATTTTCAAATGTGTGTATATCTTGTGTATCCATCGGGAAGTTAGTAACCCCTTTGAAATCAAATTCGTTTTCATATTGTTTATAATTTGATAGTCTATCAACATGATCCTTAGCTGGATGTAGATTTGCTAAGATAGACCAAAGGAAACATTTCTGGTCGTTATTTTTTATATTTATACACGCTTTTTTATTTTTTACGAAATCTGGCAGTATTTTAAACGTTCCTCCCATGTAAGATTCTATTCGTGTCATCCTATCATCAATTCCTTCATACCGACTAAATTGTAGCCCAGATCGAGGGGTATTACTTAAAGAACTCAGTCTCTTGTTATTATCATCCAAATGACTATGAGTAAGTATGCTATTTTTATTTAAAATCCAAGAAGTACTGTTGTAAAATACTACTACTTCTTCATCATTTTCCTGTCTATAGAATTTCACCCTGGTTACAAACTGAACTCTATATTGATAAAGTTCATTCATCCGCCGCTGTAAATCGGCGAAAGTAAAAGCAATAAGAGTATCTTTTTCTCTTCCATTGCTTTCAATAGAAACGTTGATGGTATAAAGGTTTTCCGTTTCCCTAGAAATAGTAGGTTGCTGTTCTTCTTCCGTTCTAAATAAATGATCAGGAATTAATTTTTCTTCTTTGATTTTTTTCTTATTTATAAAGAGAGTGGATAAACCAATTGGTTTCTGTCTACTGTTATCACGTCTTTCTGTTTGATCTCTTATGATATCTCTATTTTTCTGTACGGAATCTTTATGTTTGGTAATAATATTATTATAGTATTCTCCAACTCTTTTTAGTACTTCTTCTCGGTTTCCGCGAGTTGATAGGTTCTTGTTTTTCAGAAATTTCTTTAATTCGCTTGTCTCTTTTTCTTTGTTATCATTGTATTCTTGTTTTAGTTTTGTAATGGTGATATTATTTTCTTTTATCTCATCTTCCAGAATGGTTCGTAATCTCGGTTCTGGTTTGTAGTCGGATGGTCTGTTCTTATTATGAGTTCTTTCGTTTCTGCGTTCAATTTTAATTTTATCTTCAGCTATCAAAATATACTTACTAAGATGGTTTATTATATTATTTGTTATTTCATGTTTCTTAGCTCCATTTGTTTTGATTTTATTAATTTTCGCATAAGTCCGCAGTTCATTATATGTGTATAGCGATAATCTTTGTATAACCGCTTTGTTGTTTGATATAACCTTTTTACAAAGCTGAATAACCTCTGCAGTATTCATCATTTAATAGGGGAACATTTTTATTAATAAATTTCTCCCGTCTGAGTTTTGTCAGCCGTAAAGAAAAGCACTGGTTTCAGTATGCGTTTCACAGAGCAAGCGCTGTCTATATTCTCTCCAATCAGTCAAGAAAGTTTCAGTAGAGTTACGTAGATAGCAGATGTGTTTTGTGTTTCAAGGAGCAAGCGCTGTCTATATTCTCTCCAATCAGTCATGAAAGTTTTAGTAGAGTTCCGTAGATAGCAGATGTGTTTTGTGTTTCAAGGAGCAAGCACTATCTAGATTCTCTCCGATCAGTCAAGAAAGTTTCAGTAGAGTTCCGTAGATAGCAGATGTGTTTTGTGTTTCACGGAGCAAGCGCTATCTAGATTCTCTCCGATCAGTCAAGAAAGATTCCATACAGTTTAGCAGGTGGCGGATGTGTTCCGAATCGCGAACCTTTCATTCAATCAAATAATTTCTGAAACAATTTTATTACATAATAAATGGAAGAATTAGAAAAGAAAATGTATGTTTACCGTCGCAGTTACAAGTACTACAATCGTATAAGTAATAGCTTACTTGTATCCAAATTCCTCTTTTCAGCAGCAGGAATGTCTGCATTTCTAGTGCTACCGCTAGCTTCTTTAAGTTTGGGTGCTGTTATCATCGAAATAATTGAAAAGCAATTAAGCATTGCTGATAGAAAAGCAGAATTTAGGACTATTTATGATTTTTATACTGAGTTGTTGTCAATGCTAAAATGCGGACAGTTAACAATTGAGGAGGTAATTCAGAGAGAAACAGAGATGCGTAAAACCTTTCGATTTTTTCCTCGCGAAAAATACATGAAACAGGTTCGCTTGAACGGTTATAAATATTGTAAGAACGAAACTATCAAAATACAAGAAAATTTACCAAAAATATAAAATTTTTGCAAAACCTCCCACCCCAGACTTTGAAGATTGAAGATGTTGTTAAAATATCATATCTACACACATATACATATGTCTGGGGTAGCCCCGTATGGGGAGGAAACTCATCTCAGAGTTTTTTTCGCCATCACTCACTATCAACGGATTGCTGGTAGTGGGATTCGATCTCACGACATCGTTGATACAATGGTTTCTAAGTTTGCACGACTTAGAGCATTCTGCCAACGGGGCCCGAAAAATCTCCGCAACGAAATGTTTTGTGATGTGAATCATCTAATGCGCAATGAGATTTCCTGTTTTTTGTTGCCTTAAGAGCTTTATCAGTACTAGAGGTAGAATTGTTGGTTACATGGAGGAGATTTTAATTTGATGATGTGATGAATATCGATTTGGATTTTTTTTTACATTAGATATTATCAATAAAAATATGTATGTGAGTTTGTGAGTCTGGATTTTTATTTAATAAAATCATCCCCTAATAAATGGAGTCCACAAAGGAAGTCTTGAATACAATCAGAATGAATAAATACAATGAGACAATCAGGAAAGAAGAACTAGTTCTAGGATTGAAATATACTATTGTTAAAATGAGAATCGCTAAGACAAAATATGGTGATAAGTTGGTTGTAGTCATTAATCATAATGACAAACCCTGTGATTTGTTTATAACACAGAAATATAATGCCATTGCTAACGAATTACTTTTAAAGAAAAATCTAGTTTTGCAGCCGATTGTACGCGAAAACAAGAACAAAGAAACATATGTGGATTTAGAACTGTTTACTCAGTAATATTTGAATAAAAAATGAAAAATGTAAAAAAAAAGAAGTAGTGTATATTGTAGTAGTTTATATGTAGTAAAGGGTAATATTTCTCATTTCTTGTATCCTTTATTTTGGAATTAAGAAAATAAAAATGTTCTTAAAAAGGGGGGTAATTTGGTAAAAAGGATGTTAAAGTTTAAGAAATTGATGTTAAAATGGGGTTTTGAAATTGGGGGGAGGGTGGTCTAGCATCGGCTATTATATACTACTAAGGTCATCGGCTTTTGCTCTATTTTTCACATTTTTAAGGTATTTTTTGCAATTTTCCAGAAAATTTCTTCAAATTTTCCTCAAAATTCTTCAGCGTTGTTACGTTAGTATTCTGGCATTAGCCTTCGGTTCAAGTTCCATATCGCCATCGTATCGGTGGTCCCTCTGTCTCACTTTTGCTAGTTCGGGCACTTCCACGTAAGCTAAGACGTGCTTCTGAAGGACTCGGCTGAATGCCCAGCGAAACTATGGTTTCGCGGATTTATCCGATCATTCGTGTGAGGGTGGAGGGAGGGAGAACTTTGACCCGAGTCAAAATAAACTTTATGCGTTTTGGCAGCAAAAAGATACGATGACCACGGGGGGCTGGAGGAGGTGGACTTTTGGAACATACAGGGGACCAAAGTAATCTATGGATTGGGATGAAACTTCGACAATACAAACATCATGGGTATGTCATTTTGAAGTCCAGACAGGATCCGACCTCGGTACGGGGAGTTGGAAAGGGCGTTCGTTAAATTTTTCCGGAAGTACTCCGACTCAAGGGAAGCTTGGTGTCTTATATAAAGAAAAGCCCTATAAGATGAGACATTTAATTTTTCCGGGCAGCGGGGGAGGGCCGGAAATCGTTGCACATGCTCATGTACCAACTGTATCGTACAAAGGTCATGGGTAACAGAAATTTTATTTTGAGGTCCAGACCGGATCCGACCGCGGTGGGGGGAGTTGGGTGTCACCGAAATTTGCCGGATGTTCGGTAGTAAGTGACGTAGATGCAAAATTTGCGGGTCCGAATCGCATCCGATTACGCTGGTGGAATAGAGGGGGAGATCCTGCGTAGTGACCAAACGGATGGAGGGATGGGATGAAACTTGATCATGTGTCCAAGATTCGGAAGTGCTTCCACTCGAATAAAACTCGTTGGTTGATAGGAGCAAATGCCCTAGATTTGATATTTATGTATCTGAATCGCATGTGGACTCGGTGGAAAGGGGGTGCCGGAATTCTTGGTACGAATAAGGCGTGTTCTCGTCGTTCCCCGAGGACTCCACTTCAGGAGTTCCTGCGTTCTTGTTTGTCTCTTGGACCACGGACGGGGAATGCTACGATTATTATCACCATCATCGGAAAGGACTCCCTTTCAGATTCGGAGGGGAATCAATTTTTGCTGGTGTTGGTGCAATGTAAAATAAAAATAAAAGCAATCAGAATAAACAAAACCAAAATAAAATGGATCCAGACGCTATTCTTGCAGTTGATTCTCCCAGGAGTCCTCGGGGAACGCGAGAATCCGCCGATAGGACAAAAAGGAGAAAGCGATGAAACTTGGACGGTACAAAAGTCATGGACCGGATGTGCCATTTGGTGTCTGGGCCTGATATTACCAAATACCACATAGCTAGAAATGAAACACAATTCAAGTGACTTTACCATGACAAATCAGCTGGTTTATTTGTCACGGTACTAGTCCCTTGTATTAAATCCATCTACATAATACTTATCTAGTCCTGTGACATGTGATGTGAAGATGTGAAGTGTTTAGATAGATTTGTCTTCGGAGGGATCACTGTTCCTATACCCCGATGAGTCTTTCTGCTTACTTCCTGATGTCAAAAATAGAACAACAACCTGGAACCTTTGTAAGATAAAGCTGATTAGAAAAAAAATAATTTAAACATTTCACCCCACCAGGCCCGGCCAGCCGAAGAACTGAGTGTCCTTAGAAGGGAGAATCTAAGGTGAGTTCTGGCTCGATACGGAAATTAGTTTTAAAATCTGTTGACATTTCCGATGAGTTGGGGCGACACGATAGGCGCCTTTTCCCGAGATCCTACAAAGAGGCTATGGCTCAAAATGGGCGTTTCCGCAATCGTCTGTTATGCACAAGTCTGTTTCCGTAGCCAAAAGGGTTTCTGTGGTTTGATAAGCAACTCTCGACGTGATTTTTTATTGTGTGGTTTGCCAGTCGTCTCTCGTAGTTTGCCCCTACCCAGACATCTTACCGTCAGGAGTGCATGGGCGCGTTGTTGTTGTGGAGATCCGACTGGTAGCTGTGGCAAAGAGTGTCCTTTGTCACCCTCTTCGTCTGGATCCCTCCGGTTACAACTGGAGGATAGCCTTTGGATAAATACATGTTTATCCGAAACTTATCCAATTTATTTAGTTTATGAGAGCCAGAATGTTTTCAGTTGACATTAATGCAAGGAACAACAAATTCATCAATACAAGTTATGAAAACATTCTGGAATAAATACTGGTAAAAACAAGAGCTATGAGCTCATATTGTAGTTGTTACGGAAAGTTCAAGTTGCGAATCGAATCGTTCCTGAAAGAAGTCCACCTCCCCGACCGTGGCCGGATAAGATTCGGATGCATAAATTTTACACCAGAGCATCAGCTCCTTCTATCGGATCAGATAGAAGTGATGTGATCGAATCGGATCACACATTCATAAGGTGCGCGGGTCACAATATCCCGGATTTCCCCTCCCTTCGCAGCCACACGGATGATAGTCTCGGAAAAGACCGGAAAAGGAAAATTTCGTGGAGCATTGGGTCGGGTCCTTTATCGGCGTGCCCAAGTTTCATCGTCCTAACTGAAGTGGAGGTGCCTGAATTAGCTAAACCTGGACCGACAGACCGAAATTGCCATCTCTATATGTCACTTGAGCTGAAGGCTGCAAGTGTCATCACTGTCAGCGTTCCTCTCAGGCCGACGCACGGACGACGGGAAGGGGGGGGGGAGGTAGAAATGTTAATGTAAGTGTTTTTTGGTTAAAAAAAATAACAGCTAAAAGGGTCGCAACATTAATATTATCGAAATTCGTCATTACGTTTAACACAAGGATGCGCATCCATCTGTTATATAAATATTCTTTGAGCCCAAGCTTCTTAGCAAGGGTCCTCGTCAGGCTGTCAATCCTCTGGTTCAGCTTCGGGGAAAGAAACAAACCTGTAATAAATAACTGAAGCTTCTACCGACTATAAATATCTTATTAAAGTAGATTATCTTCAAATACCACCGTAATGAAAAAACTAGTCCTGACTAGTTTTTTTTTTTGACGGATACGGATACCGTCAGGGGTCTCTCCGGCTTATTTTCTTTTCTTTTTTTTTCAATTGCTTCTTTTCTCTTTAAGACTCTTACAAGAACTCATAGCCAACCAGAGAGATATGCAAGACTTGCTTCAGAGGAGCCTTCAAGAGCAACATGTCATCCGACAGTGGCTGGAAAACCAAAAAGAGTAAGTAGACTATCACATTGTAGTGTGGTCAACAAGAGAAGATTAGAAAAAAAAGCTGATTAGAAAAAAAATAATTTAAACATTTCACCCCACCAGGCCCGGCCAGCTGATTAGAAAAAAAATAATTTAAACATTTCACTTAAATAGATTCGACGGCATAAAATTACCGGCGGGCCGCTGCCGCCAACCCTAACGGCAGTGCGGCGGTGCGCCGAGAAGTGTACGGTGGCGGCCCGCTGAGTTATTGTCGACGGCGCGCCTCCGAATTTCGGCGCGGCTTCGGGGACTATTCTCACTCTCATCTTTTGGGCCGTATGCGCATCAAAAAATTTCCGGAACCTCCCTCAACCACCACCGTGTCCACATGCGATTCGGACACGTAAATATCATATCTAGGAATTTGACGCATTCCACGTGTTCTCGCTGTTCCTGTACGTGGAGTCCGCATGGAGTGACTCCCTCTATTCTCGCCATTTCCCGAAGAGTCCTCGGAACGGTGAGAATACGCCGTAAGTGCCAAACTTCTTTCCCACCAGTTTGAGAAAAACTGATGAAAATGAGACGACTTTTTCAGATACCACGATCAGTTACCACGGTCGAACAGTAGTATCTGAATATCAGATACCACGATAACTGGCCAGATACCAAGATAACTGCAAAAACACCTTTTGACCGTAGTATCGGATACCACGAGGCAGGGGGCAGCAGAGACTAAAATTTCCAACATTAACCCCCCGTGGGGTGGTCCCTTTTTCAGCAAATGTCCAAATTTATATTGGGTGGTGGGGTACCCACCAGGGGTAGGGAATAGGATGGAAATGAATGCTTCCCTTTCTTTCTTTTTTGATACAGTTTTTAGCCAGAGTTTCGCCGCGCGTCTTTACCCTGCCAAGCCAAGCTGTTATACCGTGGACGGAAAAGATTCGGCAAAGAATCCAAAATGTTGGAAACAAGGATGGTGTTTGTTTTGGTTTCAGGACTAATTCACCTTTTTTTACTAAAGTACTTAGGACGTATGGCGGATTATCGACCAGAGATAGTAACACAAGTGAACTCCATTAGCAGAGGTTGGTTTTGTGTTTTTTTAACATTTTCGTGGCTAAAATCAAGGTAGTGTAATGGCTAAAAAGCCTATCACTGGAGGTTGTGGAACATGAAAAATTATAGTTTTTCCAATCAGGGAATATATTTGATTCTATAATATAGAATCAGATAAATATAGAGCAGAGCAGCCAGCAAGGCGCTGGTCAGGGTTACATTATAAACAGTCATAGGGAGAATAAATTCCTATGTTATGTTCTCATCATACAAGATGACCATTTAGGTGCATTTAGGTCACAACAGTATGGTATTCCTTTATAATTTTTATTGCACCGCATCTGCATAACATTAAAGTTTTAGCTTATTTTTGGCTAACATAGTTCAGTTTAGCCAAGTCTAGCCCGGCATAAGCCTTACCTAAAGGCTGCCTAAAGGTCTAGGCCGCAGAACCTCCTGTGACATTGCAAAAAATACAATGATGTGTATCAATGGAGGCATTTAATCCTCAATGCGGCACATATCACAATTGTATTTGAAAGTATTTGGAGAGAGTACACACCTGCACCCCCCCCCCCTTCTGATGTACTGGAACAGTAGGGGTTGAACCACAGCATTTAATTCTTAGACAAGAATTAATGTACCAGAAAATTCTGAATGGCTGAGTAGGTCAAGCATTGCGCTCATTTGTAATTCCCTTTTATTCCTATTTTTCAGTGAAAGAAGGTCTCTTTCTCCAGAATCTTACTGGTAATGCATATATTGGAGATCTTGTTCATGAACAGCCGCTGGTGCTTTGGTTTCTTGATCTTGTTCGAGAAAAGGACCTGGAGCTGATTCTACTCTTTACCTGCCACCTTCTCTGCGGGTTGCTATTATCGAGGGCATCAAGACATATAGCAAAAGACATAGTAAGTCTCTGAGCTTCTCTCATCAGGGGTGTGTTCCTCCCTACTTACCGTAGCCTAGTTACTACTCCTGACATCATGAATTTTGGCATCTTATTGTCAAGGCTGCAACGAATTCTTCTATTCTCAGCAAAATATCATGACACAGGTAATCCGACCAATCACATTACAGAGATGTGTAGTTATCACACTTACTGCGCTCCCGAGCATGGTAAGCAAATAGTTAATGTTAATTACTATTACAAGAAGTGGGTGGTGTTGGGTTGGGGGTCTGTGTTAGAAAGGATTAATTAGGTTGTGAGGAAGGGTAGAGAGGGATTTGCGGGCATCCCCAGTTTAAACCCAGACTGTGAACAGAGAGTCTGGCATAATTTCGGAGTCAAAGAGAAGGAAGGGAAAGTAAAAAAGGTCAGCGTAATAACTTTTGACGAGATTGGAACGAAAATAGTAACTTATAGTTACTATCGTTAGAAAGGTGGAACCACTCAATATCTTCTTAACATATCTTTGTTCTTGTGATGACAGAATAGGAGAGCTATGAAAAGGACCGTCCACTAATATTTGGATCAGTTAGGCTGTAAAAGTTTGTTTTGTAAATATAGAATCTTCATCACTAATGTGGGCTGGCTGATGTTACAGTTTTTTATTTTTTTTTCTACTCTGCCTATTTCGAGGAAAACATTGTGTGTAAGTGAAAAACACTTTTACACACGGATACAAGAAGTTCTGGGATGTCTCTTACAGAAATCACAGGCATCCTGGGTGAATTGCCAGTTTCTAAATGGCATACAATTTTTCTTTTAGTGGAAATGCTCTTTTGAGATCAAACTCCATGATTCTTCAAAAGATTTGGTCCTTGATGAAGAGTCTTACGTAAAGCAAGTACCTGGCTGGGTCTTAAAAGCTTACTTCCTGAATCCCTTTGTACTTCTGAACTTTCTTGGAGGGACAACAACTGTCTACCAGAATTTGTTCCTTGCAGCCAGCTTGCTTGGAACATCTCAAGGTATGTTTTGGTTCATTGGAATCCTTGCTAGCCTAAAATCAGTTTTCATTACCCTCCCTCCACACACACTATCAATTGTGGTACAATAACATATTCCCAAAAATTAAGTTGCCAAGAATTAACCAAACAAATGACTAATTGGGAGATGTCACTAGTCGCTGTGTCGAATCAGTTTCCCGCCATCTTCGAGTGCGGAGAGCTACCGAACCACTTATTAATTTCCGGTTGTTTGTTGAGTAGGTTATGTAGCGAACATGTGAGAGTATTCTTTTGAACATCTTCCTAATCTTGCTCAGAAAATTTGCCCGAACCAGTCTGCTCGCCTCTCAAAGGAGGGGAAGAATGTTGCTTTCTCCATGCTGGATACATTCCTTAAATTTTCACCAAAAGACATTCAAAATCCGCTGTTCTAAGGAATAAAGTCGGACAGGAAAGCACGAAAAAGTAAAAGGGAATGGTAAGACTTCTTTTTTTTCTAGGATCTGTCCTCCTCGCCGCCATCCCACTAGCTTTTGCCGCTTATCAGAACCTCTACGCTGCCGCTGTCATTGTCCCCGCCTCGCTGTACGTTGCTTGGAAGAGAATAAGCAACTCGAAAATGTCATTACCTCTATGGGCTTCATTTGTTGGAACGCTGATTGTTTTCCTGTTGACGCTGTCAGCGCTTCTTTTTGCATCCAGCCGTCTGACGGGGAGTTGGGAGTTCTTGAATGCCACGTACGGTTTCGTGTAAGTATATTGATTCTTTTTCGTTTTATTTCTCTTTTGGACGGTACGGTAATTAAGACGAACTTGTCCCAAATCCCATACATTCAGTTCATTATTAGCGAGCGAACTGACGGGTGGATGAACTGACGGACGGGTGAACTGACGAGCTCCCTATTTTTTGCCCGCTCTATGGTGTGGAGCTGACGCCCTTTAGACTAAATCGACTAAAGTATTTCAGTCGGGGAATCCGTTTAGTTCTGTTTGTCTTCGAAACATTCATGTCCATTCAAAGAAGAGGACGCAGAGCATCGTTATTTGTTGTGGTAGCTGTCTCGCCATCTGGATACGAAAGCGACGAACATTCTGAGGGGGAGAAAGGTTGCCTAGAAATTACGCTAGTCGCCTTATAGATAACCATGAACAGAAAAACACATGATATAAATGGTTGTTTTAATCTCGTTTTTCTCCTAATGTGTTGTTGGATTCATTAAATAGTTGAGTTATGTTTTTTTTTCTGTATCCAATCTTCCAACCAGAAAACCAAGCATAAGTGCAGGGTAGGAGATCCGTCATGGATGACATTCGCTCCGAAGTGCGAATTAAGGTAATTGTGGTAATTAGCCTACTTAAAGTGATCGAGGTAATTACTCTACAATTTTGAGAGATACCAATAAATCAATCAGTTATGAGCACTTGATATCTATTAAATAATGCCAACAGCTTCATTCGCCTTTTGCTTTTGCAGGATATGTGTAAACAGCCTACCTTATCAGTTATATTTCTTGTATGACACTAACCAAGTCTCGTGAATTATTCTTACCTAAGACCTTAGATCCTCCTGTGCCTCCAGAGGTGCCCAGGGCGTCCAAGAAGAGTCCCCAGTCGTCTCTGAAACTTGCGGCTGCGAAGATGTCTTCCCAATCCGGCTGTAATGAGGCATGAAATTGCCGCAGGTCGTTGTTGTAGGTACGACGGAGTGTGCTTCTGGGTCTTCCTCTGTGGCGAGTGCCTTCGGGTAATCAGAAAAATGTGGACTTGGGGATTCTGGAGTCGTCCATGCGCAGCACATGTCCGAGGTAACTCCATCTACGCCTTCGTATGGTCTTAATGAGGGACGGTTGACCTGTGATGGTTCTTATGTGCTCGTTCGTTACCTTCTGGGTCCAGTGGATGCCTAGAAGTCTCCGGAGGCACATGTTTTCAAACGACTGAATTCTCCTCTCTTGGTCTAGGTTGAGATGCCATGTTTCAGATAGATAAGGGCGGACATGACGTTGCTGTTAAATAGGCGGAGCTTAGGCAGGAGGGAGAAAGTAGCCTACTCGGCCTCCAAACTTTTTTGAGCCTGTTAAAGGTGCTGTTAGCCTGTCCAGTTCGGGCGGTGACTTCTTTGGCTGTAGATCCTGTGTTCTCGATGGTGCTGCCAAGATGTTTGAAATTCCACATCGTTGTCGCCACATTTTGTGTTCATAAAATATCCCTTGTGAAGAAGCATGTATTAAGTCTTACACTTACATGATGCTTATAATGGGGGAAGACTGAAGAGCATCCGAAAGCAAAGTTATACTAACCCTTAATTCTTTAACAGGCTACGAGTTCCAGACCTGCGCCCCAACATTGGCCTGTTCTGGTATTTCTTCATCGAGATGTTCGAGCACTTCGAGAACTTCTTCTTATGCGTCTTTCAAATCAACGGCATCGTGTACGTCTTGCCATTGACTATTCGATTGTACAAGGATCCTCCCTTGCTTCTTTATGTCGTTATCAGCCTACTAGCCATCTTTAAATCTTACCCCTGTGTGGGTGACGTTGGGTTCTACATGGCACTGCTACCTCTGTGGAGCTTTACATTCAGACGTGAGTATGCTTATCTCTGTACTGTCTCCCTTAAATCGAGTGTGGAAAGTGAGGAAACAAGACCCAAGGTTTCGATGGGATCCCAAAAATTCAATATGTGATATGTGTCTCTTCTTAGCCAGATCCAGTCATCGCCAGACTCTTTCAACATTTTTACTATTAAAATTCAGAAATAGATTAAGGCCAAATAGCCAATCATCTGAGAAAACCAAGTTCAGATACGGATTCAGCATGTGTGTTTACCCCTATAAGTCATATCTGTTTTGACGAAAACTTTTTGCCACTTCCGCCAATTTCCCGGTTCGGCCGAACTCCAGAACTACGGCACTTGTCCGGCGAAAAAAGAAAACTCAAAAACGAACTCAGGGTATCTTCTTTCTCCAATAATGAACATCTAATCAACTTCAAATAAAACTTTAGCTTATACCAAATTTTCCGACTCCAGCCGGATTCCGGTCGAACTATATGTCCGGGTAAAATATGATTGTCACACACTGATTCAGCATCTCTTCTTACCCCTAAATCGGTTATCTTATCAACTACAAATAAAACTTTAACTTCTAACACTTTTCCGGTTTTGGCCGGATTCCGGGCAAACTACATGTCCAGGGTAGAAAACTGTTTTCACATAAGTGTTCAGAATGTCTTCTTGCCCTAAACCGAACATCTAATCAACTCCAAATGAAACTTTTAATTTTAACAAACTTTCCGGTTTGGGCCGGATTCCGGGCGAACTACTTGTCCTTCGAGAAAATGGTTTTCACCATCGTCTTCAGCATGTCTTCCTACCCCTAAATCGAACATCTAATCAACTTCAAATAAAACTTTTACTTTCAACAAACTTTCCGGTTTTGGCCGGATTCCGGGCGAACTACTTGTCCGATGACAAAATGGTTTTCACCAGCGTGTTCATCATGCCTTCTTACCACATAATCAGATTATCATCAGATTAGCTGTTTCAAAATATTTTGTTTGCCCCTTAATTTGGACCCCCACCCCTAAATGTAGGGCTACAAAGCCCATTTACGAACTTGACTGGTCCGACGACCCAACGAATCCTCACACCAAGTTTCATCAAAATATCTCATTCCCTTCGAGAGTTATCGTGCTTACAGACGGAAGGATGGACAGACGGACAACTTTTGCGATGTCATAGTCTCCACCCCTCCACTTAATTATTTGAAGGGTGGCGAATCAGAAATTTCGAGAAGATAAGATTTACTACTACTACTAATAATAATAATATAATGCAAAACAAAGTTAGTCTATTAGCTTGTACAAAGTCCGTCTAGAATAATTTTCATCGTACATTTTTCCAGCGTACAGACTGCCCAGTAAATTCTTGAAAACGTTGGCTTCAAATGGAATGGCGTTCCAACAGTCCCCATTCTATTTTGGAAAGACCGTCTAAGCCTACCAATGTCCTTAGAAAATCACCAACCACTCAGCTTGAAAGTCGTGTCAACGCAAACCTTTCTTGTTAACGTTGAGAATTGTTTCAAATCAGTTTACTCTAAAAGCCTGCTGCCATGGCACATGCAAGAAAAAAAATAACGACTTCCTAGAGCCACCTATCCGTAGGAGCTAGGGCTACCCTGAGGAACTCCGCACCCCTCTGTCGCGTGACGCTACACACCATTCTTTGTTCGGCAGCTTCCAGTCCCTCTGAATATTCATACCCTAAAAGTTCAGTCAGTAATATTACAATACAAGAAATAATGCAAAAAGGCTTTCACTCTTACAAATTTCTCAGGCCACTATTGACACGAAATTGAGCATCAGCCAGGGGACGGTCCACACCTGCTTTAAACTTATCGATCGTTTCTGCGTCAGGAACACCTTCAGGAAGATAGTTCCAGTGGTCCACAATTCGGATTTTGAGCGCGCCACTTTCAAATGTCTCTTCGAAATTTCAAACTACATTTCTCGCTGAAGCTTTCACATTCGCACATCAGATGCAAAAGACGGCTAGAATAGTAATTATGAAATATATATTGTTACTGCAAATATTTTGTATCTTTTACTACAATGAGAAATGTTCCTTAAGGTCAAACGATTGATTGATCGAGTTGCCCACTTTTTACTTGCCCCGGGACAGTATCATGATAGAAAAAGAGTTTAATGAGATCGAAAGGATGGTGCTGTAGGAATGTATCCGCTTTACTTTACTCACGTTCGAAATCCCTTTTTTTTTCTTTCAGATATGCGATATAACTTCATTGTTGTCTGTATGTTCATCGCGTCTGTAGTGCTAGGACCAATCTTGTGGCACCTGTGGATCTACTCAGGCTCTGCAAATGCAAACTTCTTCTTTGCTATTACTTTAGTCTTCAACACTGCCCAGGTGAGACGCCCTTTTATTTTAATAATACACATACGGTAAAAAGCGTTTGCCTTTATAAATTTCTCACGAATCCCTAGGAAATGGTGCGGATGATGAAAATTCCCGGGTTCGGTTTTTTGCACTCTCCAGGAAAGTTGAAAAGAGATCGAATTGTCCGTACGGAATTGGTGACTGTTTGGATTAGACAGGCAGGAAAGCCAGTTCTGCCACAAACCCCTTGTTTTGGTAAGCCCTATGCAAATGGCTATTTGGCATACCCTATGACCAAGGACGGATACCCTACGTGAAATGCGTGAAATTAAGATTCTTTAACTATAGACTAATATAGTCTAGCCACAAGTACCTGCAAAATTGTGCCGAACCGTTCGAGGTATAGCAGACCTGGGCTTGGGAAGTTATATACTGCCTTTTGCGCACCGTATGTTAACTTCCTTGCTGGAACCTTCTATACTCAGAAGAAAGGACCTTCGACGCATACGCTCGACATACTTCAGTTCAGATATCCGAGATTTCTTCTCTACCTAACCCGGCGCACACGGAACCGCTACCTGATCCGCCGTTTGTTAATTGCCGACCCATTGTTGACGGTTGAAGCCCTCTCCTCTAATTTGTGTTCTCCGATTGTAAAATTACCTGTCCACGATCCCATCAACGTGATTCTGAATTAGTGAACCTTTTTTTTAAATATTTGTTGAGTGTTTAGCGATTATTTTATATTTCTTTATCCTTTTTTACTGCACTTACGCCCTTGGGCAGTGCGTCATAAATTCATTCATTCATTCAAGCATTTGTTATAGGGTATCCAGCATTAGCCGTAGGGTAGGCCAGACGTTTACAATACCCAGCATTTGGCCTATACTAAAATCAGGCCTGTGTGGTGGACGACATGGTAGGCTGTGGGCTCCGCGATCAAGGGTGAAAGTAATACTGGTTTGATCTTGAAAGAAAATTAATATCAAGCTTTCTTAAAATGCCGTGCGATTGTGGAATATACAGGTTGTGTTCCACCCTACTTACCTCCTCGCGTGATCTCACCACTTCTGGCGTCTTGGCGCCAAGGCTGGACAGTATTTTTTTACTTTCCGCAAAATATTGCGCCACAGAGATCTTAGTTACCACGCCTTCCAGGCTCCCGAGCGTGGTAAGCTAAACAAATAATTACTATTAGTTACTCTTTCAAGAAGGTTGAACGGTGAGCGTCGTAACTTTTCACGAGCTTGCACCGAAATAATGACTAATAGTTACTATTGTAAGAATGATGGAACACAGTCATATCAGTGATGGTCCCCTTTATCTAGTGTTTGACGTGCACACTACCAGGGGTTTCGGGCGTAGCATACCCTGTTTCAGGTTGGAAAAACGAGGGGTGATAGGTAAAAGGCGGGGGCGTCACTAGCCAGAACTTGAGGGGGTGGAGGTGGAAGCAGGGGCGTCACGTATGGGGGGGGGGGGTGAGGGGGGACGCCCCTCTCCAATGTTGTCGGCCAGTCGGTAAAAAAAATAACCGAGTCGGTGCGGAGCAACGGAATTTTTCTTAAAAACAGTCGATTTTTTTCTTTGAAACAGTCGATTTTTCTTAAAAACAGTTAGTTTTTGGGATCCCAAAACGTAACTGGCGGGATATAACTGGCCTATGACATCGCAAAAGTTATCCGTCTGTCTGTCCGTCCGTCTGTCTGTCCGTCCGTCTGTCAGCACGATAACTCTCGAAGGGAATGAGATATTTTGATGAAGCTTGGTGTGAGGATTCTCTGGGGCATGGGTCAGGTCAAGTTCGCAGATTAGCTCTGTAGCCCTACATTTAGGGGGTGGAGGTGGTTAAGATAAGGGGCAAACAGAATATTTTTAAACAGCTAATGTGATAGTCGATTATGGGGTAAGAAGACATGCTGACCACGATGCTGAAAACCATTTTCTTGTGGGATAAGTAGTTCGTCCAAAATCCGGCAAAAAACAGAAAGTTGGATAGACTTAAAAGTCTTATTTGAAGTTGACTAGATGTTCGATCTTGAGGTAAGAAGACATGCTGAACACGATGATGAAAACTATTCTATCGTTGGACAACTAGTTCGCCCGGAATCTGGCCAAACTGGAAGATTTGTTAAAAGCGAAGGTTTTATTTGAAGTTGATTAGATGACAGATTTAGGGCTAAGAAAAGACGCTGAGTCTGTATATGACAATAATTTTTTACCCGGACATATAATAACCGGGATCCTGTTGAAACCGGAAATTTTATAAGTTAAAGTTTTAGTTGAAGTTATTAGAAGTTCTTTATAGGGATAAGGAGATACGCTGAATACGTTTCTGAATTGTTCTTTTTTTGCTGGACAAGTAGTTCGCTCGGAATTTGCCCGAAACCGGAAATTTGGCAGAAAGTAAAGCAGGAAGTTTCGGTCAGTATCGTCAAAATAGATATGTCTTATAGAGGTATATCTGGACTTGGTTTTCTCTGGTGATTAGCGTGGCGAAGACTGGATCTGGCGAAGACAAGACCCAATTGTCTGGATCAAATACTAGATTTTTGGGATCCCATCGAAACCTTAGGTCTTGTTCTGAAAATCAGTCGATTTTTCGTTAAAACAATAGTTTTTTTTTCTTCTTAAGAAGAGTCGTTTTTTCTGTAAAACAGTGGGTAAAAATGACCAGCCATCGGCAAATACCTTGCTCCCCCCCCCCTCGAAACATTTTGGCTAGTAACGCCTCTGGGTTGCAGGGCGCCTGCCGGCGACCTACCTATTTCAGCTTTTCTTCGCATATGTAATCGTGAAACTCGTGAAAACAGCAAGTCTTGAAGTAGTCGTATCTCCGAGCTCAGTGGCGGTTTGAAGGGCTTGGGTGTGGGAGGAGACGACCTCAAAATATACGACCGGCAGATATCCGGCAAGGTGCAAGGTCATACCAATTAGAAACAATAGCCAAGAATCACAGCACCACGTGTGGGAAACTGTACGAATTGAAAGAAACATTAAAGCTAGTATTTGTATGGTTTATGTGAACGCATTCGTAATACGAGGAATTCGCTTCCGCAATAGCCCTACCCGCAGCAGTTTCTAACAATTGTATATCAGACAGTGAAAATGAGCGCCGCTTGCGAAATTTTGGAAGTAGGATTCGACTCTTTTCGGGCAAAACACTACTTCACCCCAACAAAATCTAGTTTGTAATGATGCCCAAGCCCCGAAATTCCAAGCCTAAAACCCGATGACGCACCCAGTAAATATAAAATTTGAAGGAATCCTTTATGATCGAAACGTCTTTTTGGATCCCACACAAAAGTAAGGGCCACTTAGAATGGATCTGCCGCCATCTGTCTTTGTTCATGACGAATTCCGAAAAATGTGATTTTGCTGGAAGTTAGTACCCTTTCCTAAAAAAGAAGGACTGATCATCCAGAAACAAGCCCAAAGGTTCCGATGGGATCCCAAAAATTGAATATTTGATGCAGACAGTTACGATCTTTGTGCCGACCGGTTTTGTACAAAACTCAGGTTCAGATATACCACTATAAGCCATATTTATTTTGGCAATACTGATCGAAACTTCCAGCTTTACTTCTGCCAAATTTCCGATTTCGGCCGAATTCCAAACGAACTACCATAGGCTACTTGTCCAGAAAAAAAAAAGTTCTGAAACGAATTCAGCGTATCTCTTTAATCCGTATAAAGAACAGTTAATCAACTTCAATTAAAACTTTAACTTATAAAAAAATCCGGTTACAACCGGATTCAGGACGAATTATATGTCCTGGTAAAAAACGATTGTCATATACAGACTCAGCGTATCTTCTTACCCCAAATCTGTCACCTAATCAACTTCAGATAAAACTTTTGCTTTTAACAAGTTTTCCGGTTATAGCACGGTTCCGGGCGAACTAGTTGTCCGGATAGAAAATGCTTTTCACATAAGTGTTCAGCATGTCTTCTTACCCCTCAGTCGAACATTTACTCAACTTCAAATGATAATTTTACTTTTGACCAACTTTCCGGGTTTTTGCCGGATACCGGACGAACTACTTGTCCGGCGAGAAAATGACTTTCACCATCGTGGTCAGCACGTCTTCCTACCCCGAAATCGAATTCCTAATCAACTTCAAATAAAACTTTTACTTTTAACAGACTTTCCGGTTTTGGCCGGATTCCGGGCTAACTACTTGTCCGGCTAAAAATTTGTTTTCAGCGTCGTGTTCAGCATGTCTTCTTACCCTTAAATAGAACATCTAATCAACTTCAAATAAAACTTTTACCTTTAACAAACTGACAGCCCCCCCCCCCCCATTCAGCTTTCCTGGGTGAGCGCCCAGTCTAGCTCAATGTTTGTGGTCGGGCGCTCTGCGAGCGCCAAGCTTAGTTCATTTATTTTGAATGAGTGCTCTGCGAGCGCCCCGTTTAGCTTATTTATATTAGAGCGCCCAGTTAAGCTTTTTATCTTCTTACGCCCCTGGGTAGAGGGCTGGTGAACAAAGCGAGGGCGATTGGTTACCTAGAATTCCGCGTCCCACCCGTTCCATCCATTCTGATTTCATCTGTATTTTTTATCCTCACAAACGGCACTAAACTGGTGTCTGCATTTGCCGTGCTTGGCTCTTGCTGTTTCCGAGAAGCTCAGTGGTCAGAAACACCGGTTGTGCAAGTTTTTCTCATCAAAGCCGAGGGTGCCGAGTGGGCACACATTGGCTTATAATCTTTTCAAAAACCCGGCGGAGTTTCAAAGGAGTCACGATGTTAGAATATTGGAATGTAAACTACTATGTACAGCGACTTGTGCTATAAGACTTCAAGCCTACTTTCAACGCTTGACTTTCAGCTTTGCGAACAAGTTACCCTTATTTTTTTTTTGTATAGATATTTCAACTAATGTAAGCTAAAACTCAACAGCTTGAGGCTAATTCTGACAGGTTTGAATATTTTCAGATATTCCTCCTGACCGACATCATATTTGGAAAAATGAAACATGACTTCCTTCTGGAACATGGAACAGATATGAAGATTGACGGACAGGAGGCCATTTTAGCCCTAGAGTGACCTTACAAGCGGTAAGCTTTGTATTTCTGCACAGTACCAGTGATATGTATCGCCAAGGGCCCATAATGTGTTCTTCGTAGCTATTCCCAATTAGCTTCCACTACCATGATCTTTTCGACGATGTATTTCTCCCTTTCCAGTTTCCTCACTTTGCACCAGATTACGTGGAGCTATAACATAAAGAGCGTGTTCCACCCTTCTTACCGTAGTTACTACGCATGACGTCACAGATCCTGGCTTCTTGGGGTCATCGCTGGAAGGCGTTTTTTTATTTTTGTCAAAATATCGTGCCGGGGGGTGATCGGGCCAGTCACGTCACAGAGATCGTAGTTACCACTCAAACTACGCTCCCGAGCGTGGTTAGCATATAGTTAGTATTAGTTACTGTTTTGAGAAGGTTGGAACGGTCAGCGTAGTAATTTTTCACGAGGTTGGAACGAAAATAGTAACTAATAGTTACTACTGTTAGAAGGGTGGAACATGCTCTATTTAGATAGTGGCCGCTCAGCTTGAGAAAATTGATTAGTCAGTTAAAGCAACGCAAAATGGACTTTCGTGAATGAAGTGTGGTAGTTTTCACTATTTGACCAATGTGCCCATCAGCAGTAGACAGAAATTACCTTAAACAGACAAGCAAGAAGATCGTTGTATTAAAGCACGTATCGGCACCTGAAAGGTGCATATGTAATCACTTGAATCTGGCAATAAAATAATATAACAAAGAGAAATCTGAAATTTTGCTTCGGTGATAGTAGTTACGACTTTACACTGCGTCGAATCGAGCGCGACTCGGAGTTGGCAAAGAGTACGGCCGCGCTCATTAGACGTGTATATAATTAG
The DNA here is from genome assembly GCA_023053575.1 of Branchinecta lynchi. Classification (NCBI taxonomy): domain Eukaryota; kingdom Metazoa; phylum Arthropoda; class Branchiopoda; order Anostraca; family Branchinectidae; genus Branchinecta; species Branchinecta lynchi. Next base: position 19,411,881 of record JAKZAP010000002.1, read on the forward strand.
TGTTAATATGGACGAGAACCACCAAATCGGCTTGACCGTTGTATCGGTTTTGAAAATAAAATTGAATTGAATTGAACACAAATAACGCTTCGATTGAACTCTTTCCGATGTTGTTTCGAATTTTGCCGCCTCAAATGAAACGCGGCCGCACTCTTTGAGCGTGTTCCACCCTATGTACCGTAGTTACTACGCATGACGTCACGAGTTCTGGCTTTTTGCCGTCAAGGCTGGAACGATTTTTCTGTTTTCAGAATATCATGCCACGGGCAAATCCGACCAATCGCGTTACAGAGATGCGTATTTACCACGCTTACTACGCTCCCGAGCATGGCAAGCAAATAGTTACCATTTCGAGAAGGTTGGAACGGTCAGCGTAGTAACCTTTCGTGAGGCTGGAATGGAAATAGTAACTAATAGTTACTATTGTTAGAAGGGTGGAACACGCTCTTTGGCAACTCCGAGTTGCGCTTGAGTTTAAGCAGTGAAAAGTCGTACTCGCTAAACCAGAAAAGATTTTTAAACATTCCTCTTTGTTTTGTTTATTTTAATATCTGGATTCAAGGGGATGTACATGCGACGTGGGAACTTGTCGAGCTGAAACTTACCTTGAAGGACAGGTAGTGGAAGCGAATGCGAATCTTGTGAATAACTAGGTTATGAATAATTTGTTATGAGCTTTTAGGTACCCTTCGATCTCAGTTTGTAAAGTGCGAATTTGATTAAGGATTTTTTTTTTTTTAATTAAAACATCAAATTTTGATTTTTCGCTTAAGTCAGTATTTACCCCTAAGCCTACTTAGAACCAAGGCTGCTTTCAAAAGTGCTACAGAAAACAAGAGCTACGAGTTCATATGGCATTTGTTACGAGTAGGCTGTACAAGAAAGTAGACGAGAACGTCGCAAAATACACCCGCCATCCAAAATGAGGTTCGGAAATAGAAATAGGATATTCAGTTTTACTCAGTTCTGAGTAGTTCCGGCATCGTCTCGGATTATCAGTAGCAAATGCGCATGACTGTTCAAACTTCCAAGTTCAGCCCAATAAATCCACTCGTTTGATCTGTAGACGTGCTACACGATTTCCGGTACTCCCTCCATCTCCCCCTACCGTGGCCGAATCTGGTTCGGACTCAAAGCTGGATCATCTAAAGCATCTTCTTTTATACCATCTATCAAGTTTCAATCGAATCTGAGCATTTTTGGAAAATTATGGTACCCCCCCCCCCCACAACCACCACCGTTGTCGGATTCGGTTCGGACCCTACAATGTGTCATCTAGGGTATATGCTCTCTCTACATTCCACGGTTCATATGAATTGATGCACTCGTTTGACCCCTATGCGAGCCTCAAAGTTTCCGGCAATCTCCCTCCAGCTCCCCCCACTGTGGCCGAAGAGGACATGGAAATATAAACGTCGTATCTGTTAATCCCCTCTTCCCGTCCATCAAGTTTTGCTGAAATGGGAGCATAGCCTATCTGCAAATCCCCCCCCCCCCCTACCTTGGCCGAATCCGGCCCGGACGCCAAAAAACAAATCTAGGCCGCATAAACTCGGCACTGTCGAACTTACATCTCATTCTGTCCATCCGTTTGGATTTTGTGCATGTCAAAAGCCCCCGCCCCCCCCCCCAATTCCCCCAACCGTGGTCGCATGTAGTTCGAACGCATGCCTTACATGTCTAGGTCAGCGATTACCCATTAAGTTTCGCTTAAATCAGACCATTCGTTCGCAATTTGCAGAAGTCAATTTCCATATTTCCTTTCCCTCGCCCCCCCCCCAAAATGCTCGGATCTAGGAACGGAAGTTTCCGGGGGTCTGTTGTGTCAGGTTCTGAAGTCAATCAAGTCTGGTTGATAATATACCTGCAAGGTTTTCGTTGTCTTGGTACATCTGGAAATATTCTAACTCGCTATTACCGGAATTCCAGGAAACCCACTCCAACTCCCCCCACAGAGCCCCGAAACCATCTGGCTCTGTCAATTTCGTATCTAGGCCTAATGCTTGTTCTCTCCATTAAGTTCGATCCCAATCCCTCTGCTTTAAGCGTTTCTTGAGTTTTCCGTCCCCCCCCCATCCCCCCACAAGTATCGGACCCGACCCGGACTTGACACTGAACATCTGAGGCGGTAGCTCTTTTCAGCTGACAAGTTTCATTAAAATCCGATCACCCGTTCAAAAGTTATGTTTGCCACTAGATTCCGGACTCCCCATCCATCCACTCCCCCCACGATGGTCGGATCGGGGGCTATTCTCGAGTCAATCTGTTCGGATCACTGACATACCTGCCAAGTTTCATCGTCCTAGCACACCAGGAAGTATGCCGAAATCGCGGGATCGCTAGAAATCCGGACCCCCCCCCCCCAACACCCACGCAGTGCCCGAATCTGGACGGGTTATGTCAATGACGTATCTAGGACTTGTGCTTCTTCTTCCCATCAAGTTTCATCCCGATCCCTCCACTCTTAAGCGTTTCTCAAGAATTCCGGTTCCCTCCTCCAACTCCCCCCAATGTCATCGGATCTGGTCCGGATTTAAAGTGGGAAGTCTGAGACAGGAGGTCATCCTAAATATCAACTTTCGTCAAGGTCCGATCACTGGTTCGCAAGTTAAAATACCTCAGTTTTGGGATTTTCCCCCTCCCTCCACTCCCCCCCCCCAGATGGTCGAATCGGAGAAGTGACTTTTTCCTATTTAATCTGGTCGGGTCCCTGACATGCCTGCCAATTTTCATCGCCCTAGCACATCGGGAAGCACCAAACTCGCGGGACTACTAGAATTAAATATTCTTTGAGCCCAAGCTGACTTTGAAACATTTATTCAAACAATGTTTACAACGGATACGTCAGCTATGATTTTTCATCAGCGATATTTCGGCCCTTCTTGGCAAGGGTCCTCGTCAGGCTGTCAATCTTCTTGTTCAACTTCGGGGAAGGAAACAAACCTGTAATCAATTTACAGGTTTAGATTACAGGTTTGTTTCCTTCCCCGAAGTTGAACAAGAAGATTGACAGCCTGACGAGGACCCTTGCCAAGAAGGGCCGAAATATCGCTGATGAAAAATCATAGCTGACGTATCCGTTGTAAACGTTGTTTGAATAAATACTACTAGAATTTCGGACCCCCCCCCCCCTAACTCCCCCAAAGTGAGCGGATCCGTTCCGGTTATGTCAGTCACGTATCTAGGACTTTAGCTTGTTCTTTCCACCAAGTTTCATCCGGATCTCTTCACTCTAAGCGTTTTCCAGTATTTCCGGTTTCCCCTCCCACCTCCCCCCAATGTCACCGGATCCGGTCTGGATTTGAAATGGAACGTCCAAGACACAAGGTCCTTCCCTGGAGAGATCTGGACAGACAAGACTATTATGTTCATCGGGGAGTTGGGGTTTCTGGAAAGTGCCATCCGACCTTGACAGCGCGAACCTTACCTTATATCTACATATTTGACACTACAAAACGGATAGGTCAGCTATATTATTAGAGCTATATTTCGAACCTTCTTGGCGAGGGTCCCTTTTAGTTTCGAGCTGGAAATTGCGTTTTGCAGTGTATAATGTGATTCGGAGTCAGCTTGGGCTGAAGGAATATTTATAAATGCTTTGTACCCTGCTAGTGCAATAGGATACAGCTCTTGTTATTTTCCCTGCACCGGCTGCAGTCTCACTTTTCTGAACTACAAACACAGCAGTGAACAAACAGAATTGGTCGTACAAAAATATGTTTATTTTTCAACATTTTTTTCCTACAAAATCGCTTCCATTCAACAAAAAAATACCTAACCACCATTTACACTGGTCAACTTTGCACTTTTGGCAATACTCTCACACACCTTAACCAAAAATAATCAGCAACAATTAAAACCTACCGAACCAATTCCCTTAACAATATTGGCAAGCCGTGCCCTGATTCGAACTTACCAGGGTCAAACTGGTTTCTAAAGATGGAATGGTTTGTAATTTTTAGAAAGGTTTCCAAGTAATAATCCATGTTTTCGGTTGCAAATCGGTTTAGTCTCCTTTCTGGAACGCATTTAATAATCAATCAATCAAGTTAAACACACCACTTAGGGATGATCAAGCTTATCTAGGGTGAGCCAATCTGGACTTCATAAGCTTTATCGCTGTCGGACAGTTGGTAGGTTGGTCCATGTTTACTGTCCATGGCTTTTCAACCTTCTTACATCGGGTGTCCGAAAGTAATGAGATATTTTTCAAAGCGATAAGACGGTTAAGCTATACGAACAGAAGAAAAATAGTTTTCTAGACACATTCACAGCTGGAGAAAGAGGGCTGCTTTCAGTGTAGCTTTAAACATTGGCCGACGAGGCTTCTAGAAACACGTTGAACAAAAACGACTTATGCTCTAATATTCGCATCGCGTGCGTTGTCGAAAGGCGAACAATGCCCTTTCAGTCAAAATTAGCACTAAGTCTCGATTCATCGAAAATCAACAGCGGGAACAAAACCAGGTTGAGCAAAATTATGAGTTCAAAACGCCATCACCCAACACCCAAACACACTTTCAGTCCCTATTTAACTTAGACACGTTCGGTTACGACCGTAAGACTCCTTCGTTCGCTTTTCTTTTCAACAATGCATCCTTCACCATGTAAGCTTTGCTACCAAGTTTATCAACGAAAGTTACGACAGCTTTGAGTGACCGATTTGATCATGTCAGCGTTAACCGTCCTCATACGGGGCACTTGTTCAAGCTTGAAAAATCACGATTCCGCAAGGACACAGACTTGCTAATCCTTGGAACAGCCTTACCGAAGTTGCGGTTAATGCTGAATCGATCAATAGTTTCAAGTTATAATAGATAAGATTTGTAACTCTGCTCAGTACGATTACTCCAAATGTCTCAGTTATATGGAGGCAAAAGCCTTTTCTGTTGCATTGTTATTATTAGTTGTCAACCACTCTGACGCTGAATCTGAACGAGACCATTCACTAGTCATCGATCACCGCCAAGGTCTTGCAACGTGGGATGAAGTGAAACTTGCATGTAGAAGAACAAGCCTCTTGTGAAGAGAAAAACAAACGAAGAAAACGAGCGCCTTCGTTAGATACACAATTATATTGACGAGGACAACATTAGTGATACTCCCGTATCACTAGAAGTGGAGTCCCTACTTCCTCCCTCTGGTAGGTGCAAATAATACGTAGGCTACATCTACACTGATGGCTTATATCTTATACAGTACGACTATCTAACACAGTGAGACAAACATACTGATAAACAAAAAACTGAGCTAGAACTCTCGGTGATCTGCAACTAGTATAGATCTGATTTTGGGTAAATATGGCTTACAATTGCAGTAAAAGGGTTTTCTCCGTTCGAAGAATGGTTTTACGGCAAGTCGGCTGGAAAACACGAACAAACGTACGTGCAAATACAGTCCTGTTACCGCAGTCGGGTCAGGGTTGCCACATGCCGCACGATAGTGTCAACTTTCACTCTATTTTCTTTTTGCCAGTCTTGTCCTACGTAGGACATAACATTCACTTTATTTCAAAAAACGTCCGGATCTGTCATTTTCCAGCAGTGATTCCGACCAAAAGTTACTATTTATCGTATTTTCATGGAAACAAAAATTCAGATCTGTCATTTTTGCAGCACTGATTCTAACCAAAAGTGACCATTTCACATTTTTTCATGAAAATAAAATTTCACTTCCAATTCACCCTTTGTTTGAGACAAAAAGTCAATCTCTGGTTTGTTTGACGTGGCAACTCAGAAGTCGGATGCGAATCTCTCCTACGCTCCTAAATTCTGACATATATTTGGCATGCGTATTTTCGGATGCGATACCCTATCGGACTGTGTGTGCACGTGGCTTAAATCTTCGCTACGGCTTCTTATGAAAATTAGTAGGACTTTCTCGTCCGGTATATATCAGAACTAGAAGTGTAGAGCTTATAGCTACAACACCGACGACGCAGGGTGCCTGACTGGCTGGGTTCCCGACGCCTGGTTTCAACAGAACTCGAAGGAAGAGGTGGTGGTATTTCGACAAACACTGACATCCAGCTAGCCTTTGTGATTCCTGATTTCCGAGGAATTCTAACATCGCAGTATCGTAATTTAGTAACTTGTGACAGTATTTTCGTTTATGTACATGAACTTCTTGATTTTTTTTTTAAGACACGGCTACCAACTAGGAGTACCTTCAGACTTACTTAGGGTTCTGTACAGCTTACGAGCTCACATGTTTAGCTAAATACTACCCTGGAGGTTAAAGAGCGGCTCAAATTAGTGTGCACACTCCTTTGAAATTTTCAGCTCTTTAGAAAAATCTTGGGTCTACTTCGTAAAGCTAGGGTCGAACAAGTACTCCTTTAGTCCGAGAGAACCATGTCTGGTGGAACTAACGGTGAGGACACGAGGAAAGGATTTCCCGGCCATATTTTCTGCAACTTCCGTACAAAATGTCAATCTATACGTACAGAACTTATGATGGTGAAGAGAATCCTGGCAGCAATTCCAGTCCGTGACCGCCTGACCCTAATTGTCCGCTCCCGGACAGTCGGCTGTAAATTTTGTCATGGGATATTTCGGCCTCTCTTGGCAGAGATTCTCTTCGCAATTTTAGATTTTTAGCTGCATCGAGAAGAGGACCGTTGCCAAAACGAACCGAAATATCTCCCAACAAAAAAAAATGACGATCCGTTTCGCCCAACTAAATTCGGCTAGAACCAAAGCCGTGAACAAAGATTTCTTTCCCGAAGGCTGCGGTCATCTCGGATTCCTGATCGAACAACACATTTGCTGGCACAAAACTTAACTAGTTGTTGGCAAAATCACGGCTTAATCCTTTACAATCCAGATAGGCTTCTTTGAGCCTTTGTCAACTTTGGTCCTTATTTCACCATTTAGCCTACAACTGCACTGTTCAAAGTTAACTAACATTCAAGGAAGTGTACTTCTACCGTACTTCAGTCTCAGCATATCCGTAAAGTAGTCTTTGTTAAGGAATGCCGATTTCACACCGCACCACAACATTACCGAACCACAATAACAACACTGAACGCGAAACCTGGCCGCGTCCCCGACAAAATCTTGCCCGCTGCAGCACCACTCCGGAAAACCTTTACATTACCACAATGTCGTCAAAAACCGTTAGGTTGTTTACCGATGCGCAGCGGTCCTGCTTTGTCGGAAACCAGCTTAACAATAGCTTATAGTAACAGCGCGGGGTTTCAACACGGCTGAATGTGACTTTCAACGGGTTTCGGTCTAACTTAAAAAACACATAAGATCCTTAAGTATGTAACATAAAATTACCTAACAAAACTCGTCCAACCTAATTCGCTCATAGGCTATCAAGAGTCCGGTCCGATGATTAGGGAGGCAGCCGCGAATATGAGAAAGACGACGCCGCCAATAAGTGTGACTGAAAAATGAAAGGAATGAAAGATTAGTCATACTTAATTCTTTAAAAAACCTGTCATCACCTATAATGCTGATGCAACCTACTTCGGTCATCGCTCCACCGATTCTTAAACCCTGAGATCCGATTTCCATCTGGAACATTCTATCCTCCTATAGCGAGACCTCACTGATTTCTTCAAATGCCTTGTTTTGCTATCTTCGATGCGTATCAGGCTGTCGACGGTTGTTTGCGAAAAGTTTATTCATCAGAGAAAATGCTTATAAGTAAGTAAGTAATTTATTTATAACCCGCCGTTTTCAGAAAGCGGATTAAATGAAGAAAATAAATAAAACACATAAATATATTATGGAGACTTGTCCCTATTGCTTGAATGAAGGAATGAATATTTTTTTATTACCCACTTTTATAAAACAGAAATAGTGGACTACACAGAGAAAAGAAAGAAACACAACTTAAATTAGAATTCAAATTTACACTTCGAACAGATTACACTTCGAACAAACGGACAAGACCGTGATGCAGAGAAAACGCGGCGACCGACAAGGTGAACGGTCCTGGAAAAGGTCTAAAAACAGCCGAAGCTGTGGGTAATTTCTTCAAAACAGAGCCTGGTTTTAAAGTATTCAATTACTTTACAATACTGGAACATAAATAGTAAATACTGCGAGGTGTCCTTTAGGGTTTCTGTACTCGAGCGTCAAGAAAGAACGGAGCAGGATGCATCGCTCCTTGTGTCGTAGCCTCGTCTCAGCCCCAATTCCATAATATTATAGTAAATACTACAATCAACTCACCTGTTTTTACTGAAATTTTCTGAGCGATCATTCGCCCTCCTAGAACAGCTAAACCAGTACAGAGGGCGTGTCCAATAACAGCACCAATTGTCACCCCAGCTACATCCTAAAAATAAGACAAACATGAAACAAGTCAGTCCACGACCTGAACAAACAAAAGTGTATTTTATTTTATTTTTATTCTCAAGAGAACGTCTTTTTGTCCCTATATATACGAAGCCTCAACTTCACGAAGGTACTAGTACGGTAAGGTAAGGCAAGATAAACATTTAACAAAAGGTTATTCTCCTAAAGACTAACAAGAGCTGTAAGCTCATATGGCACTTGCAAGCATACGCAGTAGGCAATAGTACAACTTAAGATTCTTGCTGTGTTGAGGAACAGACGATTATTCGGATTCATGGAAATTTTGGTTTAGTAAAGAAATCTGCGGTTAAAATGCGCAATTTAAGGTGGCTAGGAATCCGTTTTATAAGCAAATGCAATGGTACACAAATGATCATGGGCCCTTAGCTCACGGAAGTGTATCATTCGCTCAAAAGTATTATTTTTGCATTTTGCGGCTAAGATGCACACTTTAAAAAGTTCAAACTGAATTTGGAAGCAAAATACTTGGAGCACAGATGACCATGGGCCTTTGGGGGGATCCTAAAAAAGTTTAGTTTCTTAAAAATATTTTTTAGAAATTACGGTAACATTGGTGCTTTAAATATATTGGAAAATCATTTGTAAGCAAAAGCCTTGAGTCAAAAATTATCACGGACCCTTGGGAATCAGGAAAACGTAAATTATGGTCAAAGGTATTTTTTACTTTTTACTTTAAGGGGGCTAAACTTCATATAGTTGGGGTACAAATGAGGGGGGTCACGAACGTATTCGTGAGATCATAAACCCGTCTTTTGTCGACTGTCAAGTTTCCTTCGGATCAGACCAACCGTTCAAAAGTTATGCATGAAGTTCTGGTAGTCCGGATTCCAATTCCCCCCACTCCCCCGAAGATAGCTGGATCGGGGAAATAACTGCTTTCAAGTCGATCTGACCGGGTCTCCAATATACCAGCCAAATTTCATCGTCCAAGTGCATCTATGGTTACCTTAACTCGCGATCACTGGATTTCGGGAAAACCCCTTCCAAGACGTCCCCACAGAGCTTCTGTCAAAACTGTATTTACAACTTTTCCTTGTTCTTCTCACCAAGCTTCATCCTTGTCCATCCACTCTAAGCCTGTTCTGAGATTTCTGATCCCCCTCCACCCCCCCCCCCCGGATTTATCGGATCCGGTCCGGACGCGAAATGGTACATCCGTGACACGAGCTCTTTCCAACTGTCAAGTTTCGTTTGTGTCTGATGCCCCGTTCGAAAGTTATGCTTGACTCAAGATCCCGGATTCCCCCTCCCCCCGATGGTCGGATCAGGGAAACGACTTTTCTTAAGTCAATCTGGTCGGGTCCCTGATAAGTCTGCCAAGTTTCATCGTCCTAGCTTATGGAAGTATCTTAACCCGTGATAACCGGAACTCCGGGACCCAGAATCCCCCCCCCCCCCCCCCACAGTGCCCGTATCCGATCCGGTTATGTCAACGATGTATCAAGGATATGTGCTTGTTCTTCCCACCAAGTTTCATCCCATCCCTCCACTCTCAGCGTGTCAAGATATTTCCGGTACCCTCCCCACCCTTGACGGATCCGGTCAATGGGACATGTGAGGCATGGTTTCTTTCCACATATCAAGTTTCATTTCGATCCGATCACCCGTTCGAAAGTTAGACATGCCTCAATATTCCGGATTCCCCCTCAATCCACTCCCCCCACAATGTTCGAATCTGGGAAGTGATTATTCCAAGTCAGTTTGGTCGGGTCGCTGATAAGCCTGCCAAGTTTCATCGTCCTAGCACATCTGGAAGTACCTTAACCCGTGGTAACCGGAATTCCGGGTTCCAGCCTCCACCCCCCACAGTGCCCGGATCCGATCCGGTTATGTCGACGATTTGTCATGGATATGCGCTTGTTCTTCCCACCAAGTTTCATCCCGATCCCTCCAATCTAAGTTTGCCGGTACCCCCCTCCAACTCCCCCCCCCACAGTTGTCGGATCCGGTTCGGATGTAAAATGGGACATGTGAGAATGTGTTCTTTCCACATGTCAAGTTTCATTTAGATCCGATTACTCGTTCGAAAGTTACGCATGTCTCAATATTCCGGGTTCCCCCTCCGTCCACTCCCCTCACGATGGTCGAATCGCGGAAGTGACTATTTCCGAGTCAGTTTGGTCGGATCCCTCGTATGCCTGCCAAGTTTCATCATCCTAGCAAATCTGGAAGTATCCTAACTCGCGATCACCGGACCGACCGACCGACAGACAGACCGACCGACGGAAAAGTGATCGGTATATGGCACTTAGACGGAAGGCAAGTGCCATTGCACGATCACATCGATCACAGGTAGAGTTAACCACAAAATAGAGTTGTAACACATGGTAAAATTGGGGACAGTGCAGACAAACATACTAGAAAATTTTGAACAGACTAATAAGAAGTAAACAAAGAAGGTGTAAATCAGGGACAAAGAACTCAAGTGCCACCTGGTTTTCCTTTCACAATTTAAATATATAGCCAGTAGGAACGCACCTTCAACAGAGAAAATGGCGGTTCAAACCTGCAGATGCCTCAAATAGAAGAAGCTTTTTTTAAGCCGCTTTCACACTGAGCTACGCAATCTCTGCGTCGCGCTAACGGTGACGCAACACAGAGCTTAAACAGACAAACAAAATACAACTCAAGAATAAAACCAAGTTCTATTCTTGCGTTGCGTCCACGCGTACTCATCAGATCTTTCAGTGGAAATTTTGCAGACAAACTGGAGAAAACCTCCTAACGATGACGAAAATCCTAGTAATGATGAAAGAAACAAGAAAACAAAGAAACAAGAAACCGAGAAGGAAGACGTAAATACACATCCAGCGTGAAAGCTTGTCGCGCAGGTGTGAAAGATACGCTACCCAACCTGTACGCAGCGCAAGATAAACGCATAAGAAGTGCATCGCAACAATACTTCGGCCCTCCTTTGCTAGAATAAAATTCAGCTAACTTATCCGTTCCACGCAATCAAACATGATTTGCAGTCAGCTTGGGCAGAAGGAATACTTACCTCTCTTGCCGCAAGAATGATGGTGGCCAACTGCGACCGGTCTCCCCACTCGGCCAAAAAAGTCATTGTAAAGGCTTGTAAGAAGACGCGTGAAACCACGGACAGGACTCGATTCCTCATCCTTGGGTTGGCCCCCAATGCACCCAATTCCGCGTCGACAGGAACTGGACCATTTTGCTCAAACTGAAATGGGACTGATCATGAGACAGAATTTGGAAACAGATTTTTAGACCCTAGAACCAGAGGCGTTACTAGCCAAAATGTCTGAGGGGGGGGGGGACGAGGCATTTACCGACTGGCTGGTAATTTTTGCCGACTTTTTCCGCAGAAAAAACGAGTGTTTCAACAACAAAAATGACATTTTTGAAAAAAATCGACTGATTTTTAGAGAAACCGACTATTTTGACGAAAAATCGACTAATTTTCAGAAAAACCGCCTGTTTTCACGAAAAAAATCAACTGTTTTGACGAAAAATCGCGGCGCTTCGCGCAGATTCGGTTATTTTTGTACCGACTGGCTGACAGCATTGGGGGGGGGGCCTCCCCCTTAGTCGTGACGCCCCTGCCTAGAACTACCAGAGATGCCATTAAAGCACTGATAGGCAGCTTCAAGTACAGAGCTAGACAAGATTTTCAACTCTGCTCAGTATGTTAATCTCCAATTTCTTCGTGGCTTGTATAGGACGAAAGCCTTTTTTATAGCATAATACATTCCGTCATTAAGAATTCAACTAAATCCCCCCCCCCCCCACCCGATGACAGGACAATGAATTATTTGTCGTATTTCCGTTACAAAACTTGTGGTTTATGCCCGAATTTTCGACTTCCGAAAATGGATTGTCACACTTCAGCGACCACAGTAGACCCTCTGTAATACGGTATAAATGAGGATGCATGTTTCCTGGGTATGTAGAGTTAAAAAAAGTAGGATTGCGTATGTACTTTCTTTGTTTACTATCTATATATATACTCTATCCTAGCTTTCCCTCGGAAACTTTCCCTTGGTTCCTGTGTCGCGCATTTTCTTACAAATAAATTCTGTCCTTTAACTACAAAACTGATTTCTCTGAAAAAGTTCGTGTTGACGTCCTCTATGTGCGTGTACTACAACTACAACGGTAAACGATCGGCAAAAAATAAATCTATGTGAGTACTAACAACAGTGGGTTTTCTTCAGAAGTGACCTACAAATCTGGAACTGAACATTTCCTGAGCTTCGCTTTAATGGCCATTCAAATACATGCTTTTGTTGAAATTCAAATTGTTCGCGTCGGGATGAACTTTGTCTTGTCTTGTCGCATCAGTGAATCTGGACGTCACTGCTAGAGCCCAAAATGAAAAAAAAATAAATCCTTTAGCAGAGTCAAAATATCGGTGGTATTCAGATCCAAGATCTAAAAATAAGCTGGATTTCGGTTAAATTTTAGGCTTTCCGACGAAACGTCCCCATGGCAAAACGTCCCCATTGAAAAACGTCCCCGTGGCGAAACGTCCCGTGGCGAAACTTCCCCGAGATATTTAAATTCGCCAAGGTCTTCAGGCGTATGACCGAAGTAAAATAACTTCAGAGTTTGCATTACAGATGTAAGAATATTCTTTATAGGCAGGAAAAGGTGGATGCGGAACCAGTTGCTTTTTCAGATATGCATAATTTCCCTTCAAACTATATATAATCCACCTTTCCCTGGGCCGATTTTTGTTATTGTTTCAACCAATAAGCTCCTCGGAGGAAACAAGCTGAGGACTGACCTGGCGAAAAAGAGTCAAACAAGGAGAATGCAAAAATCAGCGTAGTACCATTACGGTCAATAAAAACGGCATGGGAAGTTCAAGTTCTTGTTTAGTGAACACTGTTACCTTGAATCTTTAATCTCTTACTCCCATGCTCAGGTCTTAAATGAATCCGCTTTGAAAGAATGCCGGGTCTGACGTAAATCACGACCCCCCCCCCCCCCCAAAAAAAAAAAAAGTTATTATCATATCTGGTTATTGGTTCATTTTAGCCGTGACGTTTCGGATGGGGATGTTTTATCATGGGGACGTTTCGCCGACAACCCAAAGTTTAAGCCAAGTGGGTACGTTTGGCAAGTACCCCTATTGTAGCGTGGTACCATCTGGGTACCAACAAAAGATTATTCTATTCTATTAGACGCCTAGAGAAGTCGACTAAACAATTATTTTTTTTTCTATGTGGCTATATATAACACGATTGCACTGTTATATTGTTAAACTAAATGCTTATCTTTCAATGGTTCCATTGTTTCTTGATTGTTGGTAAACATAATGGATTGGACGATAAATTGGCAAACAATAAGGTCTTTCATGTCTTGAAAAGATCGCGAAATAGATAAAGATTATGAATTTACAAACAGGCGAGACAAGCGACGTTTCTTACCCTAACACTTCTACAAGAGCTTCTTTTCGTCAGTTCTTCAGGCAGAGAGCAGAAAATAATATCGCTTGGAACAAGAACGATGTGTTTGGTCTCACTAGTCCAAAAGTAGAGTGTACTGGAACTATATGAAATGAACCGTAAAGCCGACAGAACAGAACAGAACGTGAATCTTTTCCGCAGCGCGAAGAAAGGAGATGAATAGCGCGGGGTAAATTTGTTCCCCTGGCGACGCTGAATTCGTCTAGGCGAATGCGAATCCACGTTCTGTGGGCACCAAGCTTAATATATCCGTCAAAGTAAAAGGACGGTTTTGTATCTAGACTAGTATCATCAACGAAGCTTTACTGAATTTAAGAAGCAGTAATCCGTAACATACCAGTAGGCTACATAATAATCGTGTCTGCCGTCCGGCTGTGGTAACGGTAACTCCAGGCGGATCGAGACTAGGACCATGAGACTCGATATTATTTAGGCCCAGTCACAGATCAACGGCGTAGGCGTAGACTGCCTTTTTATCTAAACATTTAGGGATAAGGGGTCTTAAGTATGCCTGGTGGCGCTACACGGATATCAGCTGAAATTTTTTTTCAAGGAAGGGCTTATAAATTTAGGGGACAAACAAGTTCTAGGTTCAATTTGGTCCGAAACTTGACGCACTGTTATTCTTAATTGTTGTCTCGGATTGACAGTCCGGTCGGAATCTGGCGAAAACAGAAGTTCGAGAATAGTCGCAAAAATTGGTGAGTAAATTCTTTTAGCTAATGAATCCGTTGGGCAACATTAAATATGATTTGTGTTCAGTCTGATGGGCTGGAGTTATAGTTATGCCTGACGAAACTGAATAGGGCGTCGATTCCGGGGCAAACCAGATCATGTTTGCCACGGCGACAGTTACGCCGAAATACGGTAATAACTGCTACAGAAGGTGTAGATACAATCGTACACACAAAGACGGAGTAATTAAATGAAGAAGAACACATATTAAACAATGGCTCAACGCGGAAAGCCAGCTACGATGTTCATCAGCGGTATTTCGGCCCTTCTTGGCTAGGGTCGTCGTCAGGCTTTTGCCGAAAGAACGAACCTGGAATCTAAAATATCGGCCGAAATATCGCTGACGAGAGTCGTAACTGACTTTTCCCGTTTTGAGCCATTGCTTAATATATGTTTCCCCAGCCAGATTAGGCAGAAGAAGTAGTTGTATTCCACGGAATGAATCACGATTACAAAAGGAGGAGCCAGCTATTACTGTGATAGTAGTTATCATTTATGGAACAAAAAAAAAATTAGTTAGGACAGACTACCCTGTAAGAAGTTTCTCCGAGTAAGGATTAAAGTTAACTGCAGTATTTGCTACTGGGATTAATCTTATCTCTACTGGAACGAGATTAATCAGAATTAGAGATAATATTATCTCAGGAGAGACAAGACTAATCCCAGTAGCAAATACTGCAAGATTTTTTTTTACAGTGTATACATTACCCATCCTGACAATAATTCCTGCTGAACAGAGAGTTATTTCTACGTATGATCCTCCCGATCAGCACAAGTAAATTCTAACGTTCCTAACTGCTGTGGAACTTAAATGATAAGAGGGAGGAGGTAATTACCTTATCATGAACGACTGCAAAACGAAAATAATATCAGAATTATAACGATATTAAGTGATAGTATGACCGTGGAACGCAACCTAAACAGCAAATCACGACGAGACCTATCAGTTTTACAACCGCGATGTCCGCGTGACGATCCTGACGCTGCA
Organism: Branchinecta lynchi; assembly: GCA_023053575.1. Lineage (NCBI taxonomy): Eukaryota > Metazoa > Arthropoda > Branchiopoda > Anostraca > Branchinectidae > Branchinecta > Branchinecta lynchi. The sequence goes on from JAKZAP010000002.1 coordinate 19,427,369, forward strand.
AACAAACAAAAAATTACTTTACCTCGTCTTCCTTTTTCTTCAAGTCTGACTGGACTTCCTCCAATTCTTCACTCCCCTCATCCCAGGACATACTGACACCCTCTTTGAGCATTTTAAGTCCAAAGAAAGCAAATAAAGCGGTGGAAATGTAGAACGTGTACACTCGTGGTATGACCGTTGTAACCCATCCAAACAGGGCTGAAAAAAACGTTCGATGGATCCCAAAAATTTAATATCTGATCCAGACAATTGGGTCTTGTAGATATCCGGTATTTGCCACACCTTAAACATTTTTACAAGTAAAATTTAGGAAACAGATTAAAGCCAGTGGTAAGCATCGGAGAAGACCAAAATCAGATAACAATCAATCAATCTTTCTTCTTCAAAAACATTCCTTACGGTATTAACTATATGGATTCGGTATTCAGGTATTAGATATAGATTCAGCATGTGTGTTTACACCTATAGCCTACGTCATATCTACTTTGACGAAACTGATCAAAACTTCCTGCCTTACTTCTGCTATATTTCTGGTTTCGGCCGGATTCCGGGCGGACTACTGGTCTGGAAAAAAACTAAAGCTCAAAAGCGAATTCAGCGTGCCTTCTTACCCCTATATCAAACCTCTAATCAACTTCACATTAAACTTTTATTAAAAAACATTCCGGTGTCAGCCGGATTCCGGGCGAAATACACATCAGGTGAGCAAATGATTGTCATATACGGAATCAGCATGTTTTCTTACCGTAAATTCAACAAATTCAAATAAAACTTTTACTTTTAACAGATTTTCCGGTCTTGGCCGGATTCCCGGCGAACTACTTGACCGGTGAGAAAATAAATTTCATATTCGCATTCAGCATGTCTCCGTACCCCTAAATCGAATCTCTAATTAACTTCAGGTTAAACTTTTACTTTTCACAAAATTTCCGATTTTTGCCGGATTTCGAGTGAACTGCTTGTCCGACGAGAAAATAATTTTCATATTCGGAGTCAGCATGTCTCCTTACCTCTGGGTCGACTATCTCATTAGCGTAAGCTATGGAGCCCATCCAAGAACTTGACCTTCAACTTGCCCCAAAGGACCCTCATACCAGACGGTGTAGAGACGGTTTCAGGCATGGTATGAAATGCGTGTGAATGAAATAAGAGAAAGTATGCGGGGGTCAAAAGATGTGGATGTGGAGTGGTTGTTGAAGATCCGAATGGATGAATAAGTATGGACGGGCGAGTGTGGGGGATTGTAAGATTATTTTAAATTTTTATTTGAATCTTTTTCCCTGGTGTAAAGGGAAAACGTTTCAAGGATTGTGGGAGGTGGAAGTGTGTCTGTTTGGTGTGTGTGGAATGATTGGGGACAGCCAGGGCAGAATATCGTTGTTGTATTTGGGAAAGTAAATTGCCACCGTGTTAGAGGTGCCCTAGAGGGGGAAGGGCACCTCTTGGGCGGGCAGAGCGGGGGTTTGCTTGGGATTATTGAAAGTTTTTGTTGCCCTGGGGTTATGATAGGTAGTGTGAGTGGAAGTGAGTGAGAGGAAAGCGGGGGTTGAGGGCGTTTGTGGTCGTGTTTTGGAAGTGTTGAAGATAATGTATTGTGATGAACGATGGGTATGTGTGAATGATGATTTGGCGAAAAAGTAACTGTTAAAAAAAAATGTAGTAGGAATTTAAAAGATTTGAATGATAAGTTTAGAATAAGTTTATATTTTATATTTTGTTATTAGGGGGAAGAACAGTAAATGTAATATGGGCTCTATTCTTAAAAGTTAAGTGACGTAAATAGTTTAAAAGTGGGTAAAAATAGATTAAAATTAACGTCACTGAGGGACGGACAGAGGAGTAGTCAGAAAAAGTATGAAACATGACTTTCTTTGTTTTATAAAAGTAATATAATAATCAGTTAAATTAGAAAAGATACTCCGGGTAAGAAAATTGAAAAAAAAAAAACAAAAAAAAAACACACCATGTTTGGGGCAAAATACCTCAATCTGTTCGAGAGTTCTCATATTAACCGACAGACGGACTGACAACTTTACGAAGTCATAGGTCATAGGTCACTTAGGCTTTGGGATCCCCGAAACCAATCCAGTAGAAACATTAGGTTGAGTATTTCAGCATGCCTGCTTGTGCCAAACAACATTTGGGAGGCGAGGGCGGACGTCGACTTCAAAATAGGAAGTTGGGTAGTCCCTCCTGGCCGAGATCCAAGTGGGGGGAAGGGGGGGAGGTTCCAACGAAGAACCCCCAAGAGCAGCACAGCAACAGAAGAACAACTAATGGTGACGCGCAAAAGAAAGAAGAGGCCCACCTTGGAACTCAAGTGATATTTCCAAGACGGAGACAGGACATTCCAGTCACTTCGGCACAGTAAATATATGAGCTTTCTGAAGTACAGGAAAATTACAGATAAATTTCTGCAGTGACATACCCTCAAGCAATGGTTGAAAAATTATGAAAAATAACCCTAAATCTTCTTCCTGACATCTTTAACTTTTCATTTGACCAAATTGTCATAACAGTATGACAAATCTGCACATGCATCCACTTCCTTCAGTTGTTAATTGCAGTCTTCAACCCCCTTTACAAATCGCCGTCCACTGAACACCGATGTCGGGATTCCTAAATTCCTCCCGTTAGCAGAAACCATCTGTGAGTAGTCAGCAATGGCATATTTTTTAGTTTATCGGAAACCCTCTTAATTGTAATTGCAGTTGATCCTTGACAGAAATGTTAATTTGAAGTCTGAAATCCTGTCTCACTTTATCGTGACCCACATCAGATGGTGGTTATGTACGAAGTAAAAGCCGAAGATTAGGCTGGGATTAAGAAGTCCATGTTTGGATACGGACTTCAAGCATTGTTGAAACTGGTGTAATAAACTGCATAAGAGCTACGCACGACAGCTTATACGGTGAGAAGGACGTGACGGGCGCAACTGAGAAAAACAGAAATCGATACTATCTTATCTTGGGCAGCGCTAGTAAAATCGACGCCTGCTTGGATTGCTCTAGCAAGTCTAGAAACGATGACGCGGAAAAGCCTTATGAAGTTTATTGCACCAATCTGAAAAAATGCTTAAATCGGGTCAACTCCGTACCTGATAGTACAGTCATGACAGCCAATGCCAGAATTGCTCCCAAAAAGACAGTCATCCGTGAGTGTCTCATCGCCATGATTGCAGCAATGAAGAAAGTTTTGTCTCCAAGTTCGGAAATGATAATAATGGAGATTGATGCAATAAAGCCATGTACGAAGTCCTGCTCCGCCAACTTTGTGCTGTCCTTGATTGGCGCCCGCCTGACTTCAATGACATCGTCATCTTGTTCTTTACTCTGGAAAGGAATAAGTTGTTTGTAACAGGGTAACTGGAAGTCAGTACGCCAAATGAAGAAGCAGTAGCTGCGTTTTTTTTCCTCAATTCTCCTCGCGATTCTCCTCATAATTCTGCTATTTCGTGCTTTTTGACTAATGAGATGAGACCAATTTTCCTCTTCTTGCCTTTTTGTCGAAAACGAGACCGGGGAATGTTCGCAGTTCTGCAGAATAGAGAAGTTGGTTGGATAGTCACTCGTCTTTTCTCGTTCTCAATAGTCCTTCCTTAATACAAACAAAAAAATACTCTATTATAAGAGATTTGGGGAACAAGAATGAGAACTGAGAACTGAGATACAAACGGAGCTAGTGTTTCCACCCTTTCGGAAATGGTTAAAGCAAACCTCGCACTATATGCTGTTTATGTTCCAGTATTGAAAACTATCAGAATACTGTAAACTAGGCTCTGCTTTTTACAAGTTATCCACGGCTGTGGCTGTTTTGAGCCTTTTCCAGGATCCACTGACTTCTAGCAGGAACTCAGATAACCAGTTTTACGTATCAACAGCAGAATACGCGGACACTCGCCGAAAGCAGAATGCACATGGAAAGTTGCGAATCATGGCAACTGCAAAGATTATTGAGGTGTCGTTATTGGGTTTGGAATGAAACATAGTGAATCCGGTCTCCGGGTTATAAAGATATAATGATTGCAGTTATGGAAGTAGGTTACATTGGCATTATAGGCACGACAGTCGACGGGTCATCCATTTGACCATCAAGGCCGATAGGCTCAACTCAAGCCATATCTCCTAGGTGGCCTGTCCTCTTTCTAACAAGATACCAAAAGAAGACTTTATTGTGCCCTTTCTACTTTGACTAACTGTTGTTATCCCACTAGAAACCAGACTCCAAAACTGATAATAGGCTATCTCCAAAACCAAGGAGTTATCTCCACTATGCTGCATACTGTCCTATAGCTACTCTACGATCAAACTGTGTGGAGATGAATCCCAGACAAAGACAAACTGCATAGGGGGATCGCTGAGCGCGTACAGATAAAAGGGGTAAATTTTAATGAAAGATACTCCTCAAACAGGATTCCCCCTCCAACCCAGAGGCGTTACTAGCCAAATTGTTTGGGGCGGGGGGGGGGGGGCGAGGGATTTACCGACCTGGCTGCTAATTTTTACCGACTTTTTCTGCAGAAGAAACGACTGTTTTCAACAACAAAATGACATTTTTGAAAAAAGTCGACTGATTTTCCTAAAAATCCACTGATTTTCAGAAAAAACGACTATTTTGACGAAAAATCGAACAATTTTTAGAAAAAACGACTGTTTTGCGCGGCGCTTCGCGCAGACTCGGTATTTTTTACCGACTGGCAGACGGCTTTGGGGGGGGGGGGCGTCCCCCCCCCAGTCGTGACGCCTCTGCTCCCACCACCACCAAATCTCATATGGCTGATAATGCCATCCCATTAGCCTCTGAACTACTAAAGGGTTTTACAACTTTCCCTATGAACCAATATAACTCTCAACAAGAGCTGGGGCCAGTGATATCACACACACTTAAATTCCCCTTTTTAAAGTTGTGTGCCTAAAGAACTAACCCTAGGACCGGCCAGTGCTTTCTTTCGAAGCCCATATGAAGTATTTATGTTTATCTCAAAACTCTCTCATGTTTCTACTGGCACATTCTGCAGTGCATGGGCGTGAGGTTTGGGTCTGCAGGGGCACTAGACAATCTGTAACCAAAGCACAAATGAGAAGCCTTTTCATTTGTGCCTACAGTTCCCTATTTCATCACAACCTACCTTTTCTTCGTGGTCAGTGTGTTCTTTGCTCCGGTCTTCATGGTCTGAAAGCTTCTCACAGGTGACTACTTGCAAAGAACACCACACAACCAGGAGCGCCAAGACTGATAGCTGGAGAAAACTAAGCTTCTTCATCTCTGGCAAGCTTGAAAAGAAAGATCTGTCTCATGCTAAGTTTCATACAGTGGTATTTGATACCACAGTCTAAAGTCGTTTTTGCAATCTGATACCACAGTCAAAACACATTCTTTCAGTTATTGTGGTATCTGGCCAGCCACCATGGTACAGGAGGGTATCCAACCTCAGACAAGATTTCAAATTTCCAGAGAAGTCTTTCCTTCGAAATAACTCTCAGGCTTAAAAAGGAGAAAAATATGACAAACATACTAGATTGAATCTAATTGAATGGTTGAGATATTGGATAAATAAACTTTGCTTCGATATTTCTAGTTAAACATATTTTTCTTTTCAAACAAGATCCCTTCATTCTAACCTTACCTCCATTGACTATAAAATGATGAAAAGGTAGATTTACAAAGTGAATAGCCAGAAAATCCCTTTTCAAAGCAGCCTCAAAACAAAGAAAAGGCACAGAGTTTGAATATTCTTGACACATGACTGTTCAAAAAAGTCTTCATATTCATTTTTACATATTCACAGCAAAATCAAGGTAGTGCACAAACAAGGTCAGGTACAGTAGAGGTATGCTTATGTGAACAGTTACTTTAATGTGAACAGTGCAGTTTTGAACTAAATGGTAGAATGAAGATGCAAAATACCTATAAAGGTGTTTACAGATGCCCTTAATTACGTACTTTGGCTAACTGGGAGTTAGCTTCAAACACAGCAAGTGCATGAATATGGCAAAGTCCACCTGTCAACAAACGTTCACATAAGCATACCTCTACTGTACCCCTCCTGTAATTGATCCTGGTATCTGAAAAGTCCTCTCACTTTCACCAGCACCCTGACAGCACCAACAACAAATAGAGCCTAGGATCCAGTCATACACAAATCCTCAATTTTTGGGCATGGTGCTCCAACGTATGGGCATGCCTGGACGTATGGGCATGAGCATGGTACCCCTGTGAAATTTGGTTAAGCTGAGACTGGCTACATACCTATATAGGGTCTTCTTCCTGCCCTAGATCAAAAGATACCTGATTTCACTGTCTATCAAACCTCATTTTCCCATTTTCAAAATGTTAGAGCACTTCCAATATACAAAGAGTTTTGTGGAGGCCACTTCTTTCTTGGTGGGTTTACTCAATCCCTTTCCCTGCCCTTTCCAGGTAGTTGCCACTAGGTTACTCAATCCTTTTCAGGTTGTCGCAGCTAGGTTACTCTATCCTTCTCAGGTAGTCACCGCTAGGTAGAGTGGATGAAGTAAGCTTCTAAATTTTCTTACTTTAGGAATTAAATTTCCTTTCCTTCGAAATTCCTTTAGATTGTTTGCCTTTTATAGTAGTTGGTTTTTTTTGTCTATGGTTCCTGTTCCGTGTTCTGTGTCCACAGTTGTCTGGTTTTGGTAAAAAATGATGTTTTGCTTACGCTGTTCCATGTTTCGTGTTTTGTCGCTGTTCTGACAAAAACGCGAATTTAGGATCTGAGCATGTCTTAAGCGTAAATCTGTTAAACTGCAAATAATATTCCAAGACGACGATACTTTAGTATCCAGCTTTATCCTCCAAACTTCTGCAATTCTTTCTTTTCTATCTGTGAATCTCTCCGCAATTTCCTATCTGAACAGTGATAAAACATGCTAGGAGAGCAAGTTCCGTGTTTTGCAAAACAGACAGCGGAACAGAGAACATGGAACACCAAACAGCGTACAAAAACAGGAAAATGAGAAACAGCGTGTTCCGTGTTTTGACAAAACGGGAAAAATAAGAGAGAAAATAGCGAACAGAACAGAGACAAAAAATGCAACTAGTATTTCTTTTGAGTTTAGTGAGTTCCGACAACAATTTTTAACATAGTCAAAAAAAAATCACTCAAAATAAATACAATAAAAGGCAGACAATCTAAAGGAAATAGTTGCCCCAGTGAACAGACTGGAAAACTTGCCTCATCCATGCTACCTATGAGCCATTTTCTAAAAAAGGATAGGATAAACCCACTAGAAGAGAAGTGGCCTCCAAAAAACTCTATGCATCTTGGAAGTGCTCTAACATTTTGTAAATTGGAAAATGAGGTTGGATAGAAAGGAAAATCAGGTATCTTTTGATCTAGGACAGGAAGAAGACCCTATTTAGGTATGTAACCACTCTCAGTTTAGCCAAATTTCACAGAACTACCATGCCCTTGCTCTAGTGTATGGTGCCCAAACATATGGTCACCATGCCCCAAAATTGAGGATTTGTGCATGACTGCTAGGATCAGCCTAGGATTTTGCCACATTGGACAGAAAGAAGTTTGGCACTTAGTGATGTGACATTACTGTATATCAGTTTTTCTTTTGGGATGACAGTTGAAAAGTACAATTACTGCAATTGTAATTTTTGCAGAGCAACTGTTTCCATAGTAACTGCAGATCAGTCAACCACAAACCCCTGATTTTTGGATACCCTATACCAAACGCTGGATATGTCTAGCGTTTGGCATACCCTATGCCTAACGCTGGATAGGCTATGCCAAATGCTGGATACTGGGACCCAATAAAATACTGATGATTTGAGTGAAGCTAAAAAATCAACCAATCAGAACTCCTGTATATTGAGGTAGGTCAGGGTTAGGTTTCCAACAGGTATCCAGCGTTTGGCATAGGGTATCCAGCGTTAGGCATAGGCTATGCCAAATGTTAGATATACCCAGCGTTTGGCATAGGGTATCCAAAAATCAGGGATTTGTGGTAGACTGCTGCAGATCCAGTTACCATGGTAACTGCATGCACTTACTGACTAACTGAAACAGAGTAGCATTTTCGGACACTTGTGACCTTGTGTTTTCCCTAAGTTTAGCAAAAAGCATTTTCAACTGCCAGAGCTAAACACAGTGTTACTGTGTTTACGTTTAAAACCATTTTAAGCATCCATGTTATGCACAAGGTTCAACACCAATTATCCAGAACATGCAACTCTCCCGAATAGCCTAGGTAGCAAGTTAGGCTATGTTACGTGTTTAAATTTTAGACTCAAGAGTCAAAATTTTGGGATGAAAATAGGTATTTGCACATTGGTGTTAAACTCATTGTTGTCTGAAAACGCAACTTAGAAGTGGTTTCAGCTAACCTTCAGATTTTGTCTAGGTAAATCCAAAATAAACAGGAGAGGAGGAGAGGAGTGGAGACTGGACTGGTTGGACCAAAGACTCCGTGAACCGACGGTTAACTCCGTAGATTCGAGTAAAAGTACTTGGTACAGACCTCGTACGGACAGATCACCGCTGGATCGTCGTCATCTGTCCGTCGTGTATTGATGATGAGTAGAATATTAGATTATAAAATGCGTCCTCGGGGAACGCCAAGAATAGGGAGATTGCACCCTATCCGACGAAAGGATATTGTATCACGGAGCGTGACAAAAATAATTGACATTAGCAGGTGTAGGACTTTCGACTTTGAGACTAAATTACCGGCCATCGGTAATCATCTAAGACAGTGAGTTGCTTGAAACGCTAATCTGGCTTCTTCTTGTTGGTATGACCAGCGTATTACAAAACTTTTGCAAAAGAGTTTTCTTGATAGTGAGGGTTTAAAGGCTTCAAAATTTGTTAACAAAAACGTAGTCTCGCATCATATTGATCGGTTATGGCGCAATTTTTCAAATCCGTCCAATATGAAGCAGAAACTATTTCTGTATAGAAAATTTGAAGCCTTCAAGCTCCCATTTCTGATGCAGCTTTTCTATAAAGCTTTACTATACAATTTAGAGAGAGCCAGGTAACTGTTTCCAACCATTTACAGGCTCGGAACACTTATCAGAAGTGGATAAATCAGTCTCACTCAAAGACGGAAGTCCCAGAAGCGTCACTAGCCTTTTCTTTTGTTTGTGCCGACGGACTAAAAAATGTGCCGACAAAGTGCGAGGCAGCGGCGTACATATCCCACCAGCAAAAAAAAGAACCGGTGTAAAAATAACTGTAATACATCACATATTCGGCTTTTCATTTCAGCTTTCGCAAAAATTCGAAGTTTCCAACGATTGTGTTGACTGTACCCAGAACAAGTTAAAGTAAGCGACGCAGGCGAAATTTTTGTATTCTGCCTTTTTTTCCGAAATTTATTTTTCTGATCTGAACAGATCAGCCGCTGTTTACGCGCTTGTTTCAGTCCCGTGTGAATAAGCTATTAAAGTACTCCTTTTTACCCTTTTCCGTTTTCTTTGGGTAGGCTGCAATCTCTCTGTACGCCTGTAAGAAATGTCTATGAACAGCAAAGCCGGACAAGCTCAGCCCGCCCGCACCAGATCTAGCTTGGACTAGTTGGGACTTAAGAGAAAGTTTGGTTGGAATTTGTTGAATTTAAGCTGGATTTGGAATCTAAATACTTAACATTGACCAATCCTTTATCCTTCCCTTGATCTAGTCCTAGTCATTGGCCGTTTATGTTGTCTCCGTGTTCTTGAGACATGAAGAGCTTAATGCACAGCTGAGGTGAGCTTTTTTCTTCTATTTATTTGTTAGGCTAAGAAAGCAAGGTGTGGTCATATGTAACAGCTGTGCTTATTAGGTGTTTTGGCAAACCTTTACCTGGAGCCTGTCTGCTTATAACAGGCTTATAAGGGTTTTTTACTCCGCACACTCACACTTGACTCCTCCAACGACCAAAGAATGAAATCCACAGGCTACGGCCAAAGCCAAAGGCCTTCTTGATACCATTGTTCCTTGGCCTTACCTAGCCTGTGGTTCCTTTCAAAAATGGAGGGTACTGAGTATCTGGAAATTCTGGAATACAAAACTGAATTTTTCAAAGTTAAATGCAAGTATTGGGAACTGATTGGGAATGACTGCTGTTTGCTTGTCAACTCTCTGTATATTCGGGGAATTTTTATTTGTAAAGTGGGTCCGGAACTTTTTATAGCTGTACAGGAGGGGTACCTAACCTCAGACAGATTTCTGAAATTTTAAAAACTGGATGACTTAACTTTCAATTATCTGTGCTTGAAGACCATTTAAAATATAAAGAAATGCACCAAATTGAAGCTTAATAATTGGGCAATATGACAACACTTATTGATATAATTATTAAGATTATTATCCTACTTTTTCATCAAGGTGTTTGTGTAAACAAAGATGTTGCTGCTGTAGCTCCGAAAACTTAGTGGCAGAGTTTTTGGGTTCGTAGTTCATACAGCTAATGTCAGTTGCTTCAGCTGAAGCGTCGCAGCCAGAAGCCGCGATTTTCACGGGGCAGACGGAAGTGTGGGGACAAGGGGTGGCTGGTCATGGGAGGCTGGAGATAAGTGTTTTCGGCATATTTTAGGTCTCTCTAGATTCCGAAAACTTGGTCATGAAGATCAGTTGCCTCCGAAAATGCCTTCTTAAACCTTTCTTTCTGCCCCCGTCTGCGCCAGAGTGGGGAAGTTTGAGAAAGTAGAGGGGCTTGTGGGGTTAACAGAGGATTTGCCAAATCTTCGTAGCTCACATGGGAAAATTGACAGACAAGCTTGAAGTATCATGGACTGGTGACCTATTCAGTGCCGGTAAAGGACCTGAGCTGAAAGCTACTATTAATTTTTACCTGAAATACCCAATGGAACCCCGAGTTTTTCGCGGTCTTGTTAAATATGTCCCTGAGGAATAACGAAAGAAAATGGATCTCTTTTTCATTAAAATTAAACAAAAGCCAAAAAATACACTCGCTATTCAGTGTTGTCGCACTAAAGCAAGTCAAGACTCCAGACCAAAGTCTCAACAGATCCTCCGCTCTGCGACGAACTTCTTGAATGCTATTATTCTGTATGTGATCTCGACGGCCGAAACACAACCTCGATCGCCAGACATCATAAAACAAAAGAATAATTTAATTAAACAAAGTAAATTGTAAATAGAAGTGAATTCTTAATTTTTCGTGATTTATCGTGAGTTTTACAGCAGGTTATAGGCCTTTTAAAGGAATTTTACAGAATTGACGAGACGAAAACGAGGATATGGAAAAACGAGGTTGGATACCCCTCCTGTAGGTTGTGGTGTGTCCAGAAGAATGCCAGAAGAGCACACTGGGTTAGTTAGCACACTAGTTTAAAACCAGGAAGTAAGCTGTATTTTAGATTGCCAGAGCAGTCCCCAGACTGTTCACCAAAATACTAATTTGCCATTTTTAGTTAGCTGCAGCTTATAAGTCGTTTTTGCTGTTCGAACCCACAGGCCAAAGTCTACTGCAAAAAGCGTGTAAAAATGCCTTATTAGCACATAGGCAAACTGCTACAGCTACAGTCCACAGGAATGCAAAAACACAGCTATTGAGCTGTGACTGAGCCAAGTCTAGTACACTAGCCCTTTTTCAGGTGCTCAAACTTCTAGCACCATGCTAGACGTTTGAGCACTGTACCTTGAAGTTCATGTATGGTGCATGGATTTCAGCATACAGTGCACACATGAAAAAGCACAATTTGTATCGTATCACACTAAATACCGGCTCGATGTGCCTGTCCTCATGTGTGCAGTGTATGCTGAAATCCATGCACCATGCATGAATTTCAAGGTAAACTGCTCGAACATCTACCACTCAGGTATGGTACTAGACGTTTGAGCACCGGGACTGAAAATGGCTAGTGTACTAGACTGACTGAGCCTAGCCTAGTCTAGGCCAGGGGCATCACAACTGGGGGGGAGGGGGGGATGCCCCCCAATGCTGTTGGTCAGTCGGTAAAAATAACCAAGTCTGTTTTCCATCAAAACAGTTTATTTTTTTTCGTCAAAACATTTGATTTTTTTAATGAAAACAGTAAGTTTTTCTGAAAATTGGTCGATTTTTCGTCAAAATAGTTGGTTTCCTGAAAATCAGTAGATTTTCGCTAAAAATTACAAGCCAGTCGGTAAATCCCCCCCCCCCAAACATTTTGGCTAGTAACGCCTCTGGTCTAGGCTGTTCTTTCGAGTTGAAATTTCTTGGCTTATCTGAACTTCACTATTAGCGATAAGCTAAAAGCTTAATGCCAAATAAATGTAATAATAAATAAAGAGTTTGCCAAGTGATTATTAAATACCCTGGATTGATTTGTTTTAGATTTTGGGAAATTTTCACTACATGTTTCCTGTAGGCTCGCAAATTGTATCTGATACAAAAAAAATATCATCTAGGCTAGAGACCATGGAGACCCATCTATTAAGCTGGCTGAGCTTGTTACATACATGTCTGGTACGGCAGGGGTATCCAACCTTAGACAAGATTTCAAATTTCCAGAGAAATCTTTCCTTCAGAATAGCCTAATCTATTTGGCTTTAAAAGAAACCAATAAATATGACATTTGATTTCAGTTAGCTTCAGTCTAGTATGCCATACTAGATTGAAGCTAATTGAATGGGTTACATCTGGTTTCCATATTTGATAAATAAATACTGTATTGCTTCAATATTTCTAGTTAAATATATTTTGCTTTTCAAACAAGATCCCTTCATTCCAACCTTACAAAATGATGAAAAAAGTGGAGTTACAGAAAAGCACAGAATGTGAATATTTTTGGACACATGACTTTGAAAAAAGTCATATTTTGCCTCTTGACTATCAGGACAGCATGTACATTTCATTTTGACATTTTCGCGGCAAAGATTAAGGTAGTGTAAAAACAAGGTCAGGTACCCCTCCTGTAAGCAAAGTGGCTATGAACATCAGAATGAGACTTTTAGTGCTAAAACTTGGTTTGTTGACTTGTAAAGTCTAGATTGTTAAAGTGTATGTTCTTCATTTTTTCTTTCAACATCTTTTCATTTTTTGGCTCCATCCTGTCATTTCTTTTTTATTTGTATGATGGTAAGAAACACATTCAAACATTTATAGATACAGATTGTTTGTAGGCTTATTGCTAACAAGTGTTTTTGCAGTTTCTGCCAGTGTTAACTCGGGTCATAATAAAATTGATTGATTGATGGCATCATATTTGTAATCACATAGGCTTACTCAAAGTTTTCTTAATGATAAACTTGAAAAATATTAACAAAATCCCACTTTTTCATCTTATTTAGGTTGGGGTAAGTCTGGCTGGCTGGAGTTGCCCCAGATTCAGGGAAGATCAATGGTGTGACTCCTGGTGTGGGATGGGAATATTCACTACAAGTTGGGGCAAGTCTGGCAATCAAGGACCACATAACTCAACTGAGAGAAGTTATCAAGTAACCAGGAGATGCAAAATCTCCACAACCATGTCGGCTAGCTGAGGGACACTTTCAGCCAAGTCAACCTTCCTTCAAGCAAATCTTCATTCTTGCTTCTTAAGAGGAAAAATGTAGTAATTGTCCAGACTTTACCCAGTTCACCATACAATCTTTTTGGAACCCTTCATGAAACTTAAGAAAATGGATGGTACCTCGACCAAGATGTGTCCTTGTCTGCTGAATGATCATCATCATTGCTTTGAAACTAACCTCAAGTCCTTGTCTAGGTTGTCTTTACTAGCTCTGCAAGATGGAAAAGGATGTTGAAGAGGCAATAGGGATCCTCAGTGACTTGGACTATAGGAATGAGAATGGGAGACACGAGTCTCCTAAGTTTTCAGGTACGAAGTTAAAGAGAAGAAAATCACCAAGACTTTCACCTGGAGAAGAAGAAACAAGCTTGATTGATGATCCATCAAAAGTGTTATCGGGAAGAATGAAGCAGCTCTATGAAAATGTGAGTTTCTTTTTAGAAATAGTTATAGTCTGGTAGCTGTATTGTAGTCATCAGGATACCTTAGAACTTGTTCATCCTGCATCTCTCGGGGTGCATATGGCATCCAAGAAAAGTCGGCAGATTTCTCTCAGATTGGCCGCTTGTGTGTTGTTTCAAATCCACACATTCCACCTGACGGTATGTCTGGATTCTCTGGAGGTCTGACTGGAAATTGTGGTGATTCTAATCGACAAAGGCTACTTCAAATTGTGTGAAAACTAGGCTAGTTCAATTGCTTCCCGACAGTCACTCCTGACAACTTCTCAGCTGCTATATGTGTGTTTGCATGCTGTACAAACCATTATTAAGGTATGGTGAAGACTAAGGCACCATGATGCTAGATTTGGGTCCCTTAGTTATTAAAAAGGTTACAAAAACAGTCCACTTTATTCACATGTGACCAGATTGTTTGCCTGGTTGCAACTAAGGGAATTTTTTCTTGGGGATAGCTCTGTTTTATGTTACGTCCTTCCTTCCTCCAGATGACAGGCACTTGGGTTCCACTCTGGATCCCTTTCGGCCTCTGTTGCTTCTACTTCTACATAGCTGCAGTTACGAAATGCTGTAAGAAGAGTGATGATCTGATGGTAGATTTCCCTCTCGTGCCCAAGAGGAATTTACAGGTCCAGGATAGTTGCGATGTCTTCTGGTAGGTTAAGCTGGCTGGTTATTCTCTTAATCCTTGCTGTTTGAGGGGCTGGGCTCTTGCTGTCGAAGATGATGTGTTGTAGAATTTTGGAATGAGAGGAGGAGATCAGCAACTTGGGTCCAGTCTCAGTTTGTACAACCTGTACAGGAATTCTTCCTTTTGGAACATCAAAGCAAGAGTTTTGATTCTGAGATAAAGTTTGTTTGTTTGCCCGCGTCTCTCAAGATTGGTATGATACCAGGCTGGGTGGGGTGGGGTATACTGCTGATCCTTTTTGGGATCCCAAAACGTAAGTGGAGGGACACCTATGACATCGCAAAAGTTGTCCGTCCGTCCGTCTGTCTGTAAGCACGATAACTCTCGAAGGGAATGAGATATTTTGATGAAACTTGGTATGAGGATTGTTTGGGTCAAGCGTAAGGTCGAGTTCGTAGATGGGCTCTGTAGCCCTATATTTGGGGGTGGGGGAGGGGGTTCAGTTTAAGGGACAAACAAAATATTTTTAAACAGCTAATGTGATAGTCGATTATGGGGTAAGAAGACATTCTGAGCACGATGGTGACAATCATTTTCTCGCCGGACAAGTAGTTCGTCCGGAATCCGGCAAAAACCGGAAAGTTCGTTAAAAGTAAAAGTTTCATTTGAAGTTGATTAAATGTTTGATGTAGGGGTAAGAAGACATGCTGAGCACGATGGTGAAAACCATTTTCTCGCTGGGCGAGTAGTTCGTCCGGAATACGGCAAAAACCGGAAAGTTGGTTAAAAGTAAAAGTTTCATTTGAAGTTGATTAAATGTTTGGTTTAGGGGTAAGAAGACATGCTGAGCATGAGAAAATCATTTTGTCGCCGGACAAGCAGTTCGTCCGAAATCCGGCCAAAACCAGAAAGTTGGTTAAAAGTAACAGTTTCATTTGAAGTTGATTAAGATGATATATTTAGGGGTAAGAAGAGACGCTGAGTCTGTATATAATGATCATTTTTTACCCGGACATATAATTAGTCCGGAATCCGGTTGTACCCGCAAGTTGATTAGATTTCTTTATAGGGATAAGGAGATGCGGCGGCTTCGTTTCTGAATTTGTCTTTTTTTGCTTGACTAGTAGTTCGCTCGGAATTCGGGCGAAACCGCAAATTTGGCAGTAGTAAAGCAGGAAGTTTCGGTCAATATCGTCAAAATAGATATGGCTTATAGAGGTATAGATAGGTAGATAGAATATCTGAACTCGGTTTTCTCTGATGATTAGCCTGGCGACGACATGACCGAATTGTCTGGATCAAATCTTAGATTTTGGGATCCCATCGACACCTTTGGTCTTGTTCTCATAACATCCCTGAGGTTGGTTAGTGCAGTTGGTAGGTCTTTTATTCCTTCTACTGTAGATCTGGCGAGTCTGTCCGCTTCTTCGATAAATTTTGATATCTTGATGGCTGGAACTGCTTGCTAACTCGATTTTAAGGAGCATTGACCGTAATCTGGTAAGGCTTGTGTCTGCTGCTTTCTGGCTTATTCACAGGAGGACGGCATGTGGCCAGACCGTTTGCCTGGTCGCCACTAAGGGGACGTTTTCTTGTGGATGGCTCCGTTGCAGGTTACGTCCCATTGAAATGACGTGTTTTCACGTTGATACCATCTAGCTTGATGGTCATTTTCGCGTGAATAGCTCGATGTGTGACCATCTAGCCGAATGAATGGCTCCCGGCCAACGACGCTCCTCGAGCTCTGTTGAACGGGTGAAGCAAGATTGCAACTTCCTTTGTCTCAACCCGTTTTTGGGATCCCAAAACGTAAGTGGAGGGATACCTATGACATCGTAAAAGTTGTCCGTCTGTCCGTCTGTAAGCACGATAACTCTCGAAGGGAATGAGATATTTTGATGAAACTTGGTGTGAGGATTCGCTGGGTCGTCGGACCAGTCGAGTTCGTAGGTGGGCTTTGTAGCCCTACATTTAGGGGTGGGGGTGGGGGGTTCAAATTAAGGGGCAAACAAAATATTTTGAAACAGCTAATGTGATTGTCGATTATGGGGTAAGAAGACATGCTAAACACGATGGTTAAAACCATTCTGTCATCGGACAAGTAGTTTGCCCGGAATCCGGTCGAAACCGGAAAGTTTGTTAAAAGTAAAAGTTTTATTTGAAGTTGATTAGATATTCGGTTCAGGAATAGGAAGACATGCTGAAGACGATGGTGAAAACCACTTTCTCGACGGACAAGTAGTTCGCCCAGAATCCGGCCGAAACCGGAAAGTTTGTTAAAATTAAAATTTTGTATTTGGAGTTGATTAGATGTTCAATTAAGGGCAAGAGGACATGCTGAACACTTATGTGAAAACAATTTTCTACCCCGACAGGTAGTTCGCCCGGAATCCGGCCAAAACCGGAAAATTGTTAGAAGTTGAAATTTTATTTCTGGTTGATTAGATAACCGATTTAGGGGTAAGAAGAGATGCTGAATCCGTGTGTGATAATCATATTTTACCCGGACATATAGTTCGACCGGAATCAGGCTGGAGTCGGAAAATTTGTTATAAGGTAAATTTGTATTTGAAGTTGATTAGATGTTCATTATTGGGGAAAGAAGATACCCTGAGTTCGTTTTTTAGCTTTCTTTTTTCGCCGGACAAGTAGTTCTGGAGTTCGGCCGAAACCGGGAAATTGGCAGAAGTGGCAGGAAATTTTCGTCAAAACAGATATGACTTATAGGGGTAAACACACATGCTGAATCCAAATCTGAACTTGCTTTTCTCAGATGATCAGCTCTTTGGCCTTAATCTTTTTCTGAATTTAATTGTAAAAATGTTCAAGGAGTCTGGCGATGACTGGATCTGGCTAAGACAAGACCCAGTTGTCTGGATCAGATATTGAATTTTTGGGATCCCATCGGAACCTTTGGTCTTGTTATGTAGATGGCATCATCCAGTGACATTTTCTCTTAGATGGTAGCCTATCTTCTGGCGAGCTCAACAGCCATTCCCGCGAAAATGTCCCTTAAAGACAGAATCTATTTCCTTTCGTTATTTTTTTTTCTGGTATTTGTGGTGTGGGGATAAGTTCAGCACTGATGCTAAATTCGAGGCACCAGGTAGATAAAAATTGGAGGGAGGAAAAATGCTTGACAAAGACTGTAGTTAGGTCAAAGTATGTTGTGAATGGATGAAGATAGCAGAGAGCATTTGAAGCAGAACTGAAGACCTACAGTATCTCGAGTACCTACCAGCTTGCCTGACCTATTTTTAGCCAGTTTGTAGTTATCGACCTTGAAAAAATTATCACGATAGAAGAGAAGAAATGGAGATGTGTCTTGTGAAGGATTTTCAGATATTTTGGTGTGATTATTATGCTACCAAACATAGAGGATGTGGTGTGCCTGCAAAGCCTTTCAACTCTATCCACCAGAACTGTCAGATCTCTGAATATGCTGTGTCAAATATTAGTTATACTGAAGTACCTAACTTATGCTGAATGTTGGTTAATATATACTGAACAAAGTCGATTGTGGTATGCCAAAGTTATCACCATGAACCACTTCTTAATGCTGCTTGTTCGTCAAATAAGCAAGTAAGTGACCATTTAATGTTTGGTTTTGTATCGCTGTTTTTTTCTGTTGTTATTTTTGTTGGCCCGTGTTGGCCGTTGGATGAGTTTAAATAAATAAATATCCTACAGTATAAAATAAGTAAATATAAAATAAAATAAATAAATACAAAATGAAATATTTAAAGCACAATGGACCCTTCTAATGCTTTACTTTGTATTAAATGCTTCACAAATAAATATTTCCGACTTCCTTTAGAAGGCGCTAAGAAAATCGGCCGTTTTCTTGTTATCCCTGGTCTTTACCTCTCTGTCATTTCGGCGATCCAAATCTTAGGAGCTGGGATACCGTGGCAGGAAATTCAAAAACTCCCAGCAATGCTTGATAGAAAAGGATATATTGTGAGATGTCACCCAAGTCAAGCCGCAGATGCAGTTTACCTGATTGTTCTAGTGTTGCGTCAGAAGTTTCATGGCTTAAAGTGCCTGTTAAAAATTTGTCTTTGTGGAATAGTGTTGTGAAGCTTGATTAGCTTGCTTTATAAAATGTACCAGAATATGCAATAAGCTTATAAAAAATAACATAGCTACAAAAATTATTCAAAAACAATTAACCTATTCAAATCTGAATTATACAAGCTGATTTATGCATAAAATAAAGATCTACTAAGTATTATAAGAAACATCACTTTTATCTTTGTCCAAGCTAGTAAATTGAGCATGTACTGGCCCAACAAATTACGCTTTGAAATATCACAGAGAGGAAACTGTTGAAAAAGCTGCTGATCTAGGGGGTAAGCATTGTTCCTAGGTTGTTACAGAGTGGGATTGGGGTAGTTCGATGTGCCCATTGAACTTTAAATATTTAGTCGGGATAGGATGCCCCAGCGACTCATATGAGTCGCAGCATTTTGAATAACCTGCTGCATGAGATCATCAGTCGGGTGCCCCAGTGTTTGACGAAAACATCAGGCAGTTTGCGACATCCCGCATGTCGCAGACTTCTTCACCTAACCTTAAAATATCTTTTAGAATCCCAACTTATTCTTCTCTGATGGCCTCCGAAAGATCGATTATGTCCTTGTCTGGGATCGGAACTGCAAAGAAGAGAATGCTCCAGCAAGAAGAAAGATCTTTGAAGAAGAACTGGAGAAAGAAGGCCTGGAGCTGGAAAGAGAACTAACAGAGGCTTCAGGGCTTCAGCTGGTGAAGGTCCATGCACCACTGCCCATTATTGAGAGATATGCAGAACTCCTTAAGATGAGAATGCCAATGAAACCGGTAAGCTTTCGACCTATGTCCTCGGAAGAGAAGTGAAGTACTTGATTTGTGAAGATAAAAAGTTGGAATGGAAGAGATAGGTTCATAGATGTTAATTAAATCCACCAGGCTCTTTACACACGACACAATACTACCGATACAGGGACAATTTTGGATTCACGAACCTCACTTTAGCTTCTCATATACTCACCGTACTTAAACGTTTTTAGTTTGATTTAAGAATGCCAGAGGTTCCATGCCATCGTTTTCGGATTTAAGCTTGTTGCATCTAGAACCTTTATGTGCTTTTTTAGTAGTACGGGGCCTGTTATTACAAACTTTGAATTTTGAAATAGCTGTCACAAAGCTTCTACAGATCTGCAAACATGAAGGCACTTAGCCAGAAAACCACGTGTGGGGGCTTATTATGTTTGTAGGCACTCAGAGTCCTAGGTTGAACATATTATCTCAGCTGGAAGTCCCTAGTGCAGGCTTCTTAACTGAAGGACTTTCTCCAGACCACAAATGGGAAACGATCTCTTTTGGGTGGAATCCAGATTAGCTAAGTTTTGGGCCGTAATAGTGACCTTTTTCCGAGATAGAGATAGCACAATACCAAACGAAAGCATTTGACCATAAGGGATCCAGGCCGTTACTCGAAGTTGCAAAAACCGACCAATAGGGTGCGAGATTTTTTTCGTGGTAGAACAAGACAAACATCGCCTATTACTCACGACATGAATGGGACAAGTTGCAAAATTTTCTTCTACTAGCCGTTCAGTCTCGAATGCGAAGTGATCGCTTGGGTCGTCGCTGAACTTCTTCCGTTTAAGATAAAGTCGACTAACCTTGACCTGAGGAAAGAACAAGACCCGATCGCCTGTTCGGACTAGAAAGTAAAATGGACACACAGTCCAACTTTCGAAGTCGGAGTCGGATGCGATTTTCCTCCTTCGCTCTTAATTATGACCTTGTCTGATGCATGGTTCGGTCCAAAAATTTCAGTCCGATGTGAGTAGAGACTATTACTTTTATCGGAGCGAATTTTAACGAACATTGTCCGTTGTGTCAGAATAGTTATTGTTAAGACACAAAATGTAAAAATTGGCATAGCGACATGACTTTCGCATGAGAACTCTTGTCGGACTGTGTATGCGCGTACCTTAAGAAACTGGTTACTAGACCTAACTTATAAACTGACATAACACGGATGCGCAAGGCAACGATTTCGTAAAAACCAGAGCCGGAAACAACAGTGTTTTGTGCTTAATTTGGCAGCAGTTCCCACAATTACCATATTGAATGCTGGTATTAGCTGTAGCATCACGTCTCCTTCTGTGTGGGCGTAATCGTGCCGAGCATTTATACGTCGTTTGATTGGAAATGTGTTCAGTAATGTAAAAGGTACGCGTGCATAAAAGAAAAAAAATGACTCATTGGTCGTTTCCAGAGTAGACTTGCTGTTACCAAACAGCCGACCTACGGACAAAAAGTTGTGTGATCGCCATATTGGAAATTATGGTGTCGACACGAGACGCCTAAAGCACTCAACCACACTGGACATACCTTCCCTTCATCCCCTAAAGCAGTGCCCCCCCCCCCCCCCCCCAAGGGGTACGCGAAGGAATCAAAATTGATTTAGTCTGTAGCTTCAAAATCTCGCCTCACTAATTTTTTGCCGAAAGGCTAATATTACTAGCAGAGGCATCACAGCCAAAATGTATCTTGAGAGGCAAGGTAATTTTACTGGCCGACTGTTTTTTGTTGTTTTTAAATAACTGCTTTTACGAAAAATCGAGGCGCTTCGCGCCGACTCTTTTCTTTTTAATCATCCGGCCGACCGTTTCCCCTGCGTGACTCCTGTAATTACCAGCCCTAGTGAAAGTCAGTGAAAAAATGTTGATTCAAAAACAGCTCGCCTACTGCCGTAATATCTGTTCCTGTGTCAAAGGATACTGTTTCAAGAAGAATCGAAGACATTGCAAGTGATATTGTCATTCAGGTTGCTAATTAAGCTAACGAAAAAGTGTGCGATGCAGCTTGATGAAGACATTGAGAACATCAAAACAAAACACATAAACAGGCCGAGCGTAAAATATGTTCAGCTAACACGTCGAGCCGACATTTGATTTTTTTTTTGCTGCAAAGCAGCCTCTAGTAATTGCCTCATTGATTTGTATAAATTTTTACGCATGTAGGCCTATTTATGATCGTCTTTATATCGTCTTTTTCACGTTCTGAAAAGCGGGTACGCAATCTTTTCGAACCTTGATTAGGGGTACGCGGTACGGAAAAGGTTGGGAGCCACTGCCCTAAAGCACCAAGGGCAAAATAAATTATTCTTGTTCTCCTGCAGTGGCTCAGTTTCAACGCGGCTTAAAGCACAACTCCTTCTAGAAATGGTAATTTCAAGATAAAATGACTCACAAATACTGTTTTCGAAAGTACCAATACTTTTCCCCATGCAATTAGCAATAGTTTTGTTAACGCCTGTCGACTATATCCAGCCTCCACGTTCTACGAGAGGAGGCTGCGCCCACTTTATTTGAAATGTGTGCGTCGTGGGTAAAAAGGAGGAAAACCAAGCAAACTGAAAGGAATCCGAAACACAAGATGTCGTCCTACAAAACTCTGACATTTTGAATCCTCTCATTCACTTGCTTCTGAAAGAGTTGTCGGTGACTCTTAATGATAGTCCTGGTTGGTCTCATACTAGCTCCATAGTATTTCTTTACAGCTACTAGCACCATAATCTTTCTTTTACAGCTTGACATGCGGCTGTTTTTCTTCCCAGCTAGCGGAATGGGGAAGGTTGCCTTTTGTGCGTTCGAGCCAAAATGGTGTTATCTAACATAGTGTTGTTTTGTGTTATCAAATAGTTTACGTGGGATAGCCCTATTCTACAGTAGTACAAATATATCAAATAAATCAACAAATTATTGAATCTTTAGGTATGGAGGCGGTTAGATGTCATGGAGAACATAGGATTTTTAAAGTATCTCGCCAAGGTATTTCCGTCCCAATTTTTGACCTGCATGTTTTAAAACCGGCTTGTGTGTAGCTAGCTTAACCTTTTTTTTTTGTGAATGTGTTTGTCTGTTCCAGCCACCTCCGGGTCAAACTTACGTAGACCAGAACCGCGGAAGCCTGGAAATCCTGAACAAGGTTGGTTTCAAACCTAAGTTCCTGAAATTTTTTTCTTTCTCTTTCTCTCTCTTAACACTACTTTAGATTTTAATAATTACTGTTTTCTTTCTTTTGGTCTGATACTCTCTTTTGTTCCTTTCTCTCTCTCTTAACAGTTTTTGAAAGTTAACTAATTCCAATTTTTCTTTTTATTTGTGGTGAGATTTTTCTAACGATTTTCGAATTCGATCAGTTTTGATTTTTTTTTCTTCAGATGACGTTATTTTCTGATTATTATCCCTCTGTTAAACTTTGTTAAACATCCTTCAGTGTTGACATGCCAAATTTTGTTTTTTTTGGGGGGGATTTTTTTTTTTTTTGGGGGGGGGGGGGGGTTGAGAGGTTAGAAATTCACTTTCAGTCGATTTTTCGCTTTGCAACTGACAGTGGAAACTAGCCTGCCTCATGGTACCAGCTGAGCCTGAGACCCGAGGCTAATTGAATAGACTAGACGAGTCCTTAACATTTCCTTACCAGGGTCCTTACAAGCCTTTATCATTCGACCTAGCTTTTACTTTGACCCAAAATTTAAGTTTGAACAAAATGTCTCAACCCCTTGGATAGTTATCTGCAAACAGATGGACAGGTAAACTTTACGAAGTTATTTGTATCCGGCAATAACGTTTTGATATTCCACATAGGAAGACCTGATCCATATTTGGTATTTAAACACATACTTCGCACTATTTACTGTTTATGTTCAGTATTTTAAACCATTTGAATACTGTAAAACTAGACTCTGCTTTTAACAAACTATCCCCGGCTTTGGCCGTTATAAGTTTTTCCGACGGCCAGTGAGTTTTAGCGAAAATTAGGCGGTTCAGATAACCGGTTTTACGCATCAGTAGCATGATCCGTGAACACTCGGGGCATAATGCGCATAGAAAATAGTGAATCATGGCAAGTGTAAAGAATGGTGAGGTTTCGTTAGTGCGTCTAGAATGTAACATTGTGTCTCTGGGTCTAAAAATTAATGAAGGCAGTTACGGAAGTAGGCTGCGCTTGCATTATGTACGACGGATCCTTTAAACAGCAAGCTGTTGATGTGTCGTTTTTCGGAGCAGACTTGGTTTGACAGTGGCTAACGCGAATATTCCGCAGAATAATCTGATTTGCTTGTACGCTTGAAATTGACATTCACTTGTCAGGCCCAGGCCGAGCTGGTAGCATCACATAGGCCAGTTTCCATTGAAATGAGTAATCCGATAGGTGTTAGAAAAAAATTCAGAAGTGGCTAAATGCATCTTCTCGCCGGTCCCCGATGACTCCACTTTAGGATTCCCCGCGTTTTTGTTTGTCCCGGGGACTCCCTCCCCGTATTCTCGCGAGTCCCCACGGAAGGGGAATGCTATGATATTCATCACCATCATCAGAGAGGACTCCCTTTAAGATTTAGGGGGGAATCATTTTTTGCGGGTGCTGGTGCAATGTAAAATTAATTAAAAGCAATCAGAATAAACTAAACCAAAAATAAAGTGGATCTAGACTAATTTCGTCAGCTGCATATTTAATTTAAGAACAAAATCCATTTTGGAAGCATTCCCCGTGTTCTCGCTGTATTTCGAACGCGGAGTCCGCGTGGAGGGACTCCCTCTATTCTCGCCATTCCGTTCGATTCCCCAAGGAGTTCGCGGGGAACGGCGAGAATACGCCTTAAGACCGTCTACGAGCTCCGGTGTAGATGCGCCATTTTTTCGCAGACCCAACTGTTACAAAAAGCGTGTTCCCCCCTACTTACCGTAGTTACTACGCATGACGTCACGATTTTTGTCGTCGAGGCTGGAATGCATTTTTCTATTTACAGCAAAATATCGTGCCACGGGCTAATCCGACCAATCACGTCCCAGAGATTCGTAGTTACCATGCTTACTACGCTCCGAGCGTGGTAAGCAAATAGTTACTATTAGTAACTATTTCGAGAAGGTTCGAACGGTTAGCGTAGTAACTTTTCACAAGGCTGGAAAAATATGGTAACTAATAGTTGCAGTTGTTAGAAGGTTGGAACACGCTCAAAGAAAACAGTATCTCCTTACAAAACGACATTGAACTCGTGAACTACCATCTGTAACAAGAAGATGGTTCCCCGGTAATATCTATCGTTTAAACCCTCCCATATCATGGTTGCTGACTTTTGTGTGCTTGCTAAACATTTGCAGCGCAGCAGTAGGTATCAGGGATACTCACGGGTTTGCGTGTGATTTTGGACTAACCAACTCCTAACTGTCCCTGTCCGACCCCGTAGATGGCCGAATAGTTGATCCCCTAGATTGATTGCCCTTCCCAACTGGAAGCTAATTTGACGGCCTAATATTTTGTAAACGAGACATCGTAGACGAAGAGTCAGTTAACGGGATTTTGCATAGATTCCAATCCTGCAGAAAATGCCGGTGTTCCTGAAAGAGATCCAAGTAAATTGATAAAATACACTTTCAAGTACGCCATCTCTTACTTCTGGTCCGCTAGCTTCTATCATTTTTTGGCCTGTCTTTCCGAAGCTTTGATTTTCGTGTGGTTCGATCAGTCCATCCTTGCGATGCTTAACTGATTTTTGTTTGTATAACAATCGAATCTTTCGAGACTTTTGGTCTCACCTGACACGCGGATTTTCATACCCAAAAGCTTTTGCGTTCAACTCCTTTTCAGACCTTTGGCCTCCTTCGGTTCGCGGACTGTATTCGGGACTTTCAGTCTCCTCGTGCACTCGGATTTCATAGCCGAATTCTGGGATTCACAGTTCCCTCGGTTTTCGGACTGAGTTGATCGAACTCGGAATCTTGAAAATACTTTGTAGGCTGTTGCAATATTATTAGCTTACTGATAAATGTCGTGTTGTAGATCCCTGGTTTTTCTCAACTACATACTGCCACAACGGAGGTCGTCCACCAGGTCAAGAGTCGGTGGGAGTGGATTCTTGACAAGTTCAAAATGGATCGGAATGTATTCCCGCCTGAGAAGAAGTTCAGACTCCACACGACGTACACCAGAGAGAAGAAGGAGCTGTAAGTTGCAGTCTTCTCATTTCACCAAAATCAGGGATCCAAAAGCAGGGAGGCTTTACAAAAAAATACTGACAAATTCGTAAATATTTCTTCGTTATTTCTTTGTACATACGCCCCGCTGACTGCTGCAACCCAGGCCATGGCCTAGACCCTGGGTGTCAGGTATTTGCAAAGTGTAAGGAAGAAAGTCAGCACACAGCAAACGCAATTTATTTGACGCAAAGCAAATGGCGTTAAGGCAGCTTGGAGATGTTAGTAGCTGTGTGCTGAACTCTCCTGGTTTCATAGCTGGGTCCGAAACCCAAAACTTGGCCAAAAAGACATGTGTGCGAACTGACGAATTTTTGTGGCTCCTGAAGTGTGGTCGAACTGTCGGAAAATGCGGGCGCAGCGACTTATTTTGCAGGCGAACCGACGTTTGTGTTAACTGAAGTGTGGGGAACTGACGGGACCCGTCGGTTACGCATTCGGCGAGGAAGGTACAGGAAGAAACGGTACGATTTCAAGAAACAACTTGGTATGGAATCCTGTTGAGTATTCCTTCATTGAATGAAGTTTTTTTTTATATGAGTACACTTTACGGTGTTTCAGGATTATCGGGATTGCATTCGACCTACCGTCAAAACTGACATAAAAATATAGCCTTTACTCCGGTCTTCATCGTACGAACCTTGGATGTTTCCGAAGAAAACACGAATCGAGCTGCCAGGCAATAGGAGCAAGTCTCGTACCTTATACTGTATCTCTTTTTATTGAGAGTTAAAACACGTCCTTTTTTCTTCAGGTTCGACGTAAAAGATCTGTTCATGCTGCCAAGCCTAAGGTCACGGATAGTCGACTTCATCTTAAACCGGAAGAAGTTCAGCGACGACCCTAACGATCACTTCGCATTTGGTATTGAACGGCTAGTAGAAGAAGGATCTTATTCGGCAGCTTATCCCCTTCATGACGTGAGTAATAGCTTAGGTCTGTGTAGTCCACGGAAAAAGTGCATGATATCACTATGATTATCATACTATAATGTGGATTTCATCCTTAAAGAATTCATGCATGCCCAAGTGGACTTGAAGACTTAACGAACTGAGGAGGAACCTTGCTGGGCCGAAATATCGCTGTCAAAGCATCGTAGCTGACTATTTGTTTTTAGCCATTGTTTGGCTAAAATATCTTTACTGAAATTTCACGTAATCCTTCTTCACGTAACCTTCTTCACGTACCCTTCATACAGTGAAAGGAAATTAATGGAATATAATGGTTGTGAGCAAATACGAACAAAGCAGAAACTAAAAGAACAGGAGATAATTATGAGGAACGGAATGTCAGTGATAGTAAATTTTGATATATGTCCTTCAGTTGTTCCAAACGGTTGCAGAAAACTTTCCAGTTCATTTACAGGGCTGTGAACATAAAATGTCTGAGTTGCGAACACACACATTTACAGAGGATCCCGGGGCCAGCGATCGACAGGGGCATCGCAAGGGGGGGGGGGGGCAGCACATCCTAAAACTCCAGTTTCGACGAGTACCGAATATCAATATTTTTCGGTAGTTTTTCTATTCCAGAACACTTCGGTATAATAACCATAATTCGGTAGTTATACGGAACCCGAATAGGCTATCGGTCTAAACTTATTCGGTATAATAACTGGGATTCGGTAATTTATTCCGTTTCATTGTTGGGATTTGATAGTTACCACGAACCTGAAACTCGGAAGAGGTCGAATGAAGCACTGGTCGCAGACAAAAGGACGAATCTATCATTTCATCGATAGTCCCTACTTTTATTTTGGATCCCGAAAAGACGCTAAAATCATAAATATTTTGAAAATTCTTTTCGTAATATTCTCTGTTTTGTGGAAGGGTGCATCATTTAATTGAGGTTTTAAGCCAGTTTTAGGATTGGGATTTGAGAAACATCAAGAGCTAGAATCTGCACGGAAATAATGAAATTCGGCAAGAAAAAGCTAACTTAAAAAAATCTCGCCTGTGACGCTCACTTTATGTGATCATGGGTAGTATTGACTAGCCCACAGTAGCTGCTGGTGCGGGACGTCGCTCCATCCGGTTTCTGGAAATTTTTAGGATCCTGGTGTTTAATCGACCGTAAATGACAGAATATGTTGAGAAGCAGTTAAATTTTAGCCTACAGGAAACAAAAAAAATGGATTTAGAAAATTGTCGCATGCGGCGCTAGATTTAGTTTTGGCTTTGACATAATAAATAGAAGCTGTTACTACAATCGTGCCCCGGAAATATATTGTCCAAGTGAGGTTCGCCAAAACGACCTAGTAGGCTACCTGGCTTATCGTCTTTCATGCTGCCGTTTAGTGTTACTCTTTGAACGTAAGCCTTTCTGTTCAATAATTTAAAGCTCCAATTCTCAGTTTAGAGGATTCTGTAAAATTGTTGGCTCTGCACCTCCCCCCCCCCCCCAAAGCACTTGCAAATGCACTTGCGACGCCCTGGTCGACATGCCGTCTACAAACCGGAATGAATTACAGTGACTTGTCTATCCGACGCAACACGGTGACGGCGACGTCACGCCGGTGACCGCGAGGGATTATTGTCTTCTACAAATCGCAAGAAAGACAATGCACAACACTATACGAATGTAGATAAATGCAGTACATAAGTAATTCAATCGGAAGCTGTTAGAAATAACCCTTAATTTATTGTTGTATTCCTCCGTAAACGTTACCCAAGAAAACGCGCTAAAAGAGGAGTTTAAAAAAGAGAACATTGTTAGAAAAAAGAGAATGTCCTTAGAAAACAAAGATGTTCAATGTTCAGGTTAAATAGTATCAACTTTATACAAACTGCCCCAAAAATAAGGGTCAAAGTCTAGGAGGCAGGGTAGATGAACAAAAAGCAGTAAAGGAAATTACAGAGCCTGAAGTTTTACATTCCCTCAGCGAAACCTATCTGTTCTACTTCTTCTACGCGACAACCGCTAGATCGCTTCTGTTCATGTATCTGTATAAAAATACTGCTGCGGTTGGATCTCTGCTAGCACGGTTCTGTATGAAGGAAAGACCTACACTCCTCCATTAGTTATTTTTTACAAAAACATCACTATCTTCAGACTGGTTCTCTTGCAGTCTTTATCGGTGGGAGGATAAGGGGTTAGGAGGTC
The DNA here is from genome assembly GCA_023053575.1 of Branchinecta lynchi. Taxonomy (NCBI): domain Eukaryota; kingdom Metazoa; phylum Arthropoda; class Branchiopoda; order Anostraca; family Branchinectidae; genus Branchinecta; species Branchinecta lynchi. The sequence goes on from JAKZAP010000002.1 coordinate 19,456,066, forward strand.
GAGGGAGGAGACAAGGACACTAAAATAGGACTGCTGCTCAACAGATATACAATTACTTTGATCATTTGACGGTTTCTACCGCCACAGTCAGGCGGTAGAAGTAGCCGAAGCAAATTCCGCATTCTGGTTTAGCCTATACATACAGTCGATTTTCTGATAATTCAACCCTCGCAACAGAATTAGCTATTGAGTTTCGTATCATTGCATCACAAGATTCAGTACTCTCTTATGGAAATGTGGAATCTGCAAATAGCATATAGAACCCTGCTTAATTAAATCAAAACTTTCTCCATTGCAGGGTGACCAGAAGGTGGAAGGCAACTTACGTCACAAGCTCGCCACCAATTGGGCCTCTATTTGGAAAGCGCACATGTACCAACCTTTGGACTACATCAAGGAGTACTTTGGTGTTAAAATTGGGCTATACTTTGCCTGGCTTGGATTCTATACCCACACACTGATTTTCGCGTCGATTGCTGGACTCTTCTCTTTCTTCTATGGGCTTATGACACTGGATCAGAATAAGCCAAGGTAAGATATAGAGCGTGTTCCAGCTTTCTAACAATAGTAATTATAAGTTACTATTTTCGTTCCAGCCTCCTGAAAAGTTACTATATTCACCTTCAATCTTAGTTATAATATACAATAGTAACTATTTGCTTACCACGCTGGGGAGCGTAATAAGCGTTGTAACTACATTATATGTGACGTGATTGGCCGGATAAGTCATTGGCACAGTATTTTGCTAAAAAGAGGAAAATGCGGTCCAACCTTGACTTCAAGAAGCCAGGATTCGTGACATCATGCGTAGTAACTACTGTAAGTTGGGGGAAAAACGCTCATAGTGAATTTTTTGCACTCGTTTGAAGCAACCTCCGAGGACAAGACTTTAAGCTCAGCTTGCAGCGCTTCAAGAAGGACGCCGGTCGCTAGGAAGTTGCAAATCGCGCTTTGGATGCGTGTAACGAACTCCCGTCGCACATCGTTGCCCATCAGTCGATGAATATCCTCGGCATCCAGCATATAAAATTCTGACACTGTGACACTTGTCCTTGATTACTCCTCTCTTGAAAGTTGGTTTAGAGCATGTTCCAGCCTACTTCCCATAGTTGATACGCATGACGCCACGAATTCTGGCTTTTTGATGTCAAGTCTGGAACGTATTTTTCTGTTTTCCGCAAAATATCATGCCATGGGCTATAAATCTGGTCATTACATTACAGAGATTCGTAGTTACCGCTTACTACGCTCCCGAGCGTGGTAACTGTTAGTTTCGACAAGGTTATAATACCCAGCATATAGTAACTTTTCACGAGGCTGGAACAAAAATAGTAAGTAATAGTTACTATTTGGCTGGAACACGCTCGTAGATTTGCCGTCAGTGTTTTTTCGCTAAGCAGGTTCCACAAAGAGACAACCTGGTTCGAGAAGGATTCTGTTTCAGTTTCAATTTCAGTTTATTTCAAATATCAACACATATCGTGGCTTGGGGCCAAATGGCGTGTTGAATACGTCAATAATGTCAATATACATGAAGGCAAATCAATAATATCTGTCATAATATCAAAATAAATAGTTCAAACTGAATATGGCCTAACAGAAAAACATAGAAGGGAGACACACACAAGAATGACTAAACCTCTTTGTTGAAAATATGTACAAATTTAGGGATAAAATTATTACGGTACCGCTCCGTACGTTAGTAACGGGGTTCTAGCTTGGGTATTCGCTCCGCACACGCTCTTTGCGGACGCAAACGTTGAGGTTGGAAGAGATGCGACAGAAGGGAGCGGAAGGAGGGGTTCTGTAAGGACTTCATACCAAGTCCGAGGTTTTAGTTGGTTCGAGCAATTAAGGGTTATGAACCTCATTCAGTGTCTCCCTGTGTTCCTAGGACTCACTCAGCCTCATTCCTGCGGTGGCAAGCAGATTATGGGCAAAACTCCCGTCCCGTGTCTTGCGACGCTAAATTAGCAAGTTTTCGGACTTGGTACGTCGTCCTACCAACACCATATTATCTAATTAAACCTCGAGCAAATGGCAACAAAAAGTTCCGGCTTCCCAGTGCAAGAACCGAGCGCTAAAGAAAGATCTATGTGTCAACGGTCGTTGAAGTCTTGATTAATTGACGAATGTATCCTCTTTAATGTTTAACTGTTGAACTTTGTTTTAACTCTTGCTTTTCTATGTTTTCACACCCAGTGACGACTTACTCCCAATCTTTAAAAAGTGAGTCACTGTACTTTTCAGCGCCCGCCGAGATCTTTCTGGGTTGCCAGACAATAGTTTTGTCTTGGGACGTAAGTCAACAGGCGCTGCCAGACCTGATTTCGTCACTGCGCCACCGCGGCCGAGCGCGTGGGTCCCTATTATTTCTCAGTGATTAACCACGTCACGTATTTGTTTTAAATTCTTCGCGAGAAAAAATAACTATTTTTGCTTGAAGTCCGGCTAGAGTGGGCAAGCCCTAACAAGAGAAAGTAGAATTAAATTCGACGAGGCAAGCATGAGTCTTTTTTAAAACACTTATATTTCCGGATATTTTTATCGTGAAACACTTATTTGTAGTAAGGACTGTGATTTAATGCACTGGTCACTTCCTGACTATTGCCTTATTATGTTTAATTACATCATTACGAATTAACGGTGTAGCAACCAAAAACGGCAAGTTCGGCAGTCCAAAGCTGTGAAAGTTCGTTTTACTGTAAAGTATCAAGTACAAGTATAAGCAATAGCTGCGTTTCTGCAGAAACCGTGGTATTGATACTACGGTCTAAAGTTGTTTCTACAGCTACCGTGGTAGCTCATACCAACGCAGCTAATGGTAGGTTGAGCTTGCGAAGGCGTTCTATATAAACATATCATGCTGAAACTCATTTTCTTGTAGCAAAGAAATCTGCGACAAGTCACGTGAAGTTACGATGTGCCCTATATGTGACAAGTTTTGTGACTACTGGACTCTCTCTGAGACCTGTTTACACTCCCAAGCGACCTACCTATTTGACAACTCGAGCACTGTCTTCTTCGCCATGTTTATGTCCTTCTGGGGTAAGTCTTTAAGCTTCTGCCTTGCATAGGAAAGATCTCCGTCTACCAATCTGTATTAACGATGACACATGGTATCTAGAGGTATTTAAATATCTTCCACATACTACTCGAGATTTGTTTCCTCTAAAGGCAGTGGCCATGGCAAATATTGACGAAAAAAATATAACCTACTACAGGCACTTGACTCTATGCGCTACCTCAGGGTACTCCGAGGAACCTTCCTACTTTCTGATGTCAAAGAACAACTCTCGCCCATCACGTTAATCATGAATTCTTTATTTCGCAACTCCTCCATATGTACACTACACAGTTTCTAGATTGACATGTCAAATTTTTTAGGTTTTAATTCACATTACTACAGAAATAGACCGAAGGAGGTACCGGGCCAACCGAGAGCCATCCCTCTGTTCCTCCCTGATTGTTATACCGTTTGCCCTATAATATTATCCCTTGTTTCCTCACATTTCAAACTCGCTTTGAACTAGTCCTCCTACCCCAACTCTCTTCGATCTTTGCTTAAAACTTCAGGAAAGGCTTTCCATCATTTTACTTTTGTTTACTATAAGGAAAGGTGCGCAGAACCTATGCTTATTCGTTGAAGCACTGCTAATATTGCTGTTGTTTGTATTGCTGGCGAAGCACTCTTTGACAAATTCTTCAACTATTTAATACAGATACACCCGCCCGGCTCTTGTCGCAATAGCGTTCTTGGATTTGTTCATAAATAAATAAATATAATGATGATAAAGACTTTTTACGGCTCATACTTCTCAGAAATACAAACAAATTAATTTAGAGACAGATATGAGTATCAGAAATCTCACCACATCAAAGTCTCTACGGAGTCTCGAGACTAAAAACCTATCGTCTAGATGAATTTTTTCTTTCATTCGTTGATCGTCTCCGCACGGGCGTCTGGTAAGGAGTGTGTCCCCAAACGCCCAACGGCTGACATCTTTGCAAAGCTTGAATGAACAGTTTTGAACCGATGTCCCCTTAGCTGCTTATTTTTGTTGGAAGACAACCAAGCTCTCAGTACCAAGTTTGTCAGGACGGGCCTCACTGGAAAGTGATGCAAGCCCGAAAACTAGCGGAGCATTCCAGAATGCCGGAATCGCGCGGTAGCCCTTTTGTTGCCTATATTCTTGCCTTGCCTTTTCCTGCTAACTAACGTGTCTGCCTTCGTCGCAGCTGCCCTCTTTTTGGAACTATGGAAGCGCTACTCCGCAAAAATCACCCACAGATGGGACTTGACCGGCTTCGACGCGCGGGAGGAACACCCACGACCACAGTATCTAGCGAAGCTTAAAGACGTCCAAGAAAAGAAGGTAATTGAAACGGCTTACCTACTGCCTGCATGGTGTCAACAACTGAGTGGTCTGTCTGCACTGTGCTTCTTGTTAGTTCTTAATCGCAAATCACATGATACACCTGCGTTTTCCATGGCTTGCGCGAACTTACGCCGTATAGGAGTAAATCACTTTGCTTCACGCCATATAACAGCAAAATCGCGTGGTAACACCTGCGTTTTACCGCTCTCGCTCCATGCACAAATGGTAATAACAAGTCGTTACGAAATTTCTGCCAACGATGTCAGAAGTTCCATAACATAATGCACAAAGATGTGCAGTTTCGACAGATATGAGATAATTATGTTACGTTTCTGTAAAAGATAATGCCATACATGTATTGCTTTCAGCGAAAAGAGCACTTAAAACGCCAGAAGGGAAATATTCCTCTTGTAAATCCGAATCTTCCGACAGGTAATAGTTCATATTTTTTTAAATCCAAAACGCAAGAGCTTAAGATAATACAAAAAAAAATAAAAAATACATACTTGACCAGGCCTCAGATTGTGAGAACTGTCATAGGCATTTACGCGAGTATGCGCAGTTTCAACAGATGTCAGATAACACATTATCTGCTGGGATCACGGATAATTCTGTGATGACCTTTTCAGTTTAATATTTTCGTCAGGAATAACTTTGGAAAAAGTAAAAAGCACAACTCTTACTAGAAACGATCTTTTCACGATGAACTAGCTCAGAAACGCCGTCTTCGAACAATACCGTTCTTTTCCGCATGGAATTAGCGATTTTAACGATAGCGCTTGTCAACTCTATCCAGCCTTCCCGCTCTCAGACGCGGCGGCTGGACGCAAAATATTTGAAAACTTAACAAACCGTGGTAAAAAAAAAAATGGTAAACCCAAGCAGATAAAAGAAGTCCAAACAGAAAATAGACCTGATGCCCAACCATGTCTTCCGAAATAAAAAATAGTACTTTGAAGCTTCTCATGTTCTCACGGCGGTCTTGAAGATTGCTGCAAGTTTGCGTTGCGTGATTGACAAAACTCGTCTCGACTTAAAAAGTGCCCAAAAAGTCGTAGGTATAAAACTAAACAGTGACTGAAGGTAGGAATTTCATAAGCCTATAATTCTAGAAGGGAATTGGGGATAATATGAAAGCCAGAATAAAAAAGAAGAGTCCTTTAAAATTAACTTATGTTAAAATTAAAATCAAACTTTGCAAAGCGTGTTTAGTGTTAAGTTTTACAGAACCGTAATACATAAGGCTCAGAACACATATTTTTTCTGTAACATCCATCAGTATTGTGTTATCTCATATCTGTTAAGACTGAGCATCTATGTGTAAATGATATGAAATTTCTGACAGCTTAGTAGTTGTTCAGTGCTCATTTACTTGTTTCAGTCTAATATTCTGACAAAATGGGCTTTATGTTGAGATACGTTTCCAGTCGTTAGAAGTTTCCGATTTCATATTGGTATAGACAATCGTTCGTAGATCTAGCCATCTTTACCTGTTGAGAACATTCCCCAATCACATCCACCTGCCATCCCATTTTGCACTAAAACTCACTCCTTACTTACGTCTGTTAAACTGAACCGTTCTCACGATTACGTCATAACTGTTTTAGCAAGTCTACAAACAGGCCTGCTAATGTGTAGGAGTAGCGAGTTTGATTTGAAGACATGTTCGTCCTTTGTTGATGTTGCTCCTGCCCTTGGTTGACCCTATTCCTCTTATTAGAATCCTCACGAGGTGGTGAGTAGTCTTTCGCCTCTACCATATTAGCCTGTACCTCCCTAGCTTTTCCGTGAATCGGACGTGTGTTTCTGCTTCTCGTACGACATTTCGATTTATTTTCTTTCCGACCATGAAACCTCCTTTAAGACGTCTTACTGACACATCCTGCGTTTTTGCATTGACGGCGTGTTTCTGCATAAAACGTTGCGTTTCTGTGTAAAACGTTGCATCTCTGCGTAGAATGTTGCGTTTCTGCGTTATACGTTACGTTTCTTGGTAAAACGTTGCATTTCTTCGTGAAACGTTGCATTTCTTCCTGAAATGTTGCTTTTATTTGTTAAACGTTGCATTTCTGCGTAGAACGCTACCTTTCAACCTAAAAGGCTACGTTTACGCCTAAAACGCTACGTCTCCGCCTAAATGCTACTTTCCGCCTAAATCTTTACGTGTTTGACTAAAACGCTGCCTTGAATGAATGAAATAATCTATTACGTGATTTTACCTTACGAAGAGAAGAAAAAAAGTCGGTTTCTGCGTAAAATAATGTGTTTCTGCCTAAACCTTTTCTGTCATGCGGCAAGCTGCAACTAATTCGACGCAAGCATTTTGAAAGGAGTTTAAAACTAGAAACTTGGAATGTAACCGGGTAAGAAATTTGAGTGAAATTGTAGAAAATAGACCGCTAGGATGAACACTGCTCCCATTGGACCAAACTCTTGTCACGGCACTCACATTCTTGCTCTCCGGAAAAAAGGGTGCTTGCTGTACAGACATAGTAGGCGCTTTCCACCTGAGCGTCAGGGCGCCATAGAGTTTCGAAATTTTCAGAATCAATTGAGCTTACCATTCCTGTAACTGTCGCCTAGTATACAAGGAATACTTTGAACTTGGATTGTTAGATCCGTGTCCTTTACCTGGTCAAGAGGGCTAAAAACACAAAATATTCGGACTGCGAAACATTGATTTACAGAGGATCCCGGGACCAGCGATCGACATTTTCTCAGATCGCTTGCCTGATCGCGACAAAAAATGAGATTGAGCTGTCTATCCGGCCTTCGCGTAATAACAGCGAGCCGCGACGTTGAGTGAGACGGGCCAATGCTATCGGAGCCTCGTTTTTGTTGCAATCGCTGCTGCAGCACTTCTTTGCTTTTGCCCAATATGCGTTTTTGGATTCACTTTCTTCTTGGTTGAAGCGGCAGCGCTGCAGCATCTTGCAGGGAAGCACGGACTTGGTCGATGAGCAAGTCCGTGATTCTCGAGAAGCGCTGCCGTCTGCCTCGGAAGCGCTGCAGTGCAAAAACGGATGTAGAAAGAATCGGCCGATAAGTGGACCTGCTGCATGCAACAAAACGAGGCTCGGGAAAGCGCAAGAAAGCAAAGGTTGTGATGGGCACAACATGTAATCCCGTGGTGCTGCTCTTTAGGAAACTGAAGTTGGCATCTAAAACGAAACAAAAAGTGAGGTTAGTAAGCTATGCAAGTAAAGAGGGTAACCGTCACTGCGGCCACAAGCCACATCCAAAATCTGCCAATTCAGCCTCACGGCAGTTCACCCACCACAACTGGCGTGTGGGTGGACTGACGGATTTTCCTGGCTTATCTGACGTGTCAGCTAACTGTCGGGAAATGTGGGTGTAGTGACGGATTTTACAGGCGAAATGACGTGTGGGAGAACTGGCGGGTTGTCAGTAAATGTACTACGAGATTTTAGCATAATCTTATTCTTTCGGAGCTCTTTCACCGGGCTCCTGTTTGTGTTAACAGTATTCCTTCTGTTTCACGCTGGCGCTTAAGGGAGTCAATTATATTGTGACGTTTGTGATGCGCTGCACGTAGCTGGTGCTTTAACTGATTTTATTTTGCTTTATTATGCTTTCTTAGAAACCGGTAAGTCAACTTCTGCTTCTCTCCTTCTATGCTTTTCCGTGGTGAGGACAACTCGAACATCTAAAAAAGCAATCGCGTCCTTTATCTTGCGGGGAGATGATCGGAGTCGTGCGGTCGTGGACTAGAATTCCTGCTAAAAATCTCGTCACTATACTCAGTTCCATGTGGAAGCCGGGAAAACTGATCGTCTGTCCGCCGGAATAGCGGCGGTATCGTTTTCCGAAAAGGCGTTTTTGGTTCACTGATGCCTGTTCCCTAGTGTTATAAACCATATTCGGCCTCACCAATATCTGCTTCTACCTCACAAGTGCGAGGGGTAGGCTCTAGTAAGAAGTCTCGTGGATTTAGTGAGACCTAAACACATTTTACAGAGGAAACACTATACAGAAGTGAATAAAATACAAAAACTACCATTGCAACGAATACGTCTCTTATTGAACTAACAGCTAGCTATAAAGTTGCCCACAATAGGTGGAAAGAAAGTTGTAGGCCAGCTGAACTGTGTTCAACGCAATAGATTTATGAGATTTTTCGGTTATTAAATCCCCTTTCCAACTTGGGTGTAGACAACCGAGTTCCATACCTTTTAATCAATCAGTTCGCTTTAAGCCAACCAGGGGATCAGGAAAAATGGGAAAAGTATGGCTGCTTGTTCTTAAGGGCTTTCCAAGTGTTCCTATTTTCTGGATTATTAAATATACAGTAAAATTTGAGGAATAAAACTGATCGATGGATGCATAAACAACGGCACAAGAGGTTTCATGACAGTCGGAGACGCCCAGTGAAGCGAGACTGTACGGGAGTTTAGTTTTCGTAGTCGGTCTGGCACTGCTGTGGGCTGGTTGCTGTCCCGTTCTGCGAGTTTTCGAAATTAAATGATTTTTTTTTTTTAGTATAATCCGCTGACCCACAAAGAAGAACCGAGAGTTCCGTTCTGGAGAATGAAGTTCCCGAACAAGGTGATCAGTTACACGACAATCCTATTGCTTGTAAGTACACCCACGCTACCACTTAAAGACGAATCGATGTCCGGCGGTTCCACAGAAATAGAACTTGTCTGTGGTAACTGAGGGACAGTTTGAGGAGTTTACGTATCTCATAAATACTAAACCCTGAGTGTATTCGTAAGACATTGTCTAAAAGTTTGAGAAATGTGAAAAACTAAGAATAATTATTAATGATTTAATTTCGATAAAATTTAAACTGTGCATAAGAGTTCTGGAGGTAAATCCAGAATAGATAAGTACATAATGGTTCTTCTGAGATGAAGGGTAGTTTTCTTCGTTCATTGTAAAGAGATAAGTAGAAGTGATCATAAAGGACCCGAAGACAATACTTTAATGTGTGATTGGATAGAGACAATTAAATGTATGACTACGCCAGATATGCTAGTTGATTTCCGGTGGCTATGCCATTTTCGGCCAACCTGGACCGTCACCAGAGCAAAATAACTCTAGAGAGTAATGCGCGAACTTTGAAAAAGTGACACACAGTCAGGTCGCAGCGACACTAGCTCCTCTGGAGGGCACGAACATCCATACCGAAACTCAACCAATCGCAGAGCAAAATTATTTTGCTCTGACCAATCGTTAACGAGCGCTTGCTCTGATCTGATCCACGATGTTTACACCGCATCTGAGCCTTGCTAGCATTTTCTACGTCCGCCACTGCCCTCACGAACAAAGCGAGCTGGGCGACACTGCGACGGGGGCCCATTTTTGATACATGGGAAGGATAGGTCTTCGCATTACTCTCTAGAGTTATTTTGCTCTGACCGTCACAGCTAGAACTGAAACAGGAATGTGTATTTCGAAAGCTTCAGGTCTATTCGACAGCTTTAAGGGAATGTTCAGCAGCTAGTAGATACTATTTCTCCTTCTGTAACCGAGTGTTCGTCATAGAAGGAGACGAGAGTCTTCGGCGATTTAGGGTCTTGTTAATGTCACTAAAAAGAAACGTCATGGAGCTCTATCAATGACCAGAATCTAGCTTCATTCAAGACAGTAGGGTCAGGTATACGGAGCTTTTCTATGAGGAGGCTGTTTCTTGTCCAAGGAGAAGGCGTAGAAAATGGAACGAATTATTGTGAAACATAAAAACGGTCTGGAGAAGAGCGGTGGCATGGATAGAATAGAATAGTAATTTGTTCACTCACACTTTCACGGTTACAAAACCAAAATTGGTGAGTACTGTCATAACATAAACATTTAAAAGCACGTACAAATGGTCAAAGGCTATTTAATTTTTTTTTTTTTTTTTAATTTTTTTTTTTTTAAATTTCAACAATCTTTGGTATAAAACTGTTTTGGTAACGGCTGTGTTTGGCCGCTACTGGTTGGAATATTGGGACCTTCGTAGAGACTGCTCGCTCTTGCCTTTCCCTTACATTGTTGTATGGGGAAGGGAGAAACTCATTGTAGATGGGGTGCGAAATAAGTTTTTTACCGATCTCGAGGCATAGGTTCAGTCTCCGTTTCTCCAATGTATCAACTGTTTATGTTCTTAGAAGAAGGGAGTAGGGTACTTTTGGGCCTTTATTGATATATGGAGAGCGCGTTTTTGGATTCTTTCAATACGTGAGTTTTGATCTGCAGTTACACCAAAATGCCACACTGCGCATGCGTACTCCAATAATGGTCTTATGAAAGAGGTATAAATCCTGATGATGTGTAGACTTGGGACATTATGCTTTGATAAAAGCTTTAACATGTTCAGGCTTGAGTTTGCCTTACGGAGTATTTCTACTGTATTATCTTCCCAATCTGAAGTTTCAGTAATAACTACTCCAAGGAGTTTAGTTTTTTTACAGCCAGATTTTCAATGAGCTTTGGTTCAAATTGCGGGGGTGATTTTACAAATGAAATAGTTAAAACAGCGCTTTTTTCTTGGCTAACTTGCATATCGGACAAAGACGCTTCATTTTGAATGTCTTCGATGACTGCTGCTGCTGAACTTTTAATATGACGGTAGCATACTTCAATAGTACTCAAATCGTCAACATACTTCCACCGATCCGGCAGATCCTGTGCAATTTCATTAATCATAACCAAAAAAAGCAAAGGTCCTAAAAGAGTACCTTGAGGTACACCACAAAAAATGGGAACCGGGTCAGAAAAAATACTTTTATATTTAGTCATTTGTTGTCTTTCGTATAGGAAACTAGCAATTATTCTAATTATATGAGGGCTTACGTTGAATTGACTAGAAAGTTTACCAATTAAAATCTTATGGTTAATGAGATCGAAACCTTTACGAAAATGAATTGCAATCGAATTTATCCATTTTCCTGGTTCTTCAAGATTTTTCAGAATAAAGTCAATTAATTGTATTAGGTAATGGGTAGTAGAGGATTTAGATATGTTACCGAATTGCCGTGGATCTATTTTTGATAAGATCTCGTTTTTAAGCCACGTTGCAACGAAACTTTCATAGATTTTGCTAAAAACAGGTGTTAAAGTGATTGGTCGAACCCCATTGAAATCGATTTTGCAATCTTTTTAGGGATTGGAGTAATATATCCAACTTTCCAAACTTTTGGATACGAACCAGATTTAGTAATAAGGTTGAGAACCTCTGTTAGCGGTGCGGTGAGTTTATCAGGAAAAGCTCTTATCAAATCGATTGGAATGTCTATTGGGGTTATACTAGTATTTTTCAAGTGTTTAAGTTTAAGAAGTACATCCCTCTCTGAGATGAGAGGAATTTGGTTTTCAGGGGTTTCAGTGACCACTGTAATTGTAAATTATAGAGTGTAGTTCTTAACTTTTGTCGTTTGCTTCAGATTCTTCTAGTCATCGCCCTAGTCAGTGGTGTCATCATCTATCGTATTTGTGTCCTCTCCGTATTGGCGATTCAAGCATCGAGGGATGACTCCTTCATTACGCAGAATGCACAGATTTTCACAACAGCAACAGCAGCCTCCCTCAACTTAGTGTGCATTATGCTCTTTAATAGGGTATGTAACTCTTGTCTTTTTGATGGCAGGTTCCGGTTGATTTATTAGGCCAAGCCGACGATTTAGGTTACCCTGACCTTGGCAGTAGTTATAGTTATAGGGGTTGACCCCATTTTCACTCGCAAAACCGCCAACGACTATAGGCAATGAATTTTAATATTAGTCCGAGCCTCAAACTCAGGATTCTCTTTCTTTCGTGTTTCCAAAGCAAAACTAAATATTTTAGACAAAAATTCCCTTTTTCAAGAGATGACTTACACAATGTATTCATGATGATCATCGCTTTCCTTTGTATGAAATTTGTGCCTGTCGGCACAAGTGGAGCAGTTTAGATCATAGTAAAATTTGGGACCGGTCCATTTTCTGGGAAAGTGTGTAGGCTAATGTAGCAGAAAACTGGAAATTGAGATTGGTAGATTTGGAAAAAAAAAGTTGCTAAAACTAATTCGGACTTGTGTCTCTGCAGGCCTGTCCAACAAGTACAAAACTTATCAACTGTGGGTCTAGTCGGTTTTGCTGCGCTTGGTCGGTCTTTTATTTGTCCTGTGTTTTTTTTAGTGTATAAGAACTAAGAGCGCTGGATTATTAAGTTTTTGACCCTCGACGAAAATTTTCAAGCTCTAAAATATGTCCTAAATTCCAGAAATCATTAGATGGTCATTTTCTGTCTTTTAGAAAGCAGATTTCGCATGCAAACCAATGAAGGCTGTCATGTCGCAGATGCCAATCTGCTGTTTCGCTGACCTGGGGGGCAAACCCACCAACTTTTACCGTGCTTTACCCAGATTTCTCTAGGTACCCGTTTTATTTCTGGTCATCTGTGGCTAGCAACTTACGACAGTTCCGACAGTTATCGAGTCCCTCGGTGAGGATTCGGACAAGGAGACCACATCCGCTTTAGTTCAAAACACGGACAAATTAAACAATGATACATATTGGATTTGAGATGGGTAGTCTGAGGCACGACGTCTTCCCCTATATCAAGTTTGATTAAGGTCCCATCACCCGTTCGAAAGTTATATATACTTTACCGGATTCTCCTCCCTTCATCCGGCCTCCCCCCCCCCCACCACCCAGATGTTCGATCGGGGAAGTGACTGTTTCCAAGTTAATCTGGTGGTGTCCTTGATACGTCTGCCAAGTTTCATCGTCCTAGCTTATGTGGAATTGTCTAGCTAAGACTGGACCGAACAGAAATCGCGATCGCTAAATGGCACTTGGCCGAAGGTCACGTGCCATAAAAATTAGGCGTCGCCTCTATCACGAAGTCCCTGCTGACATATTTCTGAACGTCAACGAAGATTATTGGAACGTGAACTAAGATTTTGTGCAGGTTACGGCCGAACAGCCGGTCTGCAAAGAAAATTAAGTAGCCAACAGGTATGGATTGCTTCCGGTTTCCGGGCGAATTAGTTGTTTAGCGAGAAGAAAAATTTCAGATGGATTCAGTATGTAATCTCGACACTCAAACTTTTACAATTCTGCCAAATTTTATGTTTCTTCCGGATTCCGGATGATTTGTCTGTAGCGAGATAAAGCTCTGATATGGAATCAGTATTTAGCCTGAATAATCAAACTTTTACGTCTATCAAGTTTCGCGTTCTTTCCGGATTCGGGGCGAATTGTGTGGCCATCGAGAAAGGAATTTCAAAGATAAATTCAGCATTCTCCGGGCTCATAAATCTCGTTTGCTTGGATTTGTATGGTGTTATGTCTTTCCGTATATTACTTTTTCCTCTTTTTGTATTTATACTCCGTCTTTCTCTTTGTGAGTGTATGATATAAATAAATTATTATTATTGTAAAAATCGTGCTTGTCAGACGGGCAGTTAACTTTAATCATTGGGATTCCGTAACTGAACTTTTGAATCCCAAAAACTAGCAGGAAAAGCGCATTAGCTGCGTTTTTGCTGATTGCAGCTATCGTGGTATCTGGCCAGTTGTCGTGGTATCGGATATTCAGATACTACGGTCCGACCGTGGTAACTGGTCGTGGTATCCGGAAAGTCATCTCACTTTCATCAAATTTTGTCAGATTGGTGAGAAAGAAGTTTAGCACTTAGTGTTGTGACTGAATATCTGTTTTTCTTTAGGGATGTATTCGAAAAGTGAAATTTCGGCAATTGTCGTTTTTGCAGAGCAACCGTATATCAGATACCACGATAACTGCAAGAACGACTAATTGCAGATCCAGTTACCGTGGAAACAGATACCATGGTATCTGCAAAAATGCAATTATTGTATATTGACGTTCTTGTTGATTTCTAGCTGTACGAGAAGGCTGCCTATAGACTAACGGAGATGGAGTTGCCCAGAACGCAGAGTGACTTCGAGGACAGCTATACCGTGAAAATCTACCTCCTGCAGTTTGTCAACCTCTATGCCTCCATCTTTTACATCGCCTTCTTCAAGGGAAAGATGGCGGGAAGGCCGGGAAAATATAACAAGATCTTTGGATTCCGACAAGAAGAGGTCTGTTTTTCTTGTTTTCTAAACCAAATAATTGCAGCAATTTCTCCTGAAGGCATATTTTTGTTTCCTTAGGGAGTCTGACCCAGTCATAAACAAATCCTCCATTTTTGGGCACAGAGCTCCAACGTTAGGGCATGCCCAAACGTATGGGCACCGGTGTGCATACGTTGGGGTACCATGCTCTGCAGCAAGAGCGCAGGACTCCCATGAAAATCTGGATTGAAAATTTGATTTGTGAACAGATTTTTCCCCTTACGTTGGAGAACTATGGCCAAAAACTGACGATTTGTGTATGACTGATTAGACCAGGTCTTTCTTCTCATATATTTAAACAGTGGATAAAACGGATACGACAGCGATGATGCTTTGGGAGCGATATTTCGGCGCTTGTTGGCAAGGGTCCTCATCAGGCTGACGAATGTTCAGGACAACGTTGGGGAATGGAAGAAACGAACCTGCGATCTGCAGCAGCCAAAGCGTCGTAGCTGACGAATCCGTTTTATCCATTGTAGCCAGATATGTTTTCCAGCCCCAAGTATTTAGGCGTATTCTCGCTGTTCCCCGGGGAATTGAGGGGAACGGCGAGAATAGAGGGAGTCGCCACGCGGACTCCGCGTACGGAAAACAACAAGAACACGGGAAACGCTTCCAAAATGGATTTTGTTCGAAAAAAAATATGCAGTTTACGAAATTAGTCTGGATGCACTTTATTTTTGGTTTTGTTTATTCTGATTGGTTTTTATGGCACTTGAGCTTACTCAAGTGCCATATAGCGATTGTTATTTCTGTCCGTCAGTCGGTCTGTCGGTCCCGGTTTTGCTAGTTCGGGCACTTCCAGATAAGCTAGGACGATGAAACTTGGCAAGCATATCAGGAACTGGACCAGATTAAATTAGAAATTGTCGCTTCCTCGATCCGACCATCTGGAGGGGAGTGGAGGGAGGGGGAATCCGGAAAAAATAGGAAAAATGAGATATTTTAAGCTTACGAACGGGTGATCGGATCTTAATGAAACTTAATACACGGAAGGACTTCGTGTCTCAGACCCTCCATTTTAAATCCAGACCGGATCCGGTGACACTGGGGGGAGTTAGAGGGGGAAACCGGAAATCTTGGAAAACACTTAGAGTGGAGGGATCCGAATGAAACTTAGTGAAAAGTACAACCAAAAGTCCTAGATACGTGACAGATATAACCGGAACGGATCCGCTCACTTTGGGGGAGTTGGGGGGGGAGAGAAGTCCGAATTTGTAGTGATCCCGCGAGTTCCGTGCTTCCTGATGTGCTGGGACGATGGAAATTGACAGGCATGTCTGGGACCCGACCAGCTTAAATAGGAAATCATCAATTCCCCGATTCGACCATCTGGGGGGGGGGGAGTGGAGGGAGGGTGAAGCCAAAATTTGAGGTATTTTTAGCTTGCGAACGGGTGATCGGATCTTGATGAAAATTGATATTTAGGATGACCTCGTGTCTCAGACACCTCACTTTAAATCCGGGCCAGATCCGATGACACTGGGGGGAGTTGGAGGAGGGAACCGGAAATTTTGAGAAACGCTTAAAGTATAGGGATCGGGATGAAACTTGGTGGGAAAAACAAGCACAGGTCCTAGAAACGTCATTGACATACCGGACCGGATCAGGGCACTGTGGGGGAGTTGGGGTGGGGAACCGGAAATTTTGAGAAACGCTTAAAGTGGAGGGATCGGGATGAAACTTGGTGGGAAAAACAAGCACAGGTCCTAGACACGTCATTGACATAACCGGACCGGATCAGGGCACTGTGGGGGAGTTGGGATGGGGGTCCGGATTTCTAGCGATCCCGCGAGTTCGGCATACTTCCTGGTGTCCTAGGGCGATGAAACTTGGCAGGTATGTCAAGGATCCGAACAGATTGACTTGAGAACAGCCGTTTCCCCGACCCGACCATCGTGGGGGGAGTGGGTGGATGGGGAGTCCGGAATCTAGTGGCGAGCATAACTTTTGAACGGGTGATCGGATCTTGATGAAAATTGATATTTAGGATGACCTTGTGTCTCAGACACCTCACTTTAAATCCGGGCCGGATCCGATGACACTGGGGGGAGTTGGAGGAGGTAACCGGAAATTTTGAGAAACGCTTAAAGTGGAGGGATCGGGATGAAACTTGGTGGGAAAAACAAGCACAGGTCCTAGACACGTCATTGACATAACCGGACCGGATCCGATGACACTGGGAGGAGTTGGAGGAGGGAACCGGAAATTTTGAGAAACGCTTAAAGTGGAGGAATCGGGATGAAACTTGGTGGGAAAAACAAGCACAGGTCCTCGACACGTCATTGACATAACCGGACCGGATCAGGGCACTGTGGGGGAGTTGGGGTGGGGGTCCGGATTTCTAGCGATCCCGCGAGTTCGAGATTGACTTGAGAACAGCCGTTTCCCCGACCCGACCATCGTGGGGGGAGTGGGTGGATGGGGAGTCCGGAATCTAGTGGCGTGCATAACTTTTGAACGGGTGATCGGATTTGAATGAAACTTGTCTGGTGAGCTATCGCCTCGGACGTTCAGTGTCACGTCCGTCGGGTCCGATACCTGTGGGGATGGAGGGGGGGGGGGAACTCGAGAAACTCTAAAAGCAGAGGGATTGGGACGAAACTTAATGGATGGAACAAGCATTAGGCCTAGATGAAATTGAAGGAGCCAGATGGTTTCGGGGCTCTGTGGGGGGAGTTGGAGGGGTTTCCTGGAATTCCGGTAGTCGTGAGTTAGAATAGTTCCAGATGTAAAACGACAACGAAACTTTGCAGGCATATTAGCGACCCGAATTATCTTGACTTAAGAACCTGACACAACATTCCCCCGGAAACTTCCGTGCCTAGATCCGAGCATTTTTTGGGGAGCACGAGAAGAGAAATATGGAAATTGACTTCTATAAATTGCAAACGAGTGGTCTAATTCGAGTGAAACTTTATGGGTGATACGAATCGATGGCCTCGACATGTAAAACATGCGTTCGAACCATATGCGACCACGATTAGGGGAATTGGGGGTGGGGGGACTTTTGACATGCACAAAAACCAAACGGATGGACCGAATGAGATGCAAATTCGACAGTGCCGAGTTTATGCGGCCTAGATTTGTTATTTGGCGTCCGGGCCGAATTCCGTCAAGGTAGGGGGGGGGGGTACTGTAAACTTGCAGATAGGCTAAGCTCCAATTTTAGTAAAACTTGATGGACAGGAACAGGGAATTAAGAGATTGGGCCCGAACCGGCTCCGACAACGTTGGTGGGAGGGGGGGGGGGGGTACCGGAACTTTCCAAAAATGCTCAGATTCGAGTGAAACTTGATAGATGGTATAAAAGAAGATGCTTGAGGTGGTCGATTTTTTATATTCCGAACCAGATTCGGCCACGGAAGGTCGAGATAGAGTGGGTACCGGAAATCGTGTAGCATGTCTAGGGATCAAACAAATGGATTTATTGGGATGAAAGTTTGCACAGTCATGTGCATTTGCTACAGACAATCGAGACTATGCTGGAACTGCTCAGAAATGAGTGAAACTAAATATCCTATTTCTATTTCCGAACCGCATTTTTGGATGGCGGGTGTATTTTGTGACGTTCTCATCTACTTTCTTGTACAGCCTACTCGTACAAGTGCCATATGAGCTCGTAGCTCTTGTTAATTTTACACCAACACCGCAGCAAAGATTGATTCCCCTCCGAATCTGAAAGGGAGTCCTTTTTGATGATGGTGATGATAATCGGACCTTTCTCCGTCAGTGGGGACTCGCGAGAATACGGGGATTGAGTCCCTGGGACAAACAGAAACGTAGGGGCGTGTCGAAAGTGGAACGGCGAGAATACGTCTTTTGTCTTTCTTCTCCTTTGACTTAAGCTATGGTTTTTTTCACTGGCGTGCGTCCTGTCACCACGAGAATTCTTCCCGAGCATAAATACTAGCACGAATGTAAATACTGCCTTACATTGTTGTTTTGCGCAGCGCAAAAATTTTCCAGAAGCACGGTACGAATGAACGGTCATACCGAACACTGCAGTTTGCAAGAGGGAGCTTTAACTTTTGCTTCCCCGAATTTGATCCTCGAGTGGGGCGTTTATTTTCAGCTTCCGGCTGGAAATCTGACAGAATGTTGCGAAAGAGCTCCGACGACAGGCAGGACCTCCCAAAAGCCATGAGAAGTTCATGCCGTCTGTTTGATAAGGTAGACAGGCCTAGTGACGCAAAACTTGCCTCGTATGATATGACTCGTGCCCGAGGATGATACGACATGCACGCTTTTGAGTGCGCTCAATTTCCGAATCCTGGGCGTTTGTTAGTCTGGCGTGCAAAAACCTGGTATCCATGATATTCAAAGGGCAGGACGAATGTATGTTTTGTAGGGGTTAGTGAGAGTGTTGTGGGACAGCCCAAATCGTCTTAACTGAACAAATTGCTTGAGGAGACTGGCTCCCCTTTGTACCAGTTTAGAGGTTTGGGATTCCCAGCCGAGGTTTTTATCGATTACGATCCCAAGAATGTTGGTGGTTCAACTGCTTTAAGGTCAGCCTCAGTCCGGATCGTGCTTTGTGAAGTTGACACGGGGTACGACACTGTTTTCAGTACTCGCCGTCGTGGCCCACCGTTATTATGTCAAGGTCTTATGGACAAGTCGGTCTAATTCGTTCTGATTTGTTTTTAGTCGCGATCGCTGGCCTAGACCACAGTGTGGCCAGACCACTGTTCATCAGCCAGTGGTCTGGCCACATGCCGATTGCTGGCCCCTGGGTCCTCTGTAAATATACGTTTCGCGACATAAATAGTTTATATTCTTCTTCCTCTGAATAACCCACTGCACCTGACCAATGTGAAGAGAGGGGATTAAAAAAAGGAAAAGAATTAGAAATAGAGACAACACAAAACACTAGTACCACAGAAGAGACAAAGAAAAAGAAAAAAAGAGCAAACGGATAAGCCCGTGATATGGTGGAAGCCTTTTGTATGCTTGGGCAGATAACTCCTGAATAACTCATATAGAAGCTCTTGAAGTATACGTCAGGATGTCAGGAGCTTTATATTTCCGCATAATACTCTGATTTGATAAGACAGGCGTTACCGTTCTATTCAAATAACCTAAACCACCAATTTTCTTTTCAGTGCAGTCCCGGTGGGTGTATGTTGGAGCTGACGATCCAGCTTGGCATCATCATGGTGGGCAAGCAAGCGATGGGGACTTGCATGGAGATGGTCGTACCGAATCTGTTCAAATGGTGGAATACCATCCGACTCCATAGTACCTTCGGAGGCAAGGACAAAATGAAGGATGAGAAACCGCAGTGGCTGAAAGACTACACGCTCAATAGATTTGGACCAGAGGGACTGTTTGGGGAATATTTGGAGATGGGTGAGTCTTCACCTCAGTACGGGAAACTGGATATATTCATGGGGTTGAGCCCCCGCCCCCCCCCCACCGACATAACTCCCCGGCGACCCCCCCCCCCCCCCCCCCACGGTACCAAAACTCCCCGGGTACCCTTGAAAATTGCTTGGAGTTAAAGCTGGTGCTGTTATTTCATTTTTGACACGGCTGCTGTTTTTGCTGCTCGATTGTGTCGTTGCGAGGGTACAGATTTGTCTGCGTTTGGTTTTGGAATCGCTTCTCTCTTCTTTTCTTTTCAGCTAAGATGGATACTTGTCGGTGACATATCTGTGCGATTAAGTTCCGTACTTCGGTGATAAATATTCTTTCAGCCCAAGCTGACTGCGAATCATATTTAACAATGCAAAACGGATACGTCAGCTACATTTACATCGAGCTATATTTTGGCGCTTCTTGGCAAGGGTCCTCTTCGGGCTCAAGACGCTCAAGGTGGAAAATGAACTTGTGGAAACACAATGAAAGATTCTTCATTAAATATCTGATTTTGTGAATTTCACCCTTGAAATTTGTGCGAATAAAATTTATCTGACGTATCCGTTTTGTATTGTCAAATATGATTCGCACTCAGCTTGAACTGAAGGAATATTTTATCTTAAAAACTGCAGTTTTGCAGTCATTCTCCCTAGTCACGCGATTTAAATGTAAACGTATGACGGTGCCTCGCTGGCCGCTCGCCTCTATGGATACGTTTCTTAAATATATACCGTATTTTATTAACACAGTGAAGCAATTGTTTTTATTTTAAAACCAAAGCTGGACCCACCCTATGAACTGTTTTTGTTAACGTTGGAGTACTGTTTGTTTTGACGATTGATGATTTGTATATGACTGGTTCAGCTTGGTTCTAGTTTCTCATATGTCTCAGGTTATGCCTGTCTAATTTGACCGGGAACTCCAAAGTAATGGATGTCAGGGACAGGTCCAAATTTTTGTTCACTTCGTTCTTACCTGTGTCGGTGCCCCCCCCCCCCTTCACGTTACTGACATCGAGCCCAACCGTGTCAAACGTGCCTTAACCATGACATTTTGTTTTCCAGTTCTCCAGTATGGCTTCGTTACGATTTTCGTATCTGCCTTCCCATTGGCCCCTCTCTTTGCGTTGATCAATAACTTGTTTGAGATGAGACTCGACGCGAAGAAGGTTCTGAACTTGTTCCGTCGTCCCGTTGCCCAGCGTGTGAAGGACATTGGAGTATGGTACACGATCATGGATATGATCGGGAAGTTTTCTGTCATCACTAACGTAAGTCAAAACGTACCAAAAGGCTGTTTTTCCGTCAACAGCGTCTATTTCGTTCCAGCTCTTTAGCTGTTTCCAGCGTATATGGAATACTAGGGCTTGCGTGTGCCTTCAGACCTCATAACAGTAATTGCTGAAAACTACAATTGTCATTTCAGACCTGCGACGAAATTCACCCACGTGCTTGTAAGCGAACAGTTAGAAAAGCAGGCTACCGTCAGAAGTTTGATAACGGATAACACATGGTTGCTCATCCTTGTGCTACTTCTTGGATGTCAGGTATTGCCATTATGAGTGTTATAGGTATCGAGACAATACAAAGGGTGCGACCCTTTTGAAGGACCCGTCCTACTTATTATGCTTTTTGTATTATCCTTAGGAATCATAATGTGGAATTATAATCTTCAAAACTCCCCGCCCTTCGCCATTGTTTCCGTTTGCACCTAAAACTTGTCAGTCACAGAGCAAAAACTTGGCCGAAAGCTTAAAAGTCCGCCGTCAGATCTTTCACAGATAATTGCATGAGAAGCTCCATAATGTGTTAATTTCGTTTTTAGAAGACTTGGTAGTCCGACAGGTCTATCTTGTGTTCTGGTAAGAGCTGTTCTTTAAACACTCTTTTCTCAAACTTCCATCGGCCCACATCTTTGTCAAGGCGCGAAGGAACAATTTTGGCACGATGGCCCCTTAGGTGCCTCTCGTCATTAAACGCAACCAACCCTTGCTTGAACGTAAATCTGCCTAAAGTAAACTCGAATTTTTGCTCTTTCTTTTGTGAAGGGCTGGCGAAAGCAAATAGTAATAGAGTTGTCATAATAATAGTAGCTGTAGTTAATAGTAATAATGTGGTGCAAAAAAATAGGATATCGGCCTTAACAGAGCTCGTCTAATACACTTTTCATCACATTTTTTTTCAGTGTACTGACTGTCCAGGTAATATTGAATGCGTTGATGGGGTCGCTCAACACTATTTCAGATGGAATCAACCATTCATTCTACCGTATTCCACCCAAAAATTTTCACCCTTAAGTTTCAGTTTATTTATTTTTTTTACAAAAAAACAAGCTATAGCCTGCACTGTACACTAACTCCACCCTACGTGATCATTGCCCATAATTGGCAGTGCTTTAATAAATCTTCTTGTTCTTCGTGAAGATTCAGAAAAATATTTTTCTAGCACCTATCCACATATATGCTATTGTATTTTATTTCTCAAGGTTGGAACTGGAACGTAGCTTCGGCCATTGGCTATCGTGTGCCGTACCCTTCTTTCCACCAATCACTAAACTACAAATACAACAAGCACGGTGGGGATAGAATTTGTACCCTTCAAATCTATAAAAAACCTAACAAAATATAATCTAACCTAACCTTCAGGTATGTTTGTTGCTGAAGGTCTTCCATCTTTTGGTGAAGTGAGGCTGGCATCTGCCCTATCACTTCAGATACAAATTCTGCGCGCTGAGAATCTCTCCTTCTTGTGATGGCGAGCTCTCTTATGCGGCTGAGTTTGCCAATTTGGCTGTCGTGGGTACAATAGAGTACAATAATGTACTCTACATTATTGTGGGTTCTCTCGAGGTTGATACTGAAATTTTTTTTGTTTTATTTATAGTTTCTATTTATGCAGTGTTTGTTATTTACTTTGTTATTTGTTTGACCCTAGTTGGTCGTATCTTAGTTTAGATAAAATAAATATAACGTGACCTGTACACAGGGGTGTCGCAAGGGGAGGGGGGGATGCAGCACCCCCCCCCCACCTTTTTTTGAGATTCGGTAAAATTTTGGGGCGGATCAATTAGTAATTTTTCGATGCCGGAACTATTCGGTATATTTATGAAGATTCCGTAGTTACGCAGAACCCCGAATAAGCTATTGGTTCAAAATTATTCGGTATCATCGGTAACTTATTCAGTATAATATCCAGGATTAGAAAGTTAACCACGAATACTGACTTTGTTCCAGTTTCGACGAAAGTATACCGAATATGAATATTGTTCGGTAGTCTTTCGATATCGAAACAATTCGGTATAATAACCGGGATACGCTAGTTATACAGAATTCCGAACATGGCATCGGTCTAAACTTATCCGGTATATAACTGAAATTCGGTAATTTATTCGTTATAATTGACAGGATTCGGAAGTTACCACGAACCTCGAAACTCAGAAGAGGTCGAGTGAATTACTGGTCGCAGACAAAAGGGATGATCTATGATATCATCGATAGTCCTTACTTTTATCAAGAATAAATAAGGGAAGAATTGAGAAGACTTGAATCATCCGACGTGTCTTTCTGCCCGATTCTAAACTATCGCGGGTGGAGCCTACTAGGCGCCTGTCCCGACCACAGAGTAATTATTGGCGCTGGTTCTTCTGATCGCCGTTCTCCGTGTCAAGAAAGTGCGCCGAATTCAAATTATACAGAAAAAGGCGGACATTTTGCCGTATGCTCTACAATTAAATCGCAGCTACCACTAGTTTAAAAGACGAGATAAGGGGCTAAAGTACAGTGAGATGATAGAAGTGATGTACAATCAGGCAGAAAAGGACCGATTTGGACTGAATACTACAAGTTTAAAGAAGGAAGGGACATGATACATGCTTCCATATGTTTTTGGGATCCCAAAACGTAAGTGGAGGGATACCTATGACATCGCAAAAGTTGTCCGTCTGTCCGTCCGTCCGTCCGTCCGTCTGTAAGCACGATAACTCTCGAAGGGAATGAGATATTTTGATGAAACTTGGTGTGAGGGTTCGTTGGGTCGTCGGACCAGTCAAGTTCGTAGATGGGCTTTGTAGCTCTACATTTAGGGGTGGGGGAGGGGATTCAAATTAAGGGACAAACAAAATATTTTGAAACAGCTAATGTGATAGTAGATTATGGGGTAAGAAGACATGCTGAACACGATGGTGAAAACCATTTTGTCATCGGACAAGTAGTTCGCCCGGAATCCGGCCAAAACCGGGAAGTTTGTTGAAAATAAAAGTTTTATTTGAAGTTGATTAGATGTTCGATTTAGGGGTAGGAAGACATGCTGAAGACGATGGTGAAAACTATTTTCTCGATGGACAAGTATTTCGACCGGAATCCGGCCCAAACCGGAAAGTTTGTTGAAAGTAAAAGTTTTATTTGAAGTTGATTGAATGTTCGATTTAGAGGTAGGGAGACATGCTGAAGACGATGGTGAAAACTATTTTCTCGACGGACAAGTATTTCGACCGGAATCCGGCCCAAACCGGAAAGTTTGTTGAAATTAAAAGTTTTATTTGAAATTGATTAGATGTTCGATTTAGGGGTAGGAAGACATGCTGAAGACGATGGTGAAAACTATTTTCTCGATGGACAAGTATTTCGACCGGAATCCGGCCCAAACCGGAAAGTTTGTTGAAAGTAAAAGTTTTATTTGAAGTTGATTGAATGTTCGATTTAGAGGTAGGGAGACATGCTGAAGACGATGGTGAAAACTATTTTCTCGACGGAAAAGTATTTCGACCGGAATCCGGCCCAAACCGGAAAGTTTGTCAAAATTAAAAGTTTTATTTGGAGTTGATTAGATGTTCGATTTAGGGCAAGAAGACATGCTGAACACTTATGTGAAAACAAGTTTCTACCCGGACATGTAGTTCGTCCGGAATCCGGCCAAAACCGGAAAACTGTTGGAAGTCAAAGTTTTATTTCTAGTTGATTAGATAAGCGATTTAGAGGTAAGAAGAGATGCTGAGTCCCTGTGTGACAATCGTATTTTACCCGGACATATTGTTCGACCGGAATCTGGCTGGAATCGGAAAATTTGTTATAAGCTAAATTTCTATTTGAAGTTGATTTGATGTTCATTACTGGGGAAAGAAGATACCCTGATTTCGTCTTTGAGCTTTCTTTTTTCGCCGGACAAGTAGTTCTGGAGTTCGGCCGGAACCGGGAAATTGGCAGAAGTGGCAGGAAGTTTTCGTCAAAACAGATATGACTTATAGGGGTAAACACACATGCTGAATCCAAATCTGAAGTTGGTTTTCTCAGGTGATTAGCTCTTTGGCCTTAATCTGTTTCTGAATTTTAATTGTAAAAATGTTCAAGGAGTCTGGCGAAGACTGGATCTGGCTAAGACAAGACCCAGTTGTCTGGATCAAATCTTAGATTTTTGGGATCCCATCGACACCTTTGGTCTTGTTACTCTAGGCTTAGAAAGTCAGGTAGAATATCCGTCTCTGGAAAAGTGGGAAGTAAGATTTACTTCTTCTTTTTTTTCACACAGAAATATTCATGTAATCTCCATGGCTGGCAGGTTCATGGTGATGAAAGAAAAGTGTTTTAATAGGATAGATAATGAAACATTTAGCCAACTACCCGAGATAATGATATACATTTGGACCAACAATAATAAGTTGTATCTCAAATGTAGACGTTTTGAATGATATCGTATAGTTGTCAATTTCCATAATCAGTCATTAATTTAAAATTAGGAAATACTTCAACCCAACTGTTTTACCAACTGTTAACTATCCGAGAAATGCTATGAACTAAATTTTGTGTACAGTGTACAACTTAAAACAAAACATAACAACTCTTTGGGTATAGTTAGTCAGCTATGCCCAAAATTCGAATTTGAATCATGCAAAAACATGATAATGTAAAAAAACGATGATGAAAAAGCGGACTGTTATTAGCATAGACAACGACAAATTTAGCCAGATGTAAAGTACAATTATCCGAAATAATGATACACATTTTTTTACCAAGAATAATCAGTCGTTTCCGCAAATTGAGACGTCTTAAAAGATACCTTACAATCAGCAATCGGTAATTTAAAATTAGGAAATAGTTTACAGCCTACAGTGTTTCGCAACTACACGAGAAAGTGATGTGAACTAAATTTTGTGCAGACAGTACAACTTAAAAACAAAACATAATAACTCATTGAGTACATTTCGACAACTAAATACCTTAAATTGTCCAAGTTCAATACCTGTTCTAGATGCAATTCTTTACAGTCCTGAGAAGACCAAAAATAAAAATACAATGATCACACTGATCCTATTGAATCTGAACTAAATGCTTGCCTGTTAGGTCTATGCTTCAGCGTTCAAGTTGCTTAATTGCTCCCCTGAGTCATCAAACACCGCATTCCCTTGGGCTTCACCGTCTTTGTGAAGAGTCGTGATAACATAAGCTTCATATTACAAATCTGACCCGAGATTGAAAAGTCGTTTCCATTTGTATTATCCTCAGAATCAGCACTGTTTGAATTTCCCGCCTTTTCTGACTGCTTCATCACTTTTCCTTGGAGGTATAACACTTAATACTGCAAGAGGCAACACGCGAAGCTCCACCCCCGGTAAATAAAAGAAAAAATATTCAGGATGCTGACATCAAGGTTATGTGAGTTCTCAATTCTTCCCTTATTTAGTCCTGCTTTTATTTTGGACCCCAAAAAGAATATCTGTTCATAAATATTTCAAAAACTCCGCCTGCAGCACTTTTCGTAATATTCTCTATTTTGTGGAAGGGCGCGTCATTTTCAAGCCAGTTTTAGGATTGAGATTTCGAAACATTAAAAGCTAGAATTTTGATGGAAACTATGATTAAAATTAAAAGCAGAAAAAAAATTCGCATGCGGCGATCACTTTATATGATATGGGTAGTATCTTGACTAGACTACAGTTGCTGCTGCTGCTGGAACGTCGCTCCATCTGGTTTCTGGAACTTCTTGGGGTCTCGGTATTTAATCATCGGTAAATGATAGAATTTGTAAGAGAAGCAGTTAGATTTTATCCTACAGCAAAAAATCGATTTCGAAAATTTTCGCCGGCGGCGCTCGATTTAATTTTCTATTGGCTATAAGAGGAAGCTGTTACTGCAATCAAGCCCGGCAGTATATTCTCCATGTGGCCTTCGCCAGAACGCTGCCTAATAGTTGGCTTATCGTCTTTCATGCTGCCGTTTATTGTTAGTCTTCCTACGTAATCGTTTCTGTTCCATAATTTAAAGCTCAAATTGTTATTTCTAGGATTCGGTAAATTGTTTGAAAGATTCGGTAAAATTTTGGCTCTGCACCCCCCCCCCCCCCCCATCGATAATGCACTTGCGACGCCCCTGCCTGTATAATATACCTGTATAATATAACAAACGCCACTATTTCAGGCGTTTATCATTGCATTCACGTCGGACTACATCCCCCAAGCAGTCTATTACTACTACTATAGCCCCAGGGTCTATAACTACTCAACTATGGATGGGTATGTAAATCATACGCTATCTTGGTTTGCCGTCGAAGATTTCAAAGAGAATAAGCCTGATAAACTCGGAGTGGAGTATTGCAGGTAACATTTTCATTTGAGGTCTCAGTAGCTCTTGGCTTCCGTCAACTCCGCCACTCTCGGCCTTCTTTGTCTCATTTTTTTCTTTATGTAGCCGCCTTGTGAAGGTTTGACGCTGTTTTGCTTAAAGCACAATGGACACTTCTAATGCTTTACTTTGTAGTAAATGCTTCACAAATAAACATTTCCGACTTCCTTTAGAAGGCGCTACGAAAATCGGCCGTTTTCTTGTTATCCCTTGTCTTTACCTCTCTGGCATTTCGGTGATCCAAATCTTAGGGGCTGGGATACCGTGGCAGGAAATTCAAAAACTCCCAGCAATGCTTGATATAAAAGGATATATTTGTGATGTCACCAAAGTCAAGCCGCAGATGCAGTTTACCTGATTGTTCTAGTGTTTCATCATAAGTTCCATGGCTTAAAGTGCGTATTAAAAGTTTTTCTTTGTGGAATAGTGTTGTGAAGCTTGATTAGCTTGCTTTATAAAATGTACCAGAATATGCAATAAGCTTATAAAAAATAACATAGCTACAGAAATCATTCAAAATCAAATAACCTATTCAAATCTGAATTATACAAGCTGATTTATGCATAAAATATAGATCTACTAAGTATTATAAGAACCTTAACTTTTATCTTTGTCCCAGCTAGTAAGTTGAGCATATACTGGCCCAAAAAATTACGCTTTGAAATATCACAGAGAGGAAACTGTTGAAAAAGCTGCTGATCTAGGGGGTAAGCATTGTTCCTAGGTTGTTACAGAGTGGGATTGGGGTAGTTTGATGTGAGAGAGAGAGACTTTATTTTAAAAACAACTTTTACAGCGCGTGGCGCCGAATTAGTGCTTCACGTCAGGTAATTTATAAAATGTGCCCATTGAACTTTAAAGACGGTCTCAACATGCGTTGTTTCTGCATAAAACCAGCTTTAATCTTTATTTCGTAACACCTGCAACTTTTTATTACGCTAAAGTGTCACAGTACGGCGGGTGCATTTACTTCCTTCACTTGTTAATTTGTTAAAGTATCTTACCCCCTTGCTCATCGCTTTTCACTAATTTCGAATAATTAATTGATGCCGGGATTCATAAACTCCCTCCATGAGCAGTAACGATTACCTGTGAATAAATAGCAATGGCATTTGTTAATTTCAGATATGAACTTGTAAACAGTTAGTACGTGCTAAAATTTTCGTTGTCTTCTTTCATTTTTGGTGTGTATTTCATCGAAATGGGTTGCAATTCAGGGCAGGAATGTTTGAAACCTGAGATCTTATTTCTACAAGAGATGGCGGATTTGAGTGAAACAAAACCTGAAGATTATATTGGGATTATTTGTCTGTATACGGATGGTCAGGTGAATGACTCTGCAGACAAATATCACAAATAAAATGCAGTAAAAGAATCTGACTGAGACAGGATCGAGGCTTGCTTCTAGATCAAGTTATCATTCATCGGGTCTTGTCAGACACGGCTATGACAGTTGTCAACTGACAGAGCAAATAATTTGGCATTGAGGAGACAAGCCCGATAAATAAAACGGTATATGGCGTACAGGACTGAGACAGGATCAAGACAAGGTTAGAACGAACGCGGCTTAAATATTGTTTGTCCGCACTTCAGCCCACGAGAGAGAAGACGGACTTTAATTCGTGGATGCCGCTTGACTCGCAGAACCATCTAAGGACTCTATGTCTATGTTCTTCTGAAACGGAACAGTTCGGAATTCAGGAAATAAAAAAGGACGAAAACGCAAATTTAATATCTATTTCAAGAGGACCCTTCCCAAGCAGGGCCAACGCATTGCTGGGGTGTTGTTCACTCGATTGGGTACGCCATGCAGGGAGTTGCTGCATGCAGGTATGGAGGGATTGCGCACCTTCCCAACGAGAACGGACAGAAGGAATCTATGCCTTCACTTGAAGGTGAAAAATCAACCAACTGGATGCGATACTTTTTGAAACATTCAGGATCCTGTGATATTTATTTACCTTAAAAGCCAAAGAGCCGTAGCAAACAAAGCATAAAGAAATTAAGCATGTATGTATCAACATACATAAAGAAATTAACACAGTACTACGTAGCTTTTACTGTTTTCGATAGTCGTGTAGAAAGATCCGCTTGCGTTGTGTTGGCAGAAATCTTTCTATTGAGGATGTGGCGTTGGACGGCTTTGGGGCAAAAGCAATCGGTGTCCGATTCGTATTTCCATTGCTTTAGTAATATTGTGGTATTGACTGTTTTCTTGAAGTGGGTGTCCTAGCGCCACCGTGTTCCAGGGCCACCGTATGTTTTCCGCCACCCAGGAAATCTTGCACCACCAAGAGGATTAGCTGGGTCAGACGAAAGGGTCAAATATTTTGGTAGGTCCACCGCCACCGTATGTTCTCCGCCAACTCATTAGTGCAGGTAGCGCAGGTAGCTGGTTCATGTAATCCGAGATCTAAATCGCTAAATGCGAAGAGGGGTTTACCGCCACCACGCAAACTCTACGTTAATCCTAGCTAATACGAAAACTGAGCTTAACGTTTCAAATAATTATTTATTTTAGTCCAGCTAAAGAAACTGTAAAAACTTTAAGAACTCAAGGCCCCCAAACTATTCAAATTTGAAAAGGTAAGAAATCGCCCACAGAAGTGCTTCTCTTGAAGACTCGACACCCCATCAGAAAATTAGGTCTGGCAAGATTTGACCCTACCCTCTGGAGGAACTAATCCTCTTGGGGAGGTAAGATTTACTGGTTGGCGGTAAATGCCCTTTTCACATTTAAAGATTTAAATCTGAAACTACCTGCACAGGCTACCTGCGCTACCTGAATTAGAAGGTGGCGGAAAACCGCGGTGGCGTTAGAACACTGCTAACGTTTTCTTGAGGGCATCCACAGACTCTGACTGCACGGACAAATTATTAACATAATTAAATATTTCTTAGGTATTTTGACAACAGAAGTCCCCCCTGGGAAGACCCCAAGTACAAGAGGACTCAGGTCTATTGGCATGTGATGGCGGCTCGGCTAGCTTTTATTGTCGTCTTTGAGGTAGGTTATTTGTTTCAGTCATTATGTTCTTTATTTCCTTCACAAGTTGAGGAGTGAAGTAAAATTAAGAGAAGCAGTTAAACCAAATATAAATAAACAAACATAATTGAACTTTCTTGTCAACCAAGTAACTACCGCATGATACTCAGTACGTCTACATGTTGAGTTAACCTGTATGTTTTCTTTACCGCTGTTGTATTTTCTTAAAGCACAACTGAAGCCTAATACTATTTCCCTATTTTTCTTCTCAACAACAAGCACTATCACCGTCACCATATTTTTATTTTCAATTCACAGCTGTTTTCATACTTTCACTTCCTAGCCCGCCTCTCGCGTCTGTGATTGGTTTAATCTAATGTACGGATTGTATAAACCAATCAGAGATAACGTTTGTTAGAAATGTTAGTCAAGGTTTCTGCTGGAATGCAGCAGCTGTATGCCCATGGCGGCAAGTTTGAACGATAAGCCCTTTAGAAAATACTTAAAGAGGTGCACTACTTAGTGTTTCTGCTCAGATGTAATGAGAAAGTTCACCACTTTACAACTAAGCTATGCTTACGGATAATTACGCACGGCTTAAGCTGTTTTTAGCCTCTTTCCATGTCATTTGCCTTGTATGACAGTCTTGACAACATTTGAATAACCGGTCTTCGGACGAATAAGCTCCCCGGAAGCAATGATCGGCCGCCTGATACGTCACGTAAAGAGAACAAACGTGGCCTGCGTTATGATCAGTGTATTGCTCATAGTTATTATAATAATGTTTACAACGGATACGTCAGCTACGATTCTTCATCAGCGATATTATGATTACAGGTTTGTTTCCTTCCCCGAAGTTGAACCAGAGGATCGACAGCCTGACGAGGACCCTTGCCAAGAAGTGCCTGACGTATCCGTTGTAAACATTATTTGAATAAATGTTTCAAAGTCAGCGTGGGCTCGAAGAATATATATTGCTAATAGTGGAGAGATGATACAGTTATGGACTGAAGTATCTCGGGAACTGGATGGAAATACTACTAAAGTAGAATGAATCCCTATCATAAATACGACGTGTCCTTTAACAGCGTGGAGTATACGCCTTTCTTTAACCTATTTTGCCCTTCCAGAACGTCGTCGCACTAGTCGTCTTCCTAGTTCAGCATTGTATACCAGACGTACCTAAGGGGTTACAGGATCAGATTCGTGCTGAATCCTACCTAACCAACGAAATTATAATCGACCACGAACTGGCCAAATCTGGCCTAAAGAGAAACAATGTAACCCCTCCCGATGGTTCAAGGGAGGAATTGGATGAACCCGGAGTGAATTATAGAGATGACCTCATTTATTATAACGAGACGAAAGGAGAATTTCATAATAGTGTGGAAACGTGATTCCAGATAAATCTTGCGTATCTGGAGTGAATGTGTCTACGACCTCCGTGATAAAAATCAGGAAATTAAAGTGCTGTAAAAAATCGCACTAGATGTGTTTGGAGTATCTTGAAAGTAGCGTTTGCAAGATCGTTTTTGTGACAAACATAGAATCAGACTTGCCGATGCCATAATATCCAGCATGATACTACCATGTCAGCTATTGAGCTAGGACCAGAACAGTTTTGTATTCCAAGATTGCCTTTCTACAATAGGGTGTATTTCTCGAGACTAGGGGAAAATCGGAGGAATATAATGGAAATTTAGCCTATCTTGTCTTTGTTCCGACATTTCGCAAAAATGAATTAAGTATAGGGGGTTACAGCCGTGTTGTATAAAGGGTGGCCTATCACGCTATAGTAACTGCAAACAAAAAGTTTCCTTAATTATCCATATGTGTGATGTTGCGGTTGTGAAGAAGTTGCGCGTGTCTAAACGCCAACGCAATCTGTTCGAACTAAGTCATCTGTAGTGGCTCTAATCAGCAAAAATAGAGTCGTATCCTTCTATCCGATCGAAAATTGGATCAGTCAAACGTGTCTGTGCTAAGAACGTACTTGTAAGCAATCATACGCCCGATGTCGTGTCTCATTTCGTTCTGATGCTGAAGCTTCATACACGCACAGTCCGATAATATTCCGATAGGAAAATACGCCAACGATATCGCGACACTGTGGTCTAACCAATGTGCAAAGTTAGTCCTAGTTTCAAAGCTACTAGTTTTCACTCCGTAGATTTAACGCCGGCCACTCTTATCTGTCGGTAAATTGTTTTGGTAGATGGATGTTTCTGTATAGGGACATAAACAACGATTTTAAGTACTGATGATTTGTGATGCCTTTATTTTTAACCCATCAAAATAAGCGCAATGCGTGAAATGTAAGGAAAAATCGAGAGAAAGTGATTTACACAGAAGTACATCAGATTTAAAACTTAAGACTTTGGCAAAACAAAAGGAAGCCAGTTGGAAAACTGTTGTTTCTTCAAAGCGCGTTCAAGTCATTCTATGAGCGTGTTCCATCCTACTTACCGTAGTTACTACGCATGACGTCACGAATTCTGTCTTTTTGTCGTCAAGGCTGGAACGATTTTTCTATTTTCAAGCAGAATATCGTGCCATGGGCGAATCCGACCACGTTACATAGATCCGTAGTTACTACGCTCCCGAGCGTGGTAAGCAAATAGTTAATGTTTTGAGAAGGTTGGAACGGTCGGCGTAGTAACTTTTGGTGAGATTGGAACGGAAATAGTAACTAATAGTTAAGAAGGGTGGAAACACGCTCTATCTTTCATTACGCTAGCCTGTGCAGTGGTAACTCACAGCTTCGAAACTAGGGCGAAGATTTCAAAAAATTTCTCAAGCACGCAGTTTTATCTTCTGGACTTAAGTGAGAGTGAATGCAACTTATTAAGCAAACATGACTGGCAAATAAAGAGTGAAACCGGAGTGAAACAGAAGTTCAGTAAACAAGAAAAAAACAGCGGCGTCATTTTGCGTCATCATTTGCTCGGCTTAAAAAGGTCAGAAGTTTGGCGAGAAACTTATCTTTCAACGACTGCCTGTTGTAATTTTATCAAATCACTTTGTTCTTCGCAGATTTCATGATTTTTCATGGGTTGATCCCTCTCCCCTGGGAGGGGCGGGGGGCAATGACGCCTCTCAACGCGTTAGGACATGTGCTACGTTATGGTATGCCAAGTTGTTGTCCAGTTTTGAAGTGTATGTTTCACCTGTTTACTTGCACAGGGATTGTGAAAGTCTACCACAAGTCACTGTTTTTGTCTAAATTGTGCCAAACGTTGGACCTGTCCGCAGTATGAAGAACTCTATGTCAAATATTGAGTACCCTAACCATGGTTGCCACGGGAAGCACAAAAGTTCTACTTTGTTGGAAGTTGAAGTAACAACTGTTCTTTGAAAGAATTTGTTTTGTTCTGTTACAACTGCTTATTGTTAGTTCAAGGAACGGTGCTCTCCATTGTCTCCATACGTTAATTTAGTAGCTTGCATAAAATTGTGGTCGCCAAATTTTACTTGCATACTTCATGTAGTAGCCTACTAAGAACGCTTTTTCCGATCTTTAGAAGCTCGAAGAGTTGTATCAGTGTGGCAACACTGACCCTAACCCAATAAAATATTGGATGATTGAATTTGTTTCAGAGAATAACCATTCAAGATTTCCCTTGTGTTCGGTAAGTCGGGGTTAGGGTGCAATGGATTTGGCGTAGGTAACCGAAGTTTGGCATAGGCTATTCCAAGATGTGTGAATCAGAGATTGTGGTAAACTGGGTTGTGATTAATTTCACTGCCGTGTCCTTTTTTAGTGTGGCTGGCAACATTTGTGCAGATTTACGGCGGCCCCAGTGAATGTTTGTGCAATTTTCTGAGTGTGATTCTTGAACCTATTTTCAATCGTTCTATCTTTGAGCTAATGACTGGTGACAATCAGTGACTTGATTGGTTTTATGATCTGTGGCAACGGAGAATGGTATAAGTGGCTATGGCAACGGAACTTAAAGGCAGCTAATCCTTTTCTCACCGTAATCCTTTTCTCAACTTCTCTCACTGTAAAATAACATTTGGATAATGATACACCACTAGTGCGGCCAGAATCCGGAGAAACTCGAGGTCCAGATATAGAGCGTGTTCCACCCTTCTAACAAATAGTTACTATTAGTTACTATTTCCGTTCCATCCTCACGAAAAGTTACAACTCTGACCGTTCCAACCTTGTCGGAATAGAATAGTAACTAATAGTTACTATTCGTAGTAAGCGTAGTTACTACGCATCTCTGTGACGTGACTGGTCGGATTCGCCCCTGGTGTGAGATCCAGCTAGAAAATAGAAAAATCGTTCCAGCCTTGACGGCAAAAAGCCAGAATTCTTGACGTCATGCGTAGTAACTACGGTAAGTAGGGTGGAACACGCTCATAGAAGCAAGTAGGTTCTGATCAAATTCAGGGGAGTTTCGATTTGAGTGTAGAGACACATGTTGGTCTTTTGTTAATGCGTCGTTTATCCTGTCGAAACGGTAGTTCGACCGGAATCCGGTGAAATCCGGAAATTTGATAGAGCCACACCTTTGTTAATTCAGTCGTAGGATTTGCAGATGTAGGGGAGGTAGTAAATGTGAAACCTTTCTTCCCAAATCATTTCTTCATCAGATCGCTAATCCAACTGGATTCCGGTTAAAGGCCGTGAATTTTGTTATCAGGGGATCGGCGACAGTGGCAGTCTATTCGCCGAAATCGTGAATGTCGTCACTTTTCTTTGGTATTCCCTGGAAACCTGGCAATGCCTGTATGAAGGAAATCAGACCCTAATTTGGGATCACATCAGCAACTGATAACTTACATTGGGAGCTTGGAGGAATTGAAGTATTTTCCATCTTGCAGCATTATTTGTTCTCAAATTGCCATGCGCTTCAATTCGGAATTGTATCTAGTGTTCGGTTAGTGTGATTGGCTAGTCTTTAGTGCTCCGGTCTGGAACTCCGGGGCGTCCCGTTCCAGCCTCCATTCCATCATATTCCACTCCTTATCATAAGAGACTTTGAATTCTCGAACAGTCTCGCTAGATACCGTACTTTCGGTCGGGTGGTGCCACAGATCAATCACCCGGTTGGTCAAGTGGCGTCGTTCTCAGATCTTGATGGTTTTAGACTTAAAGCGCATCCTGTGGGTTGTTTGAAGTCAACCTGAAGCTCCCACTGAGACAGAAATGTTGTCAAACAAAATTGATCAGATGACAAAACTTTCCGACAGATTTTAGCTCCCTACCCTTTTGTGTCCCCCAAACTGTGAATCTCTTCCCTCTCGAAAATCTGAAGCCTATCGATCACTGTTTGAATGCAAACTAGTAATTTCCTGGAGTGATACTGACATAGCCTATAACCAAATAGTGATAGCAGAAAACACCACTTTAGCGTTACAAATGCGGATTTTCGTAATTTTGGATTTTGTGAATGACGGGTACATATTTTTTATTCTTATTTTCGTTAAAGCTGTACGTACGTAACTTAAATATAGCTGTAATTAACTTAATAGTGGTGAATCTTATTACGAAGTGAAATGACGAAAGGGCGTAGTGCAGTGAGAAAAAAAAATTACACTGATGTTTTGATAAATCGTTGAAAAATTGTTACTGTTAATAGTTATGTTTTTGCAGATACCATGGTACTTGATACCACGGTCTGATCGTTTTTGCAGTTACTGAGTATCGGCCAGTTACCATGGTACCTGGAATTCAGCTACCACGGTCCCGACCCTATAGAACTGAGCGTGGTATCTTAAAAAGTCGTCTAACTAGGTTTTTCTCTAATTGTCGAGAGAAAAATTGGGCTTTTTGTCGTGTGAGCGGTGTGATTTGATGTAAGTGTTTATTTTTGGGGTGAGTCCTGAAGGCTCGAATTTGGCAATTTTCGTGTTCGCAGCGCAACCTTAGTGTCAGATACCATGGTAATAGCAAAAACGACAAACAGCAGATCCAGTTACCGTGGTGTCAAAATGGTATATGCAAAAACTCAACCAACGTTCCAATACTGGCGGGAATATTTGTAGTCAGAATGCTGATACAGCCCATAATTTGTTGGCAAGTTGAAATGTTGGGTGAGCGGAACTGATGGTGTACCATCACTATTTCTAAGTGAATTGATCTGATTCTTACTTCTTACTTTCCTGATGAAATTTAACCTTCAACCCAGTCTGGTCTTCCTGATTCTTATTTAACAACCGATTGAGTGATGCTGTGATTGAATGTGCCCTGTTTCGCATCTAGTCAGGTTCGGTTCGAAGGGCTTGGTTATGGGGGGGGGGGGTGGGGGGTGAGGACTTCAAAGTATACGACTGGCTAAAACACAGCACCAGCAGGCTCAAGAAATATTAAAACTATAAGTTCTAAAACGTTACGGAAAATGCCATTGTAGTAGGCTAATAAATAACAAATAAATAAGTAACGGGAATTAGACGACGCTGTTCATATCAAATTTCGCTGGAGAGAAGATAAGCCTTGGTACCAGTTTCTGACATAACTACTTAAGACAAACTAACATGAGCGCCGCATGCGAAATTTTTTCAATCCTACCAAAATTTACTACTCCTTTACAACTCCTACATTTTAATGTAGCTTAGACTCAAA
Source organism: Branchinecta lynchi (assembly GCA_023053575.1). Lineage (NCBI taxonomy): Eukaryota > Metazoa > Arthropoda > Branchiopoda > Anostraca > Branchinectidae > Branchinecta > Branchinecta lynchi. The sequence goes on from JAKZAP010000002.1 coordinate 19,493,045, forward strand.
ATCTCAAGCTTAAAACCACACATAAATGATGCACACTTCCACTACTAGGGGAGGACTACGAAAGAGCCGCAGGCAAAATTTGTTAAATCGGCGTTTATTCGGCAATATTCGACTACTTCCCACACAAACTCTTGCTTTAAACGGGGCTCAGATCCCAAACAGCACCTTTTACCAATCCAATCCAAAAAACTTCTGGCGCTTGGGCTCCGACCCTTCGGAACCCTTATGTACCTAAGACAAATTTAAACTCAGCGCTGCATGCGATTTTTTTGTAGTCGCTCCTTTTTCTCGTCTTTCTAGCTTTTAAGGTGGCTGAAATCTTCGACCTATAATACCTCACCTAAATTACAGGCCGTTAAAACAAATAGCGAGTAGGCGACTATGAAAGACAGCGCAGGTAAAGTTTTGCGAAACATTTTAAAGGCTGCCTACTATGATATGCACTGACATATCTGTCATTGCCCCGATAACTCGCAAACGGAGTGGGATATTTTCCCGGAAGTTGGTACATGGTTCTACTTCCACTTTGAATTTAGACTACACAAAAAATAGTGCGATTATAAGGTGGTCGTGCCTGTTTCTTTCTAAGATAAACAGATTTTTGCACAACAACAGGTAAGATAATGTTGAAACGTCGTGCCGCAGGCGAAATTTTCGAAAATCAACCTGTTTTCAGCGCCACGGAGTTTTAATCACGACTGGTAATTTCATTTATGTCACTCTGGCATGTTGGAAATATACGACGGTCATTCTAACAAGCTCAAAACACACAATAATTCTTAACGTAATGACTGCCTTATATGGCAAGCTCAAAACTTACGACTGTCTTCTTATTACACGACAAGAAATGGGCCATTTTCTGGCGAAATTCACGGTTGATGTAAGTCTGGCAAGTTCTATACGACTGATTCCGACAAAATGAGAACACGAAACTTTGAATCTTAACAAACTTATTAAAATCTATATGGAACAATACGACCAGAAACAGGTCATTCGAAGGCAAAGTTCACGGTAAGCTAACTGCTGTGTCTGCCTTTATCTGGCGAGGTCAAAGCTTACGACTGTCTTTAATTTACGACTAGAAAATCCTTTCGTAAAGTACGATCAGAAACGGGTCTTTTCGGGCGAAATTTGCGGCAGATGTCATTCTGACAAGTTCAAACATACGACTTTCATTCTGGAAAACTCGGAACACGCAACTGTGAATCTGAAAACATACGAATAGAATTTTCTTTGTAGCCATACAAATAAAAAATGTGATTTGTGGGTAAAATTTACGTTTTTTAACTGCCTGCATGTCATTCTGACAAGCTCAAAACATACGACTGAGAGTAGATTCTCTGGAGCATGGGGGGGGGGGGTGATTCACCCCCGTAGACCCCCCTTCGAACCGCCCCTGCATCTAGTATTTTGAGAATGTTCATTTTTTTTGGCATTTTTCTGTTGTTTAAAGTTATGCAAATCATATTTCAGTTTATCTTGTGTACTCGGTTTTGGCAGTTATTGTATTTGTGATAGTTATGTTGCGTACCAGGACTCGGATGCCTTGTTAAAAACTGAATTTGTTAGCCTAGGTCCCGTATTTTTTTTTCACTTTGAGGATCTTCTTCGCCGGGGCTGTTTAGAATTCGAGAATGGGCGACCCCCAACTTCACCGTTTCTGTGAGTGCTATACAGTGAATTCAAATCTTAAAAATCGTATTACTCGTTGGTCATGGTAACATAATCTTTCACATTTTGCCATTTTTCTTCCTTAGCCGTATATGTGTACACAGGGGCGTCATTTCATTTGTGAAGGGGTAAACCATTGCCGCATAGAGGGCTCTAACACCGCAGAAACTCGGGGTACCCTTGTAAATAATCTAGTAGTGTGCATGTCGGCCGCCAGGAATGGGTGACCGTTAATACTGTCGACTGCAAATATGTTTTTCCCAGCGAAAAGCTTTTTTAAGAAAGCTTGATGCAATGTTCTTTCAAGATCGAATTGGCATATTTTGGTCCGTCTTCGGGCTCTCTGAAAGCGGCCGCGCCTATACTGTCAGAAGTTTCTTAACAGATAACACAAGGATGTGCGGTTTCAACAGACAATGCGCAACAGATAATATTTTGAATGTTATCTATTGTCGCGACACACGTTATGCATGAAATGTTATGCAAAAGAAGCATTGCCAGGAAGAGCCGAAAAACAGCCAAAAAAGCATCTGCTGGATTTTTATATCGTTAGGACAAACAAAAAAGCCATCAGATTCCTTATTGCGGTTTTTCGGCTCTTCTTGGCAATGCATGTTGTGCAAAATGTGTGTTGCGACAACAGATAACATTCCAAGTGCTATCTGTTGCGCGTTGTCTGTTGAAACCGCGCATCCTAGTGTTTTCTGTTATGAAATTTGTGACAGTGTTCAAATGCCCCGCCGCTAAAAAGGGACGGTGCTCATAGGCTGGTTCGTATTCTGCTTCTTTGTTAACCCGGGACTGGGTGGAATTTCAGTCACCATCCTTATAAAGCTTAAATTCTTTCGGAGTTAAACGTTGCTGTTGTGTTGAAAAAGGTCAAAGTAAAAGAAAGAGTTGTTGATCAAGAGCAACTCAGAATGGTGCCCCTGGAAGGGGACCGGCCATAGTCCTGGTTAAGATTCTAAAAGCGCCGCTGTTTGCCAATTTGGAAACTTAACGTGCCGAAAACAGCGTATACGGTACTAATGTTAGTTGCCAGTGTTGTCGGTCTGTCCACCAAGTTCGAAAATAAATACGCAAATATATAGATACTACTGCAGAGATGAAGCGAGAACTAATTCTTTCGTATTTTACCTACAGTGTCATTTCATAAAATATAGCACAACAGACAATACTTGGAACGTTATCTGTTGTCGCGACCAAGGTTATGCATAACGAATATTGCCGGGAAGAGCCGAGCAACAACCAAAAAGCATCTGCTGGCTTTTTTGTTTGTCGTGATGATATCGCAAATTGATGCTTTTATGGCAGTTTTTCGGCTCTTCCTGGTAACATTTCATGCATAACGTTCGTCGCGACAATAGATTTCATCCGAAGTGCTGTCTGTTGAAACAGCGCATCCATGTGTTGTCCGTTATGAAACTTATGACAGTGCACCCAGTCATACACAAATCCTGTTTCTGAGGGAACGGACGCTCAAACGTTAGGGCATGCCCCAGCGTGTGAGCACCGGTGCTCATATGTTGGGGAACCGTGGCTTGTAGTAAGGGGAACCGTGACTTCCCAATGAAAAATGTGTAGCCTGCGTAGTTGTATGATAGTTGTACGAAAAAGTTGCATCTAGTGATATGTAATAGTAAAGAATACTCATCTAATGTGCCCAGACTGGGCCAGTCTTAAGTAGTAGTATCCAGTAGCATCCTGTCTTGCTCTAGGAGCATCCAATCTTGCTGACAGTAGCACGTAGTAGAATGCAGTAACACGGTAGCCTTGAAGGAGAAGCATGTAGTAGCATCAGTTAGTACTCCATGCTACTTTTTCGTACAACTTCATACTACTATTTGAGATAAATTTTTCATCGGGCTTGCTTCAGGGCATGATGACCCAGCGCACAAGCACCGTTATACATAATTCATGCCCTAACGTTGTAGCATTGTGCCCAGAAGGTGTGGATTTGTGCATGACTTTACCAATATTCGAGGTTTTGTAACACACTCTTTATGACGTAGCCTACTACACTCACGAAAGCATATAATCTGACCTCTCTCTCTCTGGCCATTAGCACGGTATTACTAACTCATTCCATGTTAGCTTCTTCCCTCTTGGTGTGCAATGGCTATCTATCGGGTCGCCTCGAGTGTTGCGGAGAGTCCATCGTTACAACCAACCCCTTCAGAATCATTAGAACCGTTGCCGAATCAGCTTACACCAAATAGACAAATAGACTCTTCAATGTTTGAAAGCTAACTTGGAGGAGCAACACATTTGTAGCAAACAGCACTAGCAAACCGCGTGGGACGAGCTCACTACTTCGGCCTTACACTGTCAGAAGTTTCATAACAGATAACACTTCGGATGTTATCTGCTGTGTTTCAAGATGTTTTAAATAATAAGCGTTACCATCAGGAAGAATCGAAAAACCGCCAAAAAGTATCTGTTGAGTTTTCCGACATCATGAGGATAAGGAATAAAGTCAGTAGATGCTTTTTTGGCTCTTCCTAACAGAGCTTGTTATGAATAATATTTCATGCGTAACGTTTTCAAACCCAACAGATAACATCCGAAGTGTTATATGTTACGCATTATCTGTTGAAACCGCGCATTCTCGTGTTATCTGTTATGAAACTCCTGACAGTGTAGGGAAGACTCGAGCGAAACTTTTTGTTGTAGGAAAGAAAATGCAACGATCCATCAGGTCTATATCATGGGGTCGAATTCGCTTTAATTTTTAATCCGATTGACTTATTTTTCCAGTGGTTGCCAGTTCTGCGGTAATTTCCTTTATAGTTTGTATTGCTATGTCGAAGGTTGCTCGACACTTTTTCCAGAGCGCGGAGGACCATACTTTTGCAAAATTACTGTCAGGTCCTGTATTTACTTTCCCCAGTAACTCGTGTGTTCCAAAAAACTTTCGAGGCTTCACTATAAAATTCCGATAAAGCCCTCCGATTCTCCAGCCCGAAATGTCCAGCGGTAATCCTATTATGGTACATACTCATGACTTGTGGTCTCAGAACTAGTTTGGCTGCAAAAGGAATCTGTAACACCGTGCGGTAGTTTTGTGCAAGAATGATACCGTAGTCCTGAATCTGTTTGGTTGAAGACGGGTATGTGCTATGTCTGATATGCCAGGCGTGTTTCTAGTTCGCGGTTAATGATTTGCCCTCTCATGTTAGAAACATGGTATCATTTCACTTCGCCATTCCTTTCCAGTTTATTAAAGAACAACTCTTACTAGACCTGATCTTTTCACGATGAAATGGTTCAGAAAGTACGTTTTTGAATTTTACTTTCCATGTGAAATTAGCGGTTTACTTGTTAGCGGTTGTCCACTTTAGCCATTGTGTTGTTTTCCACATATCCATTAATCAAGCCAACAGTCGTTTTTTTCTTTTTCAGATTTTTTTTTATTTGTTGATTTTTTTACAGAGATAATTAGGTCCTGCAGATGTTCATTCTTTGCCGAACTCGTGCACATTTCATATCATTCTAATAAATCTAACAGACCACTGAACTGAGTCATACTTTCCAGCTAAAAGCATATCAAACAATCAGGCTCAGTCGAAGAAAATCGTGTTTCGACTGGATTCCGACAGGACTATCCATCCGGGGTGAGAATAAACAGTATTTACTAATTCACCGTGTCTTTTTCAGGTAGGCCTACACTTCTCTAACCAAATTTTTATCGACATCAGAATTTATTATTTCTTCGAAATTCCTTTTTTGGCCGGAACCCGGTCAAACTACTTGCCCGGTGTGAAAATTAACCTCATGTTTGGAATCATCATGCGTTGTTAGCCCCTTTATCGATCCTCCATTTGACTTACACAGTTTTTTCACTTCTATCAAACATCCGGATTCCAGATGAACTAATTATCCAGGAAGAAAATTCAGGTTCACACATGGATTCAGTTTGTTTTCTTGCTACTATAAGGATATTCCAATCGACTTCAGAATAATCTTTACTCCTACCAAGTTTCAGTATTCTTACCTCTAAATGACGCTCTAATCAACCAACCACTAACGCCCTAATCGACCAACTTCAGATAAGGTTTTCACTCTTGCCAGTTTAGCGGTTTTCGTGGGATTCAGGGAAACCACTTGCTGGCGAAAAAGGAAAATTTAGAAACAAATTCAGCATGTCACAATTGACGTATTGACTTTTATTCAACTTCAGATAGAAGTTAATTTCCGGATTCCTGGCGAACTATTTAAACGGTGAGAAAATCAAGTTCATTTTCGGATTCACCATGTCTCCTTAGCCCTAAATCGACTCTCACGTGACTTTGTAGAAATAATATCATCTTCATCCTTAATATTGCGAGAACAGCGACCCCAATTGGTTTCGTTTCCATGCAGCGGCCACTGCGTGATCAGCGACCCCTCGTTTCCATGCAGCGGCCGCTGCATAGACCTTTGAATCTGCGAACTTGACCTGTACTTCGACCCAATGGATCCTCAACTAAGTCTGGACAGACGAACAACTTTCACGAAGTCACAGGTCAAACGTAGGAGGAAGGATTCCTATGAGTTCATGAAAGTTGCGTCCTTCCATCAGTCTGTCAGCACGATAAATCTCGAAGGGAATGAGATATTTTTGGTGAAATTTAGTGTGAGGATTCTTTGGGTCAAGGGATAGGTCAAGTTCGTAGATTGGCTTTGTAGACCTAAATTAGGGGGGGGGGATGTTTTTAAAAGCTAATGAAATATAGTCGATTTATTGGTAAGGAGATATGCTGAACCCGACTATGAAATTTATTTTCTCGCAGGACAAGTATGTTCACCCGGAATCCGGCAAAAACGGGAGGGATTTTAATACTAAATTATACAAGAAAATTTCTGAAAGGTAAAGTTTAGTCTGAAGCTGATTAAATGTTTGATTTAGGGTTAAGGAGGCATACTGGGTCCAAGTATGAAATTTATTTCCCCGCCGGACAAGTAGTTCGCCCGAAATCCGGCCAAAACCCGAAAATTTGTTAAAAGTAAAAGTTTTATTTGAATTTGATCAGATGTTCCATTAACAGGTAAGAAGACATGCTGAATTCGTCTATGACTGTCATTTTTTTTTCACCAGACGTAAAGTCGCTCGGAATCCGACTGAAGCCGGAAATTTGTAAAAAGTAAAAGTTTTATCTGAAGTTTACTATAGGATCGATGTAGGGGTAAGGCGATGCGCTGAATTCGTTTTTGAGCTTTAGTATTTTGCCAGCCAAGTCATCCGACCGGAATCCGGGCGAAACTGGAAGTTTGGCAGGAGCAAGGAAGGAAGTTTGGGTCAATTTCGCAAATTAGATATTAGGTAGGCTTTAGTGGTAAACTAACATGCTGAATCTAAATCTGAACATGGTCTTCTCAGATGTTTACCATTGGCCTTACTCTGTTTCTAAATTTCAGTAGTAAAAATGAGAAGACTGGATGTCTAAAAGACCCAGTTGTCTGGACAGATCAAATATTAATTACTGAAATCGCGTCGAAACCTTTCCCAGAAGGGGCAGCTCCTGTGCGAGAATCTGCACAGTTTGTCGTCTCTTTCTCATATGTCTCGTTCCTGGGTAAGTAAGTTGCTATTTCCGTGCGAGATTTTATCCTTTTCTGCTCTGAGATATCCGTCGTTTCCTGGGCCAGGATATACAGCTCCTGTGATCTGCACAATTGGTCGTCTCTATCTCATACGTATCGTTCCTTGGTCAGTAAATTGCTATTTTCCGTCCGAGATTTTATCCTTTTCATCATCTCTTCGATGTCTATCGTTTCCTGGGCGAGAAGGTGTAGCGGCTGTGCAAGAATATGCTCAGTTCGTCGTCTCTTCTCATACGTATTGTTTCTGGATAATTAAGTTGCTATTTCCGTGCGTGATTTTATCCTTTTCATCATTTCTTCGATATCTGTCGTTTCGCGGGCCAGAAGGTGCAGCTGCTGTGCGAGAATCTGCACAATTCGTCGTTCTTTCTCAAACATACCGTTTCTGGGCCACTAAGTTGCTATTTCCATGCGGGATTCTATCATTTTCATAATTTCTTCGATATCCGTCGTTTCCTGGGCCAAAAGGTGCAGCTCCTGTGCGAGAATCTGCTCAGTCCGTCGTCTCTTCTCATACATATCGTTTCTGGGTCAGAAAGTTGCTATTTCTGTGCCGGATTTTAGCCTTTTCGTCTTCTCTTCGATATCCGTCATTTCTTGCGACAGAAGGTGCAGCTTCTGTGCGAGAATCTACTTAGTTTGTTGTCTCTTTCTCATACGTTTTCTCATACGGTTATCTTTTTTTGTTATTTCTGTGCGGGATGTTATCCTTTTCATCATTTCTTCGATATCCATCGTTTCCTGGGCCAGAAGGTGCAGCTCCTGTGCGAGAAACTGCACAATTTGTCGTCTTTTCTCGTACGTCTCGTTTCTGGGTCAGTAAAATGCTATTTCTGTGCGAGATTTTAGCCTTTTCGTCATCTCTTCGATATTTGTCGTTTCTTGCGTCAGAAGGTGCAGCTCCTGTGCGAGAATCTGCACAATTCGTCGTGCTTTCTCAAGCATATCGTTTTTATGTCAGTAAGTTGCTATTTCTGTGCGGGATTTTATCCTTTTCATCATTTCTTCGATATCCGTCGTTTAACGGGCCTGAAGGTGCAGCTCCTGTGCGAGAATCTGCCCAATTCGTCGTTATTTCTCATACGTCTCGTTTCTGGGTCAGGAAGTTGCTATTTCTGTGCCGGATTTTATCTTTTCATTATTTCTTCGATATCCGTCATTTCCTGGGGCAGAAGGTGCAGCTCCTGTGCGAGAATCTCCACAATTCGTCGTTCTTTCTTATACGTCTCGTTTCTGGGTCAGGAAGTTGCTATTTCTGTGCGGGATTTTACTTTTCATCATCTATTCGATATCCGTCGTTTCTTGCGTCAGAAGGTGCAGCTGCTGTGCTAGAATCTGCTCAGTTCGTCGTCTCTTCTCATACGTATTGTTTCTGTGTTTCTGTTTCTGGGTTGCTCCTGTGCGAGAATCTGCCCAATTCGTCGTTATTTCTCATACGTCTCGTTTCTTCCATATCCGTCGTTTAACGGGCCAGAAGGTGCAGCTCCTGTGCGAGAATCTGCCCAATTCGTCGTCTTTTCTCGTACGTCTCGTTTCTGGGTCAGTAAAATGCTATTTCTGTGCGAGATTTTAGCCTTTTCGTCATCTCTTCGATATCTGTCGTTTCTTGCGTCAGAGGTGCAGCTCCTGTGCGAGAATCTCCACAATTCGTCGTTCTTTCTCATATATATCGTTTTTGTGTCAGTAAGTTGCTATTTCTGTGCGGGATTTTATCCTTTTCATCATTTCTTCGATATCCGTCGTTTAACGGGCCAGAAAGTACAGCTCCTGTGCGAGAATCTGCCCAATTCGTCGTTCTTTCTTATACGTCTCGTTTCTGGGTCAGGAAGTTGCTATTTCTGTGCGGGATTTTACTTTTCATCATCTATTCGATATCCGTCGTTTCTTGCGTCAGAAGGTGCAGCTGCTGTGCTAGAATCTGCTCAGTTCGTCGTCTCTTCTCATACGTATTGTTTCTGGGTTTCTGTTTCTGTTTCTGGGTTGCTATTTCCGTGCGGGATTTTATCCTTTTCATCATTTCTTCGATATCCGTCGTTTGTGTGCGAGAATCTGCACAATTCGTCGTTCTTTCTCATACGTATCGTTCCTGTGTCAGTAAGTTGCTATTTCCGTGCGGGATTTTATCCTTTTCATCATTTCTCGATATTCGTCGTTTAACGGGCCAGAAGGTGCAGCTCCTGTGAGAGAATCTGCCCAATTCGTCGTTCTTCCTTATACGTCTCGTTTCTGGGTCAGGAAGTTGCTGTTTCTGTGCGGGATTTTAGCCTTTTCATCATTTCTTCGATATCCGTCGTTTCCTGGGCCAAAAGGTGCAGCTCCTGTGCTAGAATCTGCACCATTCGCCGTTCTTTCACATACTTCTCGTTTCCTGGTCAGTAAGTTCTATATCTGTGCGAGAATCTGTCTAATTCGTCGTTCTTTCTTATACGTCTCGTTTCTGGGTCAGGAAGTTGCTATTTCTGTGCGGGATTTTAGCCTTTTCATCATTTCTTCGATATCCGTCGTTTCCTCGGCCAGAAGGTGCAGCTCCTGTGTGAGAATCTGCTTATTTTGTTGTCTCTTTCTCATACGTATCGTTTCTGGGTTGTTATTTCTGTGCGGGATTTTAGCCTTTTCATCATCTCTTCGATAGCCGTCTTTTCTTGCGTCAGAAGGTGCAGCTGCTGTGCTAGAATCTGCTCAGTTCGTCGTCTCTTCTTATACGTATTGTTTCTGGGTCAGTAAGTTGCTATTTCATTGCGAGATTTTAACCTTTTCTGCTCTGAGATATCCGTCGTTTCCTGGGCCAGAATATGCAGCTCCTATGATCTGCACAATTGGTCGTCTCTATCTCATACGTATCGTTCCTTGGTCAGTAAATTGCTATTTCCGTCCGAGATTTTATCCTTTTCATCATCTCTTCGATGTCTATCGTTTCCTGGGCGAGAAGGTGCAGCTGCTGTGCGAGAATCTGCTCAGTTCGTCGTCTCTTCTCATACGTATTGTTTCTGGGTCAGTAAGTTGCTATTTCCGTGCGGGATTCTATCCTTTTCATCATTTCTTCGATATCCGTCGTTTCCTGGGCCAGAAGGTGCAGCTGCTGTGCGAGAATCTGCACAATTCGTCGTTCTTTCTCATACGTATCGTTCCTGTGTCAGTAAGTTGCTGCTTCTGTGCGGGTTTTTATCCTTTTCATCATTTCTTCGATATCCGTCGTTTCCTCGGCTAGAAGGTGCAGCTGCTGTGCGAGAATCTGTACCTTTCGTCGTTCTTTCTCATGCATGCCGTTTCTGGGTCAGTGTGTTGCTATATCTGTGCGGTATTTTATCCTTTTCTTCATTTCTTCGATATCCGTCGTTTCCTGGGCCAAAAGGTGCAGCTCCTGTGCGAGAATCTGCTCAGTTCGTCGTCTCTTCTCATACATATCGTTTCTGGGTCAGTAAGTTGCTATTTCCGTGCGGGATGTTATCCTTTTCATCATTTCTTCGATATCCGTCGTTTCCTGAGCCAAAAGATGCAGCTCCTGTGCGTGGATCTGCTCAATTCGTCGTTCTTTCTCATACATATCGTTTCTGGGTCAGTAAGTTGCTATTTCCGTGCGGGATTTTATCCTTTTCATCATTTCTTCGATATCCGTCGTTTCCTGGGCCAAAAGGTGCAGCTCCTGTGCGAGAATCTGCTCAGTTCGTCGTCTCTTCTCATACATATCGTTTCTGGGTCAGTAAGTTGCTATTTCCGTGCGGGTTTTTATCCTTTTCATCATTTCTTCGATATCCGTCGTTTCCTCGGCTAAAAGGTGCAGCTGCTGTGCGAGAATCTGTACCTTTCGTCGTTCTTTCTCATGCATGCCGTTTCTGGGTCAGTATGTTGCTATATCCGTGCGGGTTTTTATCCTTTTCATCATTTCTTCGATATCCGTCGTTTCCTCGGCTAGAAGGTGCAGCTGCTGTGCGAGAATCTGTACCTTTCGTCGTTCTTTCTCATGCATGCCGTTTCTGGGTCAGTATGTTGCTATATCTGTGCGGTATTTTATCCTTTTCTTCATTTCTTCGATATCCGTCGTTTCCTGGGCCAAAAGGTGCAGCTCCTGTGCGAGAATCTGCTCAGTTCGTCGTCTCTTCTCATACATATCGTTTCTGGGTCAGTAAGTTGCTATTTCCGTGCGGGATGTTATCCTTTTCATCATTTCTTCGATATCCGTCGTTTCCTGAGCCAAAAGATGCAGCTCCTGTGCGTGGATCTGCTCAATTCGTCGTTCTTTCTCATACATATCGTTTCTGGGTCAGTAAGTTGCTATTTCCGTGCGGGATTTTATCCTTTTCATCATTTCTTCGATATCCGTCGTTTCCTGGGCCAAAAGGTGCAGCTCCTGTGCGAGAATCTGCTCAGTTCGTCGTCTCTTCTCATACATATCGTTTCTGGGTCAGTAAGTTGCTATTTCCGTGCGGGATTTTATCCTTTTCATCATTTCTTCGATATCCGTCGTTTCCTGGGCCAAAAGGTGCAGCTCCTGTGCGAGAATCTGCACCATTCGCCGTTCTTTCACATACGTCTCGTTTCCTGGTCAGTAAGTTCTATAACTGTGCGGGATTTTATCCTATTCATCATTTCTTCGATATCCGTCGTTTCCTGGGCCAAAAGATGCAGCTCCTGTGCGAGAATCTGCTCAATTTGTCGTCTCTTCTCATACGAATCGTTTCTGGGTCAGTAAGTTGCTATATCTGTTGTCATTCTGTGCGGGATTTTATCTTTTTCAATATTTCTTCGATATCCGAAATTTCCTGGGCCAGAAGGTGCAGCTCCTGTGCGAGAATCTGCATAATTCGCCGTTCTTTCTCATTCGTCTCGTTTCTGGGTCAGTAAGTTGGTATTTCTGTGCGGGATTTTAGCCTTTTCATCATCTCTTCGATATCCGTCGTTTCTTGCATCAGAAGGTGCAGCTCCTGTGCGATAATCTGCTTAGTTTGTTGTCTCTTTCTCATACGTATCATTTCTGGGTCAATTAGTTGCTATTTCTGTGCGGGATTTTATCCTTTTCATCATTTCTTCGATATGCAGCTCCTGTTCGAAAATCTGCACAATTCGTCGTTCTTTCTCATACATATCGTTTCTGTGTCAGTAAGTTTTATAACTGTGCGGGATTTTATCCTTTTCATCATTTCTTCGATATCCGTCGTTTCCTGGGCCAAAAGGTGCAGCTCCTGTGCGAGAATCTGCTCAGTTCGTCGTCTCTTCTCATACATATCGTTTCTGGGTCAGTAAGTTGCTATTTCCGTGCGGGATGTTATCCTTTTCATCATATCTTAGATATCCGTCGTTTCCTGGGCCAGAAGGTGCAGCTTCTGTGCAAGAATCTACACAATTCGTCGTTCTTTCTCATACGTCTCGTTTCTGGAAGTTGCTATTTCTGTGCGGGCTTTTAGCCTTTTCGTCTTCTCTTCGATATCCGTCATTTCTTGCGACAGAAGGTACAGAAGCTGATGAAAAAGATAAAATCCCGCACAGAAATAACAACTTACTAACCCGGAAATGATACGTATGAGAAAGAGACAACAAACTAAGTGGATTCTCGCACAGAAGGTGCAGCTCCTGTGCGAGAATCTGCCCAATTCGTCGTTCTTTCTCATATGTCTCGTTTCTGGAAGTTGCTATTTCTGTGCGGGCTTTTAGCCTTTTCGTCTTCTCTTCGATATCCGTCATTTCTTGCGACAGAAGGTGCAGCTTCTGTGCGAGAATCTACTTAGTTTGTTGTCTCTTTCTCATACGTTTAGTTTCTGGGTTAGTAAGTTGCTATTTCTGTGCGGGCTTTTATCCTTTTCATCATCTCTTCGATACCAGGAAGGGCAAACTAAAACGAGGAAAAAATTACCAGGAATCGAGGATTCGAAGAACTGGCAAGCCTTTCCTCTGTTTAGTATCCCGTGAGGCGTCGGCAACTTCCATTTGTTAAAGTTCACCTTTTCCTCCTTTTAGTATTCGAAAAAACTGGCAAGCCTTTCCTGGTCGTTTCTTGCGTCAGAAGGTGCAGCTCCTGTGCGAGAATCTGCTTAGTTTGTTATCTCTTCCTCATACGTTTAGTTTCTGGGTTAGTAAGTTGCTATTTCTGTGCGGGCTTTTATCCTTTTCATCATCTCTTCGATATCCGTCGTTTTCTGGGCCAGAAGGTGCAGCTCCTGTGCGAGAATCTGCAACATTCGTCGTTCTTTCACATATGTCTCGTGTCTGGGTCAGTAAGTTGCTATTTCTTTGCGGGATTTTATCCTTTTCATCATCTCATCGGTGTCTGTCGTTTCCTGGGCCAGAAGGTGCAGCTCCTGTGCGAGAATCTGCACAATCGTCGTTCTTTCTCATACATATCGTTTCTGGGTCAGTAAGTTGCTATTTCTTTGCTATTTCTTGCTATTTCTTTGCGGGATTTTATCGTTTTCATCATCTCTTCGGTATCTGTCGTTTCCTGGGCCAGAAGGTGCAGCTCCTGTGCGAGAATCTGCACAATTCGTCGTTCTTTCTCATACATATCATTTCTGTGTTGGTAAGTTGCTATTTCCGTGCGAGATTTTATCCTTTTCTGCTCTGAGATATCCATCGTTTCCTGGGCCATAGTATGCA